>VZSF01000216.1:0-65610 GCA_013398295.1 Chionis minor
CCCGTGGCATTGACAGGTGGACTGTTAATGAAAATTTTTTTTGAGACAAAAATGAAATATATACAATATATAGAATCGCATCATGCTCCCAGGATGAAAGTAATGTCACCAACAGGCACTGGGAAAGTCCCAGACTGGACTCAGTGATGGACAGCAACTGGATTCTGGATGTGGATTCTGGAATGCACGGATCAGGATCAAAGGCAGAGAGAGTACTCCTTGGACATTCGCCATTGAAGAAAAAGAATTCTTCCAACCCTCTCACAGAGTAGTTAGCAAAGTTGTCTGGCCTTGGTTGTTATAGCAATAAGTATAAGCAAGAGCCTCTCTGCATACCATTCTTTGGCATAAATTAGAAGCAATCCGGTCTTACCACTCTGGGAGCTAACATTGTGTGGACAATATACTGTTAATTTCAAAGAGTTCAATTTGTCATAAGAGGNAGTGATGGACAGCAACTGGATTCTGGATGTGGATTCTGGAATGCACGGATCAGGATCAAAGGCAGAGAGAGTACTCCTTGGACATTCGCCATTGAAGAAAAAGAATTCTTCCAACCCTCTCACAGAGTAGTTAGCAAAGTTGTCTGGCCTTGGTTGTTATAGCAATAAGTATAAGCAAGAGCCTCTCTGCATACCATTCTTTGGCATAAATTAGAAGCAATCCGGTCTTACCACTCTGGGAGCTAACATTGTGTGGACAATATACTGTTAATTTCAAAGAGTTCAATTTGTCATAAGAGGCTTAGCTGCAAAGTAAAATTGCTGAAGAGATATTGGTTCTGTTTTACCTCAAACCCGGACAGTTTTGTATTAAATTAAATAAACCGCTTCTCATCTGAAACATCTGAAGCAGCAGGTGAGGTGCCACCCTTTCAGAAATTTCTCTCTTGACACTGTGACTTTAATACATCCTATGTTCTCCTGGTAGGGAAACTTCCAGAGGAAAAAAGGAAGCATGCACAGCACCATGCAAAAGGGCCAGGAAGCTGTGAGCAAAGCTTTGCAAAAAGAAAAAGGAACTCCTACTGTTGTTTGGTGGTGCAGAGAATTTGATTTACTAAAGAAAGCAGTAGTAGTAAGAAAGTAGTATCCAGTCTATTTCTCACTTTCTAAATTTTTCTTTCCAAGTTACAAGAAAGGGGAACAGATGATGCTATTTCAGGTGTTCTACTATTGTTCCCTTGGGCATTCTCCCCTAAAAATCATTGTTAATCTTCCCTTCATGGTCATAGATCACAGAGTTATGGGAAGATTCAATTTTGAAGGGACCTCTGAAGTCCATCTGTCCAAACTCCTGCTCAGCAGGTCTAATTTCAAAGCTAAATCACATCAGTCCATTCCCTGTTCAATCAAATCTGGAAAATCCCCAAGGATGGAGGTGACACACCCTCTCTGGGCACCTCTTCCAATATTTGATCACCCTACCTGCAACTTACGATGGTTGCTTCTTGCTCTTTCACTGTACACAATGTACACCTCTAAGATTCTGGCTGTATCTTCTCCATAGCCCCTTTATGCAGTGAGAGACTGCAACTGGATTGTCCTCAGCTTTCTCTTCTCCAGGCTGAACAAATCCAGTTGTCAGAGTCTGTCCCTGTAAACCAAGTGCTCCAGCTCCTAAGCATCTTGGTGGTTTTCTCCTTGACCAGTTTTAAAATTTATGTGTTTTATGGGATATTTTCTTTTTTTTCACTGGGGACCACAGAGCTGGACATCGTACTCCAGCTGCATATTCAGAAGCAATGGAGAAAAGAGAATCATCGCTTACTTTGCCCTGTTAGCTACATTCTTGCTAGTTCTGTCCAGTATGTGGTTAGCCTTTGCCACAAAGGCTCACTTCTCTTATTTGTTAAATCCTGTCTGTGCCTTTTTCCCCCACACTTTGATTTCCCACTTCTCCCACTAAGATGACATTCAATTCTGGACAGCACTTCTGGCCTCCTCGGTGTGATTAAATAGCTTCATCTGCTACTTGCAGCTGTGAACTTTTCTCTCAATTGAATACAGACACCTAGATTTTTAACCCTTAACACTGAATGATGAAAAAGGCACAGAGCTAAAGTTAGAGATGAGTTAGAGCCTCTGAGATGAATCAAATGTGTTTGCTCTGGTTTAAAATGTGGAAAGTTCAATAGAGATGAAAGACATGGGAAGGTTAAATGGAAAAGAGGGGAACTAGCAGGCCATACGTTTACTGGGACTATGTGTCTCAGACCCAGGCTGAGATGTGATGGGCGCAAAGACAGTTCTTTCCCTGAGGAAGGAAAGGGAGGAGTCAAACATAATATGTGATATGAATATCTTGCCTTAGAGCATTTGAAGTATGACGCATTCTCCTGTCCCCTCCCTCCTTCTGCTTTACTTTCTTCTTCCCCTTCAAAAATCATTCAGTCTGTCATTTAAGAGGATCGTTATTGAGCCACAAATGAGTTCTCAGATAATGCATATGAATACAGAGGAAGAAGATGGGTACTCTCATTTAAATCCTCTGCCACAGCATCCAGCCAGGCACTACATGTCCTTGAACGTCAACCAAGGTATGACTGACATTTGCTCTTTGAACTTTCTGCACTATGGTAGACAATGACAATAGGAACAGTATCTCTTGCCCAGCTCAGTAAATAAGAAAAATATGGACTTCTAGGATTAATGTTTATTTCTATGCACTATTTATGCATGTCTGACAAAAACCAGCACGCATAAATGTGAAAATGCATAGAGTGGAACCACTGCCATTACTTGCCCTAAATTTCTGTAGGAAGAAACTTTTGGATCAAACTCTGTAATGTAAGAATCAGCTTTAATGGGGTTAGTTTTATTTGTTGTTTATTTATTATTAGAGGAAATAGCTAGAGAGACAGGACAATCTGACTTTAATAGGAAAAAACTTTCCTTTTTTACCCTCTGGACCTCAATTTTTCAGAAAATGTTTAAGATGCATAGTGTTTAACGGCAGAAGGGATGAGGTAGCACTGGGCCTGAATGCATAGGTCATGTCATTTCCCTTCTTCAAGTCCCGTAGCTCTGGTTGAGTTGAACCATGTACTTCAAGAGGCTCGCCAGTCTTGAGTTAAATATTCTTTGTGTGAAAGGTCCATCATACTGCAGTACTATGACCATTTGGCAGCAGTAACTCTCAGGAACTTTTGAATTTAGTGAAACCTCAGTGGCTATTTTGAACTCCAAAATTTTCCTGAACTGGGCTTCAGCCTGGAGCTGGCACGCAGCCAGCATTGGGTGCCTTGAGAGCAGGAAGGATTTGTGCAAAGTGTAAGATGGTATGCAAACACTTCCTTGCTCTGTTGTGACAGAGCAGAGTAACACAGTGCTGCCAAAGGAGAGCAGGAGCATCACATACTTCTAACTCAAAGGATCACTACCACGTTTCGCAGTTTCATCATTTGTCAAAGACAAGGAATTCCCCACCTGTTCCATTTAAACCATATCCAGTGACTCATTTCAAACAGACCTCTTTAACAGAGGCACCATGTCCTCTCCTCTGCTTGCGTTTGGCTTGATCCTAAAATATAATACAGCCTGGAAGCAGAAGTCTCTAAAGAGTCACCTGATGGTAGGGTGGAGGGTAGGGAAGTGCTGCTGAATGGGGTGCGGCCCTCAGATAAATTGTTGGTTTCTCCCAGGGCACTCTCTTCCCTTTGCTGTATGGTGGCCAGCTATCTTCACTTTGTTTGCACTGTGCCTGGCCCTCACCATAGGAATGATAGTCCTAGGTAAGTGCTGAAATATACTGTGTTCCTTTACTCATGTTGACACCTTGGGAATAACTGCACTGAAGAAAGGTGGCAGACTGACTGCAACAAGGACAGTCGTAGCTCATCCTCCCCACATATACTGTCCTTTCCTCTCCTTCTCATTGCCTGCCATGAACACTCTGCAGCTTGGTGCACACAAGGCTTTGAGGAAAGCAATTTCTTTAAGTTCGGACCTGTGCCCAGAGTAAGGATATAGAAGTCACGATGATATATTTTGGACCGAGTGGGAGGAATGGATTCTGTTCTCATCCATCTATTTCTCATTTATTCACTAATTTGAATTAAATTATAAAATTCTAACATTGACTTCCATAAATCAGTTTGTTGTTCCCCTTCTCCTCTTCTCCGGTTGTTCAAGTCCCTCCACTCTACTGGAATAGCAGTTCCTGTCTCATTTCTTTGACAAATCTTTCATGTTTGTAGACTGCTGTCTTAAACTATTACATACTAGTATGTGAAAATACTTCTAGCGCTCAGATTCATGAGGAAACCTCACTTTTTCTATTTGTTTTACTCAGTCATACCATTTTAGCTGACGTGCAAGATGTGTGACATGACTATACCTATACTTTCTATCACAGAGCATGGACATAGTCATTCTGAGCCATTGCTACCAAAAGCCAGTATCTAAATACTGCTGAGGAAGAGATAAAAAAAACTTTCTTCAGAGAATTTTTACTAGCTTTTAAGAATAAAAGGGTTTCTCAACCTGAAGTATGTTTAGAATTTTAGTTTTTTCAAACTTCTTTTTTTTTCAAAACTTCCTTTAAGTTCAACATGATTAGTTCAAGATAGTTCTTCCTAAGCATATCTTTTGCTTTATTTTAGTCATTTATTAGGCTACCAAGTGGCCTGCAGTGGCACTGTAATGAAATTGTGTTTAAAATTTGCAAGTCTCTTTATCCATCATTTTCTTATCTGCTAATCTCCTCACAATATGTGACACTGTAGCATCAGAATTCCATGTGAATTGCAGAATTGCACACTGTTGCAAAAAGTTAATTTGCAATATATGATGAAGCATGTATCATGCAGCAGCATCATTGTCTCATGAAGAACATCTTTATAAACTCCAGGTCTCAGAGGTTCTAAGGCGCCTGTAGGACGAAATGAAAATCTGCAAGAACTAAAGGAGAGATTGTGCTTGACGGGTGACGCAAACAGTAAGAATGATAGTAAGTAGAATTACTGCTCATACAGCCTGAAATCTATGTGTTAGGCCTTATAACACATTAAACAAGGGTGTTATATGCTATATCCGATTAAATAATGACTTTTTAGAAAAAATAATGTAGATGTGACCCATAAACTGCCATATACATTTCAGCTCTGCACACCTTTGACTTTGAAGGCATATGGGTGTAGACTTCTCTACTCTTCCTTTGGTTGTTTATAAGGGACTGATGGTTTCTTTCTGCTCTAGGACCCGCATGTTCACTCTGCCCTGTAAACTGGAAATGAGCTGGAGGCGACACCTGTTTCTACTTTTCAGAAAAGGAGGCCACATGGGAGGAAAGTGAAGACTTTTGCTTCTCCCAGAATGCCACCCTTCTTATGCTGAAAAGCAAAAGCAAGTTGGTATGGTTCCAATCATACTAGTATTTCTTTGAACTGGTATCAACTATTCAAAACTCCTCACCAGTCAGCAAGTACCTCTTGATGTTACATAGCAATAGAGGTTCTGTCCTCAAGGTCTGAAGCAATACAATGCAGACTGCAGAACATTTAACCACAAATGTGTAATGATGAGGCAGCTAGCAACACAGGATATTTTTCAGCCGAACAGTGGACACGAGTGTCATGGATCCTGTGAAAGTTATAAGCAGTGAGTCTTTCATTCAGGAGATCTCTTGGAATACTGTGAGAGATAGGGCCCTAAAAAGAGTTGTTGTCCCAGTCTCACATTTAGTAGAGGTTCCAGACACAAAATATTTCTGTTTGCATACCAAATACAGACATTGTCTCTTGGAAACTGTCATTAGGGCCTTATGAGGAGTTCAGAGTCATTGTCAATTTATCTCCTTTGGTTCTCTTTTTGATCACCTCCTCTCTCAACAGTAGTTGTTTAGGTACAACAGCAAAAAATACCCACAAGCTCCTTGGTGATAAAAGTTTTGCATTTTTTATAGATTAGCATATCTCAAATATTACAAAAACAATCTTACTGGATTGGATTATCATATGGAGTTGATGGCTCGTCTTGGATAGATGATACAAAACTTTCTACAAAAAGAATGGACTGGTAAGTTTTCTGAACTTAAACAGTCGGCAGTTTTTAATCTCTTTTTGCACAATATTCTCCCTGTGCACTGAAGGACGAGGAAACCAAAATCCCATTAATGGCAAAGCTTCAAGGCAAAATACAGCCACAGATATATTTGGAGTTAAAATACTCTTCTAGGTGCGGAGTCCCTGAAGTTGAGAAGGAGTCTCAGAATACTGGAAGTGTGAGCAGGAGAAGGGCTCAACAAACGAGTGCAACCAGTGACTGTTCTCACTATTTAAATCCATTCACTTTATGAAACATCCCATGACTATAGAAAGCAACCTGCACTTCCTTCAAGGCAGCCTACCTCCTGAAAAGCCTGCCTGCACCTGCCTCTTCTGTTCCACCACAATTATCCCAAATTCACTTCTTTCTTCCACCAACATTTCAAAATGTTATACAAATATTTATTATACAAAATAGGCAACATTAGGTGGAGACAATCTGGTTTCTTCTTCTGTAAAATCTCATTAGCTTACTCAATGCATTTCTCCTTTACTAACCATGGGTAAAAAAACTGAATTTCCATTCTGTTCTGTGTGAAGTGATCACTGTATGCAGTAATATGAGACTCCTCTTCAGGGTCTGGAGAACTTTCTTTGAGTGTTTATTTTGCAAACTCTTACACTTACCACAGCAAGTAGGCATTGGGCAGAATGATGTGGCTTTGCTCAGGCAGAGCACTGCCTTTCAGTTTCCAGACTCAGATTACTACTATATAAAGCAGTGCTTGGAGTGACATAATCACTGGTAAGGAACTAGTGGTATTTTCTGTTTTGATGATGTGCCATACATAGACTTTATTTTTTACATCTTTGAGCTGAAGGCAGGTGGGAGAATGATGCTTCAAACTTGAAGTATACAAGCTGTTATGTTCTTTAAGATTTTGTATAATCCTTTATAAAACTTAAATTGACTAAGCAACTTTTGCAAAAATGTGTGATTGTCCAAAAGAGATTTATGGTTTGGGGTTTTTTTTGAATTTGTACGTGAGAGTTTTTAACAAGATGGTGTGGTTTTCTTTCTAGGATTGATTTGTCCTCTGAGCAAAACTGCGCATACCTGTTTTATCGTAAGTCAAGAGTTTACAGTGAGAATTGTAATATGAAATATCCCTGCATCTGTGAGAAGACAGCAGTCCAGCTGATCTAAAAAGATTATCAGCAGAAAAAGAACCAGAAGAGTTTTGAAGAAGATTTTGATGTTCAGATTTTTCAAAGAAGGGGTGTAAAATAATGTTTAACACAAATTCAGAGCAGAGCCCATCCTTTATCCTAGTGTATTCACACAAACATAAATATGGAAAAGAGACAGAAAGCCAGACAAGAACAAGCATTAAAAAATATCACAAATCAGAGATGACTTATTAGTCTCATTGTTCTAGTTAGAAACCTCTACCTTAACAATGCTGACAATCTTAAGCATGATTTGCAGCCAAAGAAATCATAAGTGTAAAGGCCCACGGGACCACTTCTTGTCACTCTGATTGGAATTTCATGCACCTCCATTTCTACCAAGGCTCTCTCTTTAGTCCATTTGACCTTACTCAGATGATGAGTCTTCTCTCACGTCTATTTCCAGCCCTCTCTTTATCACACTCACTTTCAGTTATTCTATATTCCTCCGAAACAGCAAGGCAAGTTTTTCTCTCCTTTACTAGTCAAAGACATGTGACTTCCTTGTTCACTGCTTGGTGGTGAAGCATCATTCAGCATCCTCATTTACTTCTTGACTAGGTATAGTATATGAAATTTAGATATGTTCAAATTTTACTTCCAGATAATGATGTTTTTCCTTAACATGCAGCAATAGGATCTTCCAAGAATGCCCAGAAGTCAGTGTTAAATGAGTTCTAGTAAACAATATGCTGTTATCACACTCACCATTGCGGTTACGCAGGGTGAATGGAAATAATGACTGGATTTTTTTAAGAATGCCATCCAAGGGCCATTAGTCTTCAGCTAATACAGAATGTGTCCACGCCTTTACTTAATGCATCTCATCAAATGAAAGGATGGATATGTGGCATGAATGGCTGCACTGATAGCTGGGATGCTGTGATGGTATTCAGAAAGTATTAATTGCTGAATGAGAAACTGAATTTTCCAACGTATTGAAACCCACATATTTTTGGCATTACATATTAAATGGTTTTTTTGGAATGTATGATTTTCTAAATTTAAGTAATTGTATCTGGTGTATCTTGATCGGGATCCTGAGAGGAGGGAGGTGGGTAAAAAGCAAGCTCACAACCCTGGACTTCAGGAGAGCAGACTTTGGCCTCTTCAAAGATCTGCTTGGAAGAGTCCCATAGGATAAGGCCCTGGAGAGAAGAGGGGCCCAAGAAAGTTAGTTAATATTCAAGGATTAAGTGCTCCAAGCTCAGGAGAACTCTGTCCCAATGATTAGGAAGTCAGACAGGAATGCCAAGAGGCCTACATGAATGAACAAGCCGATCTTCGCAAAACTCAAACACAAATAAGAAGCATACAGAGGGTGGAAGCAGAACAGTTAACCTGGAAGGAATGCAGAGACACCATCTGAGCATGCAGGAATGGGGTTAGGAAAGCCAAAGCCCAAAAGGAAATTAATCTGGTGAGGGGTGTCAAAGGCAAAAAGAAGGGCCTTCTGTAAGTACATAGGTGACAAAAGGAAGACTAAGGGAAATGTGGGCCCACTGCTGAATGAGACCAGAGAACTGGTGACACAGGACAAGGAAAAGACTGAGGTACTGAATGCCACCTTTACCTAAGTCTTTACTAGCAAGGCCAGCCTTCAGGATTCCCAGGTCCCAGAGAAAGAGCGAAAGGTTTGGAGCAAGGAAGATGTATCCATGGTGGAAGAGAATCGGGTCAGGGTATACTTAAGCAAACTGGACCTGCGTAAGTCCATGGGCCCTGATGGGATGTACCCACGAGTGCTGAGGGAGCTGGCAGATGTCATTGCAAGGCAACTTTTTGATTGATCATGGTAACTGGGAGAAGTGCCCAAGAACTGGAAGAAAGCAAATGTCCCTCATCTTCAGTAAGGGCAGGAAGGAGAACCCAGGGAACTGGCTGCTCAGCCTCACCTTGATCTCTAGGAAGCTGATGGAGCAACTAATTCTGGAAACCATTTCCAGGCACATGAAGGCTAAGAAGGTGATTGGGAGCAGCCACTATGGATTCACCAAGGGGAAGTCATACTTGACCAACCTGATAACCTTTTATGATGAGATGACTGGCTAAGTAGACAGAGAGAGAAAACAGAGAATATTGTCTCTCTAGACTTCAGTAAGATTTTCAACACTTTCTCCCATAAGATCCTCGTAGAGAAGCTGTTGACATACAGGCTGGATGAGCAGACAGTGAGGTGGATTGAAAACTGGCTAAATAGATGGACCCAGAGGATAACCATCAGTTGCATGAAAACTACAGCTTGAGGCCAGTCACTAGTGGTGCACCCCAGGGGTCAACATCTTCATTAATGATCTGGATGATAGGGCAGAGTTTGTTAATAACACAAAACTGGGAGGAGTGGCTGATACACCAGAGGATTGTGCTGCCATCCAGAGGGACCTCAACAGGATGGAGAAATGGGCTGACAGGACCCTCATTAAGTTCAATAAGGAGAAGTGTAAAGCCCTGCAACTGGAGAGTAACAACTCCATTCACCAGTACATGCCAGGGATTGACCACCTGCAACACAGCTTTACAGCAAAGGACCTGGGGTTCTGGTGAATATCAAATAGGCCATGGGCCAACAGTACACCCCTGTGGCAAAGAAGGCTTATGGTTTCCTGGTCTGTATTAGTATTGTTGCCAGCAGGTCGAACGGGGTGATCCTTCCTGTCTGCTCAGCACTGGTGCAGTCACACCTGGAGTGCTGTGTCCAGGGTTGGGCTCCCCAGTAGAACATGAACATACTGAAGTGGATCCAACAGAGGGTCACGAAGATGATGAAGGGACTGAAGCATCTCTCCTATGAGAAAAGGCTGAGAGACCCGTGATGGTTTAGCCTAGAGAAGAGAGGGCTTGGAGGGGAACTTATTAATGTATATAAATACCTGAAGGGAGGGTACAAAGAGGTTGGAGCTGGGGTCTTTTCAGGGGTGCCCAGTGACAGGACCAGAGGCACTGAGCACAAACCGAAACAGAGGAGCTTCCCTGTGAACATCAAGAAACACTTTTTTACTGTGAGGGTGACCAAACACAGTCACTGTTTGCCCAGAGATGTTGTGGCATCTCCCTCCATGGAGATACTCAAAAGCAATCTGGATATAGTCCTGGACAACTGGTTCTGTGTGTCCCTACTTGAGCAGGAAGGGTTGTAGCAGGTGACCTCCAGATGCCATAGAATCACAGAATGGTTGGGTTGGAAGGGACCTTTAAAGATCTTGTAGTCCAACTCCTGTGCCCTGGGCAGGGACATCTTTCACTAGGTCAGATTGCTTGAAGACCATCCAACCTGATCTTGAACACTTCCAGGGAGGGGGCACCCACAACTTCTCTGGGCAACCTGTTCCAGTGTCTCACCACCCCCATCACAAAAAATTTCATTCCTATGTCTAATCCAAATCTACCCTCTTTCAGTCTAAAGCTGTTTATCAAGGTCACTACAGACCTTGATAAAAAGTCTCTCTCCGTCCTTCTTATAAGCTCCCTTTATATATTGAAAGGCTGTACTAAGGCCTCCTCCAGCCCTCTCATCTGAGGTTCCTTCCAACCTCAACCATTTGGTGATCCTGTATTTTTTCAAGAGCTCAAATTTTGGCCACTAGTCAATAAAATCTCCGTGTGATAATGATGTGGCCATGCTCCTATGGGGTGCTCAATTTAATAGTGCTGGCCACTTCTTAGTGGGGACACTGATTACAAAAATCCCCTTGTTACTGTTCCAAGTTTGAAAGTGACTGAGATTTTTACTTCATATTGTAAAACTGAGTTGAGTGGACAAATTGGAAAAGGCATTTTGATATATTCTTGTGACACTTAACATATTATGTCCACTAGAAATTTGATGCATATTTCTATATGCATTTTGCATAGGAAGGCAACTGGAACCACCACATGCAAGAATGACACATCTTGATCTATGAATGTGTGATGTTTGTGATACAGTCTTATTTATACAGCAGAAGAAACTGCTCCTTTTCCTTGGGTTGTAATATTATGCTTCAAAATGCAGATTTTTTTAAGTATAAAGCATATATAAGTGTTATATAAGCATAACACTTTTGCCATCATAACATGGCATGGTTGATGTTAATTATTTATGTACTTTCCCCTACAAAATAGTGGTTTCCAACTACACATTTCTTATTAAATACCTGCACCATGATCTGTGCTATGACAAGCTTTCAACTTAATTTGGTATTACAAATAGCAGCAAATATGACTTCAGCATGGTCATTTGACTGTCCATCTCCAGGAAATGTTTGACCCACAAAGGCCACCTGTGCATCTTGCGCATGTAAGTGTGTTCCAACTGAGTGCTCCAATTCCATATGTCACTTGAATCTGTTTGTTTCAGACGCCCACTGTTACTAGCTATGTTCTTCTGGAAAAAAAGCCTAATAAATCTAAAGAATGAGAGAGGAATAAAATACAGGAAACACTCAATAGGGAGGAAATACTGGCTTTGCTACTGATGGCTTAGCCAGACTTACATGGTCTTTCTCTGCCAGAGAGTATTTCGCAACTCTGAATATTTTTGTTTCAAATCAGAACAAAAGGGCAACCCTTTCTTCCTGCTCACTTTCCTGGGGGGCTTCCCCGAGAATGGTGAGGAGCAGGGAGGGTAGGTAATTTTTCAGGATAACAGGTATATGTATGATTGCAAAACACTGACCCTGAATTTCTGAAATAGAAATAGGCTTCTCTGGAAGTATTTAGAAGCTCTGCATTTTAGTTTTCAAATGTAAAATCACAAGTTTCTATTTGCTAAATTTATGGGATGGGAATCTTAATTTAGCAAAAAGAGAAATCCCCACATGACTCTAACCAGAGAACTGGAGGATGAATAACATTTCCTTTTTTACTGCTTTTTTTAGCATTAAAACTAGTTCTTTTATCCAAGAGGTAAAGGTTAGGGTTGAGATGGTGGTCGAAAGAGAATCAAAGATTAGAGACAGGGCAAAAGATTAGACTAAATAAGTTTGAATGCACATGTTTAAATGCACGTTCTCAAAATCTTGACTCTGCAGAATTCCAAGTGCAGAGAAAAAAACCTCTCTCAACAATCTCTTGTGGATTTGACTTTCATTTTACATCTAGGATATTAATACTCATTTTAAACAAAATTGAAAACCTCAAAAAACTTAAATATGTCACTCAAAGCACCCAATATGCAGCTGCACATACTATGATATATTCAGTAAACCATTGTGCTTCTCTCCTTGCTTCCTTGGTTCTCTCAGCAGTCCTAGGCAGAAGTGATTTGGTAGCATTTTCCACATATCCTGTGGCTGTGCAACTTGAAAAATTATGGTATGTTTTGCAAGGCCTGCTGTTTAAAGACAGCAGCTTCTGTGTCCACGTGAAATCAGACGCACATCTATTTCCTCTAATAATTATGAGTATTGGGATCTTGCTGCAAGAATATTTTTCCCCGCTTGGATTTGTTGAAGTGTTTACGATGCAGGTGGTTTACTGACTCTCTGCCACCAAAGCTAAAGAGCAGGACAATGCAAAGAAGAAAACTCATTAAAAACTAACACTGTGATACTGCATTCAAGGTTGCACCTCTAAGCTTTGCTAAGAAATGAGCTACTTGTGCAGCTATATGTCAATATGAAGTGACTGAAAGCAATGTAAGGAAACTGAGCGAGCAGAACACATAGGCACTACGGAGAAAAACATTTATGAGTTTGGTAGATCTATTGAGACGAATACTCATGTTGGGAACAGCAGGGAAATTATTTGCCAAGAAGCACTGAGAGTGGCTTGTGAGCTGAAGGCTTGTTTTGTAACAATGTGCCATGAGTGCAATGCTTACACTCTGTTTTTAATGGACATTGTATTGAACTCAAAAGGCTAATTATAATCTCAAGATCTTTTTATCAGTGTGAACAACATAACATCAAGAATATAGAACTGGCTGTGCTAATAAAACCTTGTGGCAACAAGAGACAGCAACTAATTATTAATCTAGTGCTAGCTACCAAAAGAAACAATTCATCTTTTCTCTTTTTTGGTGTGCAACAAAACCTAAAGATTTGCCTATGAACATTGTATGACTTGAAATGACTCAGTTCATTCAATTAAAGGTAAGATTGCATGCTGCCTTTTGAACTTTATTATTTTTAAATGCTTTCTGCAGCCAAATGACAGCAGAGATGACATCACTCTTAAGACAAATTAACATGGAATTTGTTGTAATTTCGAACGACCGAACTTCACAGGTAGCTGTGCAAAATGCAACGGTTAGCACAACTTGCAAAGTTATGTGGAAAGGCTGTTTCCCTGACTCACTGAGAACATTGCCTTTACTCAGCAGCACAGAACAGACTCCTGTGAACCAACTAGTTTAATGGACCCTGGGCAACCTGAGAAAGATTTCCAAAGAGGACATTTCATGGGAGTAAAGAACAATTGCAGGAAGGATGCACAGAGTGATTGAGAAGATGTGTGTAGGTGGCTAGGGGAAAGTGCAGAATATATGCGCTTGAAATTGCTTAGTTCTGAATTGCTTTAAAGTTCTGAACATTTTAAATTCTTATAACAAAAGATATGACATCTGTTAAAATAATTATTGTATTGTGACGTAGTGATCATCTTATGTATAAGGGTAAATTTTTCTCTCCTGGTTTAAGACAAAACTCAAGAACTGATTTATGCTACATATCAAGGAAACTCAGGATTTGGTATTAAACAAACACGTTGTACGCTGTACATCAGGGCAATTACTGGATGCCACTTATGGGCCATTCTGTTCTGTGCAACTTGGTTCATCATGTAGCAGCTCTAATTATGAGTCACTGAGGCATGAAGATGTGGTATAAAATGAAATAATCCAGACAGCAACAACAACCAGGAACTTCCGTCTCATTTTGTAAGTTCCTGAGCTTTTGAATATTCAGTAGCCAGGCTGAGGGTCCAGTGCTTCACACTCCAGACAGGGGGACAAGATAGGCTAATGGATTCTCCTCCCAAACACAATACAAAACGGCAGACTTTCATTCAGCATTTTCTTCATTTTCTGCATCATTTTGCTCCCAGCAATAGTCCGTAATACCAGTGTTTTTCACATGCAACACTTTTCCCTCAGCCAGGTGCCTGCAATGAAGCACTGCTTCCCTCACTGGTCTACTGACCCCATGCCCATCACACCAGTTCACTCACATCGGTTTTGCTCACTGCTTCAGCTCTTCACTGGCTCCTCCTCGCAGCAGGCCCCTCAGCGAGGGCTCTCCTGCTTCCTCATGGGGTGAGCTTTAAGAACCTCTTGCATTATCAAGGGTTGTAAGATGGGGCCTCCCACAACACCCTGCATGTGTTAGAACAACAGCCCCGTATGGGTCACCCCTCCCATCATTCGTGTTGCACCTGCATCCCCTGTAGGTCAGTCAGTGCTGGGACCCCAGGTAGCATCCACGGCTGCTAATGCCCTGTGCTCAGACTTAGAATAGGCAGCATTTCCAGACCACGAGATAACTGTGTGGCAAGACACACTGTTGTCCCTGCTCCTCTAAATTACTTCTTCATATCCGTAATTAAGATAATTGCCATATTGCTAAACACTCATTCAGTGAAGGATGCAGCACACTTGGCTGTTGCTACCGCAGAGTTCTGACGCACAGCTTTATGTCTGAAATAAACATAGAGGCTTGCCTAAATACCTCCACCTTCCCTGACTTACAGTTCAATTTTCATTGAATGGCTCAAATTAGTACAAAATACACACAGGAACAGAAAGTCCCACCATAAACTTGGCTGGTTTTGAGAGATTTCAAATATCTCTACGGTTTGCCAGAGCAGAAGAAAGACGCTCTCTCTTTGAAAAGCCTCCTAAACAGCAGTGAAACAGCAGCAGGCTTTACGCTGTTAAAGGCACTGTGTTTGGTGGTTATTGAGCCTACTGTGCACCGTAACTCACTAAAAAGACATACTACAGAAAAGGTCAGTAGCAGCAATATTTATTCCAGTTGTGAAGTTGTTCCATTCCAACAGAATGGAAAATGGATTTGAGAAATCAAAGAACTGGATCAAATGTGACATGGATAATTATCAAGACAGATATCTTAGAGGAATGCACCCTCCTTGCTAGCGCCCATTACACCAGAAAATCCACTAGCAGCTGTACTGGCATTCCTGGGCTTTCTTAATTTTGCATCTTAATTTTGTTTCTTTTAGAAAGTAATTTATGAGAAATGGATATAAGTGATTACACAAGAATGCAAGGGCTGAAAGAACGAAGAGGGAATAAACTTGTTGAAGAAAAAGCCCAAGAAGGAGTCTGGCTGATGTGCATCACCAGAGAGCAAGTTAAACTTTGATTATTCCTGATGTTACATTTCTCTGAGCTCAGCCTTGTTTTCCCTATTGCAACCCTGGGGCAGAACTTGCACTCACAATGGTGCATCCCAGGACAGGGGTCTCTGCAGAGGTCTGCACACTAGTGCCTGTCCAAGTAGCTCGCTTGCTCGACCACCACAGGATCCACCACTTTCTCACAAATGTAAAATTTGTACTCGCCACACCGTGCAGTGTCTATGTTTGGACCTTGAAGCCATGCACAGTCTAGGAAAGGACTTGAGCTGGCTCGCTGGATCTGAAACCTGTGAAAAAATAGCAGAGATATTCATCATCCCATGGAAAAAGTCACAGGCTGATACAATAATAATTCCCAACTGCTGCTACCCATTCGGCCCCAAGAGCATACAAGCTCTCTGATGGGGGCTTGCCTAGGTTGATAAGCAACCTCTCTGCTGGCAAACAGGCGGGGGCACAGGAGATTACTAAGTGGTGGTTAAAGGTTGCTGCTTCTGGCTCAAAACAAATACGCATAGACATGTTCTGCTCCTATCTGTGCAGCAACTTACAGATCAGGGAAGAAAGCTGATCCATCCTCCCACAGCCAGGGCCCCTCAGCTCCACTGCGAGACAGTCCAATCCAGAAAGAGTAAGAACTGTAAGACTGTGCTGATCGCATTACGAAGTCCTGTACAGAAATAAGTGGAAAGCCTGTGAATCACATCCCTGCTTCACTCATAACGGCCTATGATTTGGAAAAGGACAGAGGCAAATGAAAGCAAGCTCCTTACACCTGTGTGTAACAGACTTTGTTTCGCAAGTGAATCTGGGCAGTGCCTCCTACTCCTGGCAGTTAGTGCTGTTTTGGAGATAAGGAAAATGAACCTGCTGAGAACTTTCAGTAGCTCTCAGTTATATTAAGATAACGGAAGTTAGCTGGGTAATGACTTCCTTCCGACACCCCGGTTGCATAAGTCAGGCAGGAAAAGGCCTTTGCATCATTTGCTATCACTGTACACTTGATATCCTGTATCACTGTACAGGAAATTCAAAATACAGACAAAATCACGGAGTGCAAGATATAATCCCATTGCCATTAAGGGTCTGGGTAGAAATTCCTTCACAGTGAAGAGCTCTTCTGGCTGCTTTATCTGCTGCTTCATCTACAATATAGGAGTCAGAAAAAGATACGGATCTTCTTCTGGTCATGTGGGAGAAGAGGCCAGGGAGCAGGTCAGCCTGGTGAGATTTCTAGCTGTGGACAGCAGGAAACTGAAGGCCAGGCTTCTGATGATTGCTAAATAGTTTGCTCCAGCAAGATAACAAAAGCATTGCCAACCAGTACTAGCACCATTATATTTGCCCTGAAGTGGGATGAGGATCTAGATGTAGACCCAAGCTGGTGTGTCTCAGTTAATTCCTCTGAAGTCAGTAGAGATGCACCAGGGAGGGTGTAGCCACAGTACAGCTAGATGGGTTCCAAAGGGACATGGACAGTTTTTGCCACTTGGTCCTGCCCACGCATGTCATAGCACCAGTGTAAGGATGGAGTGGCTGTTCAGGCCACAGCAAAATGCAGAGTGTATAATTAGAGAGAGAAAAAAATAATCTTTACCAGCTCTTCCTTACTCTCTATTTTAAGAAGTCTGGACTTCAGAGCAGAGCATTGAGCGTTGCTTTCTTGCCAAGTTTTCCATTCCTTTGAAAAGTAGTAGCAGTCCTCCCCATACTGTAGCCAGGTCTCAGGACAAGGAATACAGTTATGTGCTTTAAAACAAAAGAGCACCTGATCAGGTTTGTCAGTGATGGCAGTCTCTAGTGGTCTAGAGAATCCCTGCAGCATCACTAGAGCAGTGCATAGCCTCTCTGTCACAAAGGAGTATCCTTCATTCTGCACCTAAACTCATGTCTTCACTGGAGACTTAATAAACCCAGTTGTCAGAAGACCAGAACAACATTTATAAATGAAAATCAGAAAACAAAATAATAAAAATGTTTTGACTCTAACCAGCAAACCTGGAGTGTGCTAGTTAAATAGAGAAAATTTTGGGAAGTTGAGCTATGTTCAGAGAGACATGGATCTAGGTGGGTGCAAAAGGAAGCCTAGACTTCCAGTCATATGGGTACATCTCTTTTCATGTGAACTTACTTTTAACTCCTTGTTAACATTAGGGACAGCTCTTCCCTGCTATATGCTTTATAACACAATTTATACTTTAATTTTTCTGATAGCATTTCATACTTGCTGTGGATTCAGTGTGCAGATGGCAGATAGTGATGGCCAGCCAAAGTGAAAGACAATGAGCTCATTGCTGTTAAAGAAAATACCAGTCTGACAGCTGCACTTTGAATCTTTTCTGCCACATTATTCTTTTCGCTGCCTGTTGGGACCCTGAGTAATATTGAAGCCAGGAAGAATTCAAAATGTTGGAGTTTTTTTTCACTCTTGTGCCATTGGGGAATTCCACTTCTAGTTGGAAACTGAAATAATTGCAAGCAGAAAAAAGATCTGACAGACAAAATGTTTTGAGATTTCTGTGAACTCAGTCCCAACTATAGGGTGAATCATGTTTCTTGCTCTACAGTTCATGGGACCATTTTATACTGTAACAAACCACTGCCAGCTGGCAATGCTAGGACTTGATGCTGGATGGCAATAGATAGCACAGCACAGTGCACTTGACTCTTACAAGTAGCTTCTGGTTTGCAGCAAATTCAAATGCAGACAATTTGCATAGATAATAATGTTGCCAGTCTCTCACGAGATGTTAATTTATTATAATTCTCTTCCCTCTGCTATATGATAACCTAACATATTCAGCTCACCCATCATTTCAGACCATTATTTTGCACAAGAAAAAAAACCTTAAACATTCAACATATAGTCTGTAAACTGTTAAAGCCAGTGATTACAATCCCGTTTGGTAGAGAGCAGCAGTATTTACACTGCTGCACCCACTACTGCATAACAGAATGAAGTTGTCTTGAGGAGTCAAAGCATTCCGGACAATTAAATCCAGTAGGAATTTTCCATCAAAATTTTTTTAATGATAAATCATAAGTCTGAAAATGACTGTGAAAGAAGGAATGGTAGCATCAGTGAATTTACCTATTAGAAACAGTTGGATTTTTTTTTTAAAAAAAAGTGTCATCATCATGGTATTTTCTGAATCAAAATATTTGGGTTTGGATATGAAACAGCTTTATTACAATAATGCAATAAACATACTTCAGATAGACTGACACTTAAAAGATGATCAAAATGGAAATGCAGCCTTTTGATTGACTTGGTTGAAATTTGTTTTTAAATTAAATAATTTAATTTTAAATTAAAATAACTTTAGAGATTTTTATTTTTCCTTCCAATATGTTTGACAGAAAAAAAAAATCAAGCTGTGGCTCCATAATTCAATGGAACCTCCATTTTCCCACCACTATGTACCTCTGGAGGTGGCACATTGCTTTACAGTCTCTGTCAAGTTCAAATTCTGAGCCTGGAGGAGCTCCAGCTGCTGGCTAAGGCTTTCCATAATTGCCTTTTGCAGGGTGAAGTTTTCGTCCCTTTCACGCACAAGGTGGCAGACCAGGATGACTTGAACCATAGGGAAAAAAGAATGAAATTGCTCCATTAATATTAAAGCTAAACTGCTCAATGAAACCTGAATAAACTTACCAAAGCCACACATACCTCCCCACGGCTGAATAAACTTGACCTACATACAGCTTGTGCACACCTATGAGCAAGACATGATACTTCCCAATTTCAAAGACTAGATCTCTTGAGTGGGTAAACTCTTCCAGCAAGGAACACTGTCTTGCATCATTAATCCCCGAGACTAATCCTTTTCTTTAACTGATTTCCTAGACTTTTAGTTGTTCATACTGAATGCTGAGCACCCCTTCTGTGACCATACTTACACCTGGCAGCCAAGACTCCTGCAGCTACCACTGAACTTAGGCAGAAGACCCCAAGCACCACTGTAGCCAGCCGCCAACAGGAAGATGGACTGTGGGAATCTGAGATAGACAAAAAGAAGGAAAAGCAGCAAGAGCAGAAACCTCTCATCTTTGCATATGCAGCTCCTATGCTGCACAAGTCAACATGACTGGTAGACTGCCCACTGAATTGCTGAGTTTCAGACTGATATGTGGTATTACATCATGAAAATTGTCCCAGTGTTTGGCCGTGGCAAGTCCTCTTTAAAAGCTGGGGGCTGGGAAGTGAGATAGCCATGATGAGTAACCTAGCCACGAGCTTTTAAGAGAAAATGAATTGTACAAAAAAAGCTGAACAGCACAGAATATCACATGTGGGGAAAGAATATCAAGGAAGTATTTGTGCTTACAGCACAGCTGAAATTTTCATATGCAGCCAGGTATTTTTACTCTGGGCTATTTTTACTTTTGAGTGCCTAACCTGCCAAATTGGGGATAAATTCACCTTTTCAGAAAATAACCTCAGGAACAGTCACCAATGAAAGCCAGGTCCCTGTAAAATAATCTGAAAATAGGGCATACAAATGTGAACAAGACCGCATACCTGCAGTTGCACAGAAACAGTGTCTCACACTTGAAAATACACACACCCATTTTATCTGCCCAATGTGGGCAGATAAAAACACCCGCATGAATTCACACAGAGCCCAAAAATGAAGAGGAAAGGATTGCTTCCAATTTAAGACTCTTGCATTCTTTTATTAGAGTCCAGTATGACATTTCCATGAGAATACTTATGTTGAAGTCACCAACAGAAATAACTGGCATACCAACCTGTGGTATTTCTGCCTTTTATCCCCTGTGATCCCTAACTCTAATCAAACAGTTGAGAAGAACTCTGCTAGATTACTGGTAGTTCAGCTTCAGGCTCCAAGTATAACTCTCAAGGAGCCCCCCAAAAGTGAGAATGAGATAATCACTGGCCAGCCAATAAGGGGAAATTTCCTTCAGAAAGAGTTCTTTAATATAATAGACTATTATTAAATTTATCAAATTCATCTCCAGACATTTAGTCAGGCTGTAAAATAGTATCTCTTTGCTTTGCTACTAACTTTCATACAGAGCAACTCTAAAGCATTGATGCATAGCATAAAGAATATAGTTTCGGGACCAGCCACATGCCTCCCTGCCTCTGTGAAGCTATGTAGCATAATTTTTATGATTCTTAAGGACAAAAAGGTATTTGTCCATCTATTTCCTCCCTTGAGAGAAAACATATTTTTTCCCTGGCATTGACTTCATTCAATTAGTCAGATTTAAATGAGTAAAGCTGAAATACCTTTGCAAGGTCCTTTAGACAGATTACTCCACTAACTTCCAGGAGCTGATACTTAATGTCTAACTGGAACACGTTTCTTTTTACCTAACTGCATCCCACAATCTTAATTATACCTCTCCTCTCAAATCTAAACAGTTTTTCCACTTTCTCCACCCTTCCATTCTTTTTACTCTCCTGCCTTTTTTCTCTTCTCCCTCCAATTTCTTAGAAGATTTGAGTCCAAAGGATTCCCAGAAGCTGAGATGCTTCTTGGTGGGTGACATCCTCCTCTGAGTGTCACATAAAAGTGTTCTCCAAGGTGAAGGTTTGCCGTGGAGAAAACTGCCCCCCAACACCAGCACTACCTTTCGCTCTGGCAGTCTGGAGCTCCTCGTCCTGGGATTTTTCCAGTGTGGTGAACCTCAGGTCTGCATATGTCACTTCTTCACTTGCCATTTCTGGCAAGGTGACAGGAGAATTCAAAGATTTGGTTGCTCCCACAGAAGAAACAGGGATAACAGGGATGTTCTGGCTGGGATCAAACAGTCGGTGTCATTGGGAGCTAACAGAGTGATTCATGCAAAAGTCAGAAGGGTTTTGTGGCTCATACTGAAGGATTTCATGACAAAGCGATGCTTGGGGTTGTTTACATGCAGCAGAGTACCAGAACAGGAGTTAAATCTCCCATGTGTGCAAAAATGCAATGGGACATGGATATCTCACAGTTCTCAGTTCCTGGAACAGATCCACAGAGTTACCCAATTTGGGGGGTACATCATTTCTGTAGAAAGAAAAAGAAGGAAGAGGAGAGATGAAGAGGAAATTGCATTAATTTTGGATTAAGTCTAAACAATTCCTTGAAGTTTTTCAGCAGCAGGCAAGTCTGTTTCCCGGCTTTATTATACAGTAATTAGTATTCAGTAAATTTAGCCAGAAGGGCTCCTTGATCTCTCAAGGGGCACAGACAATTGGAGGTAAAAAAAAGTGAGAAACATATTGATCCCCTTTGCTTATTGCTTGCGTGTAAGAACATCACGCTTGTCCTGATAGGGTAGCACATGGACTTGTCATAGACATTGCCCATTCGTAGGTGTCACGACCCAAAAGGGAGCCATTCCCTCCCCTTGGGACTAATGACCAAGTTTGTGATCACCTTGGACAGAATTAAGGGGAAACGACACCAGCCAACCAATTTTATGATTTATTAATACAACAACTCAACAACAGCTACTTAACTGGAAACAATACAAGGCATGTGGGTAGATACAATAACTCACTAACAACTACTTAACAGGATAACATGAACTGGAAAAGCTAGTCCCATGCCATGAGATTCTGAGGAGAAAGAGAGAGAGAGAGGAGAAACAGATCCAGCGGTGGCCCATTGGTCCTCTTCACTTTGGGTATCTTGATGGTGGGGGTCCCCACCCAAGCTTCTGATGGTACCATTTTTATACAGTTCAAGTCCCAAAGTCTCTACCTGGTTGCAAGAAATTTCTTGCATACGCAGGGTGGGTGTGATGTTCGGTGAAGGCATGTGTGGTCTGGTTCTGCGCAGGCTTGGTGCATCCTGGGTGGTTGCAGGGGCACGCTTTTGGGGTCCCATACAATGATTCACCAGACAGAACCCTCCCCAAGATCGACAACCTAGTCCTTTTGCACACATGCAGTTAGCTATTCGCCAGCAGTAAAACCACAGAATGTGAGGGCAGAATAACTGCACTCAGTCCTGCCTCTGCAGGCCTGGAAATCAGTATCTTGCTTCCTTTTGTGGTTATAACACCTGCTGTGTGCCTGAGCCTGCAAGGCTTGCACCTTTCCCACCAAGAAATGTTTACGGCAACAACGTCTGTCCTCTACACTAGGAGACAAAGAAATGAATCCAGGTTTCCCAGTTGCCATTCCAGGTATATTTGCACTGTAAGAGGGAATGAGCTGAAGAAATCTGCTGAACTAATGGGGAGCCTGGGAGGAAAATTCATCTACCAGAGTATAATGCTGTGCTCCTGGATTTGCTCTGGCCTGGATGTAGTCTAGGCAGTCACACATGGTAATTCCTGCTTTTTAGCAAGAGTGATTAACAGAGCACAGCAGCATGCCATTGCACTAGGGTTGCCGCTGCATCCAAGAAGGGGTCACCTGTCAGCTTGAGCACCTGCACAACACTCTCTTGAACTTTGAGCACTAGGAATAAACAGAGAAACTTAACTGGTCCTACATTTCCTGGTATTTCTAGGTCTGCTGGTGAAATGACAGGAATGAGACCTGAAGTTTCAGTTTTATTTCATAGGGCTCTACTGCACACAGCCCAAGAACTGCTAGTCCCACCACCTGTTAACTTGGAAACAAGGATGAGCACCAGGTAGCACAGAATATAATCCCTCAGCACAACATCTCACCTGGGGTTTTGCTAACCCCAGGCTGCTGGAGAGCAAAGCTTCCTCAGTACAAGGCAGAAGGTGTTCCGAGTCTTCTATCTTAAGTGGAAAAATGGAGCAAAATGACTTAGGCTCCAGCATCTGGGCAGATACACATAGACCAATACATGTTAATTTACATGAGTGTCTTACCCTGATTCCCATGAGCTGCTGCTTTTGAACCCTCTGTCGCATTTTCTGTCAAGGGAGGTAACAACCGTGATGTCTTCAGTGGAGAGAGCATCAAATGTGGGAGAAAACTGTTCTTCTTTATGAGCATTTTATTCAGTAATGATCTCATTTTGTTTTACAACAATGGAGCCCTTTTGGATTATCATCATTCAGTATAAAATACATGAAAGCTTTGATAACGTCTTACTACACCTGCAAAAGTATCAGGGATCCTTGTAAGCCCCAAATGTGTTCCCATACTTTAAATTTCTAAATGCCCATAGGGAAGTATTGGGTATGATTAAAGTTAGCCCTAGTGGAATGCTCCTTCAAAGAGTAACAGGGAACAAGCAACAAATCCTCAAGAACTACTAAAAGCCATACAACAGCGTTTTTTTGAACTCTTTAAGAAGCTTTACTCCCAGTTAAGATCATGCTACCTAGGAAACAAAAATTAGAACAGGCTTGACACACATCCCTTGATACAACCAGAACAGAGAAGCAGAGAGGTATTTTCTGTCCATACCACAATCTGTTTTCTCTGGCATCCAAGGAAGGTTATGTTCGAATCACATAGTTTACTATGGAATGGACCCTTAGATTTTAAACAATCACAAAGAACCGTGAAAAGTGCATGATGAGATTATCTTTGCTTGTTTTAGCAGTTCTGTAAGACTCTAATCAAGTTTTAAAACCTTTTGAAAGGTGGCAAAGGGGAAATATGAAAGAGAAAAGTCACTTCAATATAACATAAAACAAAGAGAGACAAAATGTTGAGATAGTTGAGGCAAAATACCAGGGGAATGTGGAGAAATGTAAACCATTGTTGGATGATAGGCTACCAGGGCCATTACTGGATTACTGGCAGCACAGTATGCCATAGAAATAGAGAAAGAATGATCAATAAGTTTCAGAAGAATAACTTATGATGTGCTTTTGGAGGGGCCACTGTTTCATGTCACACACCTGCTTTTTCTTTAGAGAAATTTTTATCACTTTATCTGACATTTCTCCAGTTTGATCGTTCTAGAATTTGAAATTATCATGAGATTGAATTTCAGTTAAAAATCAAGTGAGAATCTATTGAATTATCACACTGATAATAAAAAGGCCCTGAAAAACATCAGTAATTTGCACCTCTTTTCCACATCGAATCCCACTGATTTTAAAGGCCATACATGCGAGAAAGGCTACTTTAGAGTTCTGCTGGGTCTCTTCTTCTAAAACTCCTATAATACACAAAAGAATTTAAGGAGGAAGAGACAAAAAGAATATTGGGCAATTCCCATATAAATACAAAGCAAATAGCTCATGTTTGTATGTTTCTTATTTGTCCACCAGGACTCAGAAAGCTTCTTCCAGTAGCAGACTAGTTTAGATAGATAGATAGATAGATAGATAGATAGATAGATACATAGATAGATAGATAGATAGGAAGATAAAGTACATGCTTATACTTCACATTTATAGTGAACCACTACTTTTATAATTACAGAATGGTAAATGGCTTTTAGCCTGCCTTGGGAAAATACATTTTGTCCATGAATCCATTGGTTCTGCTCTGCAACTCTAATATGCAGCACCAAGGCTAATGATTCACCAGTTTAATGTGAATGCATTGTGGTTGCAACATGGGGCAACAAGTTTCTCTAGTTGCTATCTCGCTCTTAACATATATTTATGCACCAGTCCCAGGTGGTTCCCAAACACAAATAGTAACACATTACTGCATAGCATTTTTTTCTCTCTCAGCTATTCAAAAGAGAAGGTGAACACTATTATACGCATGTAATAACACTCTGAATAGCCACAAGCAGTAATAGGAACCTAAAGCAGTTCTACAAGAGAGAGAAAATTAATGCGTCGTTGAATGGAACCTACTAATATAACCAGCTGCAGGACAAATAGTATCCAGGATACGAGAATCAATGTGTATTCCCTGTGATGCAAAGTATTCAGGGGGACTTGGCCAGCCTTGTAGGAAGTTCAGGGGTAGGACCGGTGACTGAGCAAACTGTCAGTTGCAGGACTGACATAGCAGGAGACTACCAGGTAAGAGGGATGGTGGCAGAGCCTTAATATGGGAGATAAAAGAGGTGTTACATATGCATATATATACACATATATGCATATGTAACACCTCTTGTATATATGCATATATATACACACACATATATGCATATGCATATATATGCATATATGTGTATATATGTGTTGCATTCATATACACATATACACATATAACTATATATATATAAAATGATCTGTGTAATTATTCTATTGCAAACTCTTTCACTTCAGCAGGGACATCTTGTTTGTAACACACACTCTGGATGTTGATCATATGGCTAAACTAAATAGATTGGACCCACAGAGGTAGCACAATGTGAGTGCAGGGACAGAAAAGGTACTGGAGGAGGGCAAGGAACCTGAATGCCATTTAAACAGGTCAATAACATGACCTTCAACCCACCCCCCCTCAGGGTAGGGGCGGGGAGAGGAATAGCTTGGAATCAACAAACTCAAGAGACCCTTTCTGCTCATAGAAGGGAACAGCCAGGTCTGCAGAGATCTCATGATGCCCTTCACTGTACCAGTTCAACATCTAAAGTAAGAACTTGTGGCCACCGCTTTTCTCCTGGTCTGACTGGAAAACTTTAGAGGTCCCTTCAAAAGAGGGAGAGAAGCAGGCCAAGAGAATAGCAAAAGGAGACAGGCAGAAATAAACAGGAATTGCCAGTGACAAAAAGGGAAACAGAGAAAGCAAACATCTGAAGGGCAGAGAAGGACAGACTTACAGGACAGAAAGGTAGAGCAGGAAGAAGAGACTGGATTCAACACACAACACGGAATCATCTCCTTCTCCTGATCAGTGGACTAGTGAGGATGAACTGCAAGTAGAAAGGACAAGAAGACATCAAGCAGCTTGAGACACCAAGAGGCCACAGAACCACCCTACAGGAATGCATAGCCTAGTCATGATCTGCTTTGTTTTAGAGTGTTTCTTATGGGTAAGTCATATCTCAGGTTCCTTTTTATGGGGTCTCTGCTCTGTATTTCCAAGGAGTTACCTTGGAAAGATGGAGGGGCATTAGCAATTGACTGTCACAATAATTTCCCTGGAAGGACTAAACATATAAAATATAGACATGCAGAAGAGAAGAATATTTGCTGCTAGTCCAGGGATGGTAACACAGAGCTCAGGGTATCCAAGGAAAAGGAATGAGAAGGGTAGGAGTGCTGGAAAGACAGAGAAGAATTCAAGTCAGTTTGGGTATAATATGAAGCAGGACATTTAAAGGTTCTTAATATTTCAGCATAGAGAAAGATCTACATCTGTAGCATGACATAGCTTATGGTGAGGAAAGGGAAACCTGTGGTAAGCGTGAAGGTAAGTTGGGATCTGTGGTAGGAGCAGTGCTAAGTACGATTTTAATGACTATGGGAAGTTAAGATATGAAGCAATGCAGTTGGTATCACAGTAACTTCAAATTACAGCAGAGTATATGATGGAAACAATGGAAGATAGATAACAGTAAGTGCTTACTGTAGAAGATTCAGACTGGTAGCAGCCCAGGTGACCAGAGATAAAAATAGCGTATGACAAAGACTTAATTCACTCTAGCTGTGTCTTATTTGGTTTTCTCCTTCTAGTTCTCCCAAGTGAGAGGTGAGGAAGGCTGTCTCAACACTGAACTGTAAGTATTTGTTGATCTTGCACTCTTTTAAGAAGACGATGAAAGACAACAGCAGTAGTAGACATTAGTGTTATGACACGGTGGCTGACATCTTCCAGAAAAGCTTACTTTAATTGCGACTATTGAAAACTCACATAAAATTTCCGTGGCTTTGAATATGAAGTGTATTATTTATCATCAATTCAACATACTGATCATGAGGTACCGTTCCTGCTACCTATTTGGATAACTGCTATGGTTAAGAGCTTTCTCATGTAATTTTGATTGACTGAGATTATAAATTTGGAACTGACGTTTGCTTGAAAAATCATTTGAAACATAGTGCTTTGGTGAATATTCCTCTTGGCAACGTCATTTGTAAGAATAACAGAAATCAAGACAAAGCAAATACAAAAATTGCCTAGGAGGATTCTTTTTTTGACTACAGAAAAGTCTTTAAGAATGCAGAGGCAGGTCTACTAACTAAAGCTAAAGGAACGTACAACACAGCATCCAAAATGTACCCACTGGACCAGAAAGAAATCAAAGAGAAAGTCAGAAAAAACCAAAAGATAACAGGGTTGGGCAGACTAATTTGTGAAAAAAAAAAATAAAAGAAGGGAAGTTTAGAAATTACAACATGATGCAGATTGTTAAGGTTTGCAAACAGAATTCGGCAGGCCCAAATACCAGGGAAACAATAAAGAGATAAAGCCAAAGAGGAGGCAAACTCACCTAACGGGGAGATAGATGAGGTTGGACAAGTGTCTCCTCCACGAACCACTGTGAGTTTCTCATTGTTGTGCCATTTAGAAGCTGGAGTGTAACTGAGGAGTATGAGGGGAGCTGGAAGTGGATGCAGTAGGGTTCTTCCCATTTATTTGGCATTTTGTGGCTAACTGTATGTTGTACCATCTTCTCCTCAGCTGTTCAGGTACGGAGTGGAATCGTTTGTGGTATATCTGGTAAGATGGCATATGTTTACTTTAAATATCTGCATCACTGGACAATTACAGCAGCAAAGAATGGGATTAAATGTGACCCACTCAAGTGTGATGCCACCCCCAGCTTTCCCTTGGGATGCTAATGCCCTACAGTAGCAAGACAACCCCGTAGCTATTGCATAGTCTTTAACAAATGTTGACTTGCCAACCTCCTTTTTTATTCCACATATTAATTTAGTCAGGTGAACAATATTAATAAAGTATTCATAGCACAATATGCCTTTTAAAAGGTGTATTTTTAAATTTCAGTCTGCTTCCTTAGTAATTCTCAACAGGATGAAATTAAAAAGAATGGTAGTTGTTTGACATCTACAAGGCTGCATTAATATGAGTAAAGCCAGTAGATTGAGAGATCCAATTTTTCTTCACTGTTTGTTACTCATAAGGACACATTTGGAATATGTAGTCCAGTCTTAGTCCAGTTGTGGTCCCTCAGTACGAGAGAGATGTTGACAAACTGGTGCAAGTCCACTGGACAGCCAGTAAAATGGTCAGGGGTCCAGAGGACATGATGTATGAGGAGGCACTGAAAGGACCAAGTTTGTTCAGCCGGGCGGAAGCTAAGGGGGCAAATTAATTACAGTTTTCCACTACCTAAAGTGGATCTAGAGAGAAGACAGAGCCAGAGTCTTCTCAGGGGTGCACAGCAGAAGGACCTGAGGCAACTGGCCAAGCTGCATCCAGGGAAATCCTGATTAGACAGAAGGAAGAAATGCTTCTCCCAAGGGTTGTGTAGCACTGGAACGAGTCCGCAGAGGGGACATAGAATATCCATCCTTGGAGACTGTCCAGGCTCTGCTGGACAAGGGTTCAAATTACCACGTCTAGCTTTGAGGTTAGCCCTACTTCAGGCAGGGAAACATCTTAAAAGGTGCCCTGCAAACAAAGTCTTTCTCTCCTAATTCTGTGTCCTCTCCCATTCCAGGCTGGTGGTGGTGATTGGTGGGCTGTTGCTCCTGTGTAGCCTGGTTTCTGTCTGTGTGAGATGCTGTTTTCATTGCCGTCAGACAGGGGAGGAATCGGGTCCTCAGCCCTACGAGGTCACCGTCATTGCTTTTGATCACGACAGCACCCTCCAGAGCACCATTACCTGTGAGTTGGTTTCGACAGAGGCTGGAGACCTCAGCAGAGCCTGACGTGAAGGGCTGCACTGTAAAAAGCCCAGCTTGTGGCACCCCAAGGTGGGCAGAGGGAAGTTCACGGCAGCATGTGGGGAAAGCGGGATCTGTAGATAGTACAAATTAAGGTGCTCAACCAGGCTTTGTGTAGCAAATGCAGCCAGATGGTGAATCAGCTTTGAGATGTGTTTGGGTGGAATTAGGGCAGCTACAGGCCTCGGTTGCATTTAAGGAAGGAGCAATTGTGGGATGCTGCTGATGGGTTTTAACACACCTCCCTTTTAGGGAAGGACGAAGCAGCAGGAAAAGGAAACTATTCAGGCTATGGGGAGAGAAAGGCCTGTGCGCTGCAGATATACTTGTCCTCCTCTCGTTGCATGGCGCTTTCAGGCTGAGGCAAACGGCATTTGTCTCCTCCCTTTCAGCTCTCCATTCTGTGTTCGGGCCTGCTGCCAGGAGGATATTAGCGGTGGCACACTCCCATAACGCTGCGCAGGGAATGCCGCCGCTCTCAGCGTCGGACACTCCGCCAGTCTACGAAGAAGCTCTGCACATGAGCAGGTTCACAGTTGCCAAGACAGGGCAGAAAGTGCCAGACCTGGATCCAGTGCCGGAGGAGAAACCGCACGCATCTGCTGAGGGCAAGGATGCCCAGCCAGCCCTTCCAGGACACCAGTGACTGTTCTTACCGAGTGGCAAATAATACAGAATAGTTACGTGCAGAGACTAATTCTGAACAGCGTTAGGAATATCACATTAATCTCTTTGGTCTAATGAGAAAGGGAAGAAAAAGAGACTAAAATAGTTTTCGATCCAGCATATTTTGATGGCTCCTTTTGACACTTCCATGAAATAATCAACAACTGGCCTTCCCCATGTCCATTTATTACACAGACATACATCACTAGTATCACCCTTTGCACAAACAAGCAGGCAGCAGGATCAAGGTGCTGAGTCACTTTGCAGGCTGGTGACCTGCAGGGAGATTGCAGATGCTGTCTCATTTTGCTTGCCGGCAGCCTAAGTTTCCTGGGTACAGCAGAAAGGTTTTCACAACAGGAAAAAGAATGACATGTGAGAAGGTCTTAATAATAACAACAAGCTTCTGGAAAGTGCCAACCATTTATAGTAAATTTAAAAAATTAAAAAATAAAAAAAAAAAAAGGAGCTGCATAGGAACACAATCTGCCTGTAAACAAAAGATAGCATACGTTGGGTAGTATGTGCAATATAGTGCCCTAAGTGCCCTACAGGATATATAGAATGAATGCAGACTGGTTATGAATGTGATACATAGCGATTCTGAAATAGTAGTCACATTTGAATTAAAGAAATACATGTGCGATAACAGATCAAACAAGGGGAGGAGCAGGAACACTACTCCTGAAGTAAAGTTCAATTGTACTTTAGTTGCATTTGTATTGTATCATTTATTAATTATTCCTAATGTTGCTGTCAAAAGCAGATCAAGTAAAGAAGACCATTAACACTTAAGCCATTTCTCAAATAGAAATAATTGGTCGGTCTTTCCTGATTAATACAAATACATTGAGTCATCCAGAAATACTAATCAAACTGTTTGGATGAACACAGCTATGGACCATCTGTAAAATATTTTCTTGGACTAGGAACTCATGAGAAGGTAACTGTTGAATAACATCTGTATTGTCTCTACTCCAGGTTTAGCAACTGAAAGCATTAAAGCAGAAGGACATCCAATATCAGGTCATAAGTAGGCAAGAATTAATTGCATGCATATGTTAATGTTGATATGAATGCACAGGTCATGGATATTACATCTTTCTGAAGTGCCCTCATGGCTCTTCCTACTGGAGTGCCCAAATTCTCACTGTCCTTAATTTGCTGATCTTCACAACGCTCCTGTGAAAATACAAAAAATATGGTTATTTTGTGGATAAGGAGAACAAGGACCAGGTCCCCAAATATATTTAGGAATATAACTGCTGTTGAGATTACAGCCATAGAGAAGGTTGATAAGACAGTTTCAGGGATAGCATAAAGCAGAACTGAACAACCAGAATACCATTGATGGTGTCCCAGACCTTGTCCCATCACAGGAATTTTGTATGCAAGGAAATTTAATTGGAGTCTTGATTTCCGAAGTCACAAATTTCTTCCTGAATTGCCTAGTCGCTACCTAACTGTACCATTAATGAGTGATAAACTGGAATGGAATAAATAAATAAGTAACATATAAGGTTATGGGTCTTCTGCTATACAGCACGCTTGAAATAACAACTGTTTGTGGAACATCTACTAGAGACCTATTTCATCAGCCGCTCTCTGAAGTCCATTTCAAGCCTGACTTCTCCACCAAGCTGCAGAACATTTCCTGGGAAGGCTCTTGTTTACTCCACAGTAAAAGCCTGAAGCAAGCAAAGACATTTGGATCTGCTGAACATGCGTCAAGCACTATCAAGCCCTGAAACTTCCTGGAAGCCTTCCCAATCGTTTCCAGGGGGAACATACCATTCCTCCGTTGCCTCCACCCCTTTCCTTCTGCCTATGAACCCCAAGCTCTACAAGCATTTAACACGAGATGGCAGCCCTGCTCCACAGGGCAGCAATGCCGCCTAGCAAAACAGGAATGTGCAACTTTTAATAATTCGCAATAATAATTACACCGTAAATTCTTTATAAGTTGCACAATAAAAAGGGAAGTTTTGAAATTCTTAATTTTCCCCTCCTCTGCATCAAATCACCTCCACTGTCTCCTTTCTTGGTTTCAAGGGAAAAAGTTACAGGTCACTCATACCCAGAGCTCGGTACTACCTGCTGCTTTCAATGTATTTCCCTTGACCAGAGCCAGTATTGTCTAACTCTCCCGTCCCTTCACCTCTGCTCACATCCTATATTTGGTTGTCTCACTCTTAGTTGTTAGGTGCTAGAGCACGTACCCTCAAGTTGTTTTTACAGGCAAGACACCCAAAATACTTCAAGTGACAATTGTAGCTAGAACTTCATCTGCTCAGGGATTGCTTTCCTACTAAACTGACTTCAGAGGAGCAATTTCAGAGAACGTATCTATAACTCTTGCAAGGGATCAGCCACTCAGCCCATAAAACAGGATGAAACACCAGATTAAAACAAACAAACAAAAAACAGAAGCAGATCTACACACTCTTATCTAACCATACAAGGTTGTGTAGGAAAGCAAAGTGTAGGTGTCAGTGACTGGAAACACTTCACTCTCACCCTCAGATCTATTATGATTCAAAGACATTCTCTCCTCACAAACAATCCAAAAATGTCAACAGAGTCAATAAAGACCACGTGTACTTTGTGAAAAAGCAGGACCACACCCCATAAAAATATAGCAAGTTTACATATTTACAGAGGTAAACTGCTACTTGTTACTGCAATTTGCTGTTACTCAGCTGGGTTTTTTACTCCATTAGTGGTGGTTCCATCTCACGGTTCAGTCTGCACTTTGAACATACTTTGTGTGTTGTATTATATCGCCGAATAAGCACTTTGAAATCTTTTATGCTTTCAGATTGAAAATTAAGTACAAATATTAAATGTTATTAAACATAAAGAATTAATACTTTCATGCAAAAATTAAACAAATATTCAAGTGTCAACTGTTTTCCCCACACTTAAGAGCAATAGGGACACGAACTGCTCACAAACAGAATAACATACATTGCAAAATAAATAAAAGGGTTCTGTCAATCATCAAATAATTTTAGGGTTTGTTCAGATGCTGTGTACAGCTACTGGTGTCAAGTCGGCTGCACTGAAGTACCCATTTTCTGTAGAGCATGACAGTATCCTGCACAACACAGGAAAGAATGCCATCAAAAGGAAATCTCTTTAGTTATGAATAATTAAGTATCTGCATCCAAAGATTCTCAAGCACTTTACAGACTTTAACCATGTTGTCAAGCTGCCTACACATCAGACACGCCTCAGTATTCCATTTGTAGATGGGGGGAAATGATGCACAAAGTACTGAAGATAACTATATCATAACCAAGACACTGACCCTTGTCTCAGCTGCAGCTCGCTTGTTCACTCAACCCTTGACCAAACACTGGGAAAAGCCTGGCACCCGAGCAAGCAGAGGACAAGTGATACAGAAGGAGAAAGAGCAACCAGTCTACACCGACCACCTTTAGCCTGCACATGCAGTAATTTGGGCTGGAACCACGAGGGGGACGCTGACACCAAGTGTTGCAAATATGGGGTACTTGCGAAAGACTGATCTTCAGAAACATGCCACTGGCCCCACTGTTGTGTTATTCCTTTGTTTTCAGAGGACTGCAAGTAACAATGATACCTGTCCCCAACAGTCCACTCCAAACAATTGGTTGGAAGAAAGGGATCTCAGACTCACGTTATTCGGATCTGGGGTTTTGTCCTTTACTGCTGCTTTTCACCATGCAACAAGGTATGTTCGTTCCTTAATCTCCTCATAACATCATAGGTATGCATTTAAGCAACTTGAGCTAAGGCTGGGCCATACAATCAGTTTGGGAGGAATGAGCAGCTTTTTTGTAAAAATTAAGAAGCTGTAGAAAATAGAGCAGTGAGGTGGCAGTGCAGAGTAGACAATACAGAGCCATTTCCTAGAGGAAAGGAAAACATCTACACAATTAGCCATTGTTTGCTGGGAGTCACTGACCCTGTGACCTCACCCAGGGCCAACGTGCCTGTACTGGCTCTGAGGCTGCTATAGATCCAGTGTCTGGTGACCAGTCACGAGTGGTGCAGGAGAGAGACCAGACAAGGACTGTGCCATGGATGGACATCAAACACAGCAGAATCACAAGTGACTTCAGGTACGCCCTCTGTGGCTTAATCACCATTCAGTAGTTTTCTGACACAAGAGGCTTTGACATGCTGAATCCACACTAAAGATTAAAAAAAAATAAATTCAGCCTATGGAGGCACAAATGGAATAACTACCCAAGAGGAGGTACTAATGAAAGAAATATCTAAGGGAGTCCAGAGTTACAGGTAGCTGAACAGTAGTTCCAGGAGGTTCCCAAGGTCATCCACCTAGATGACATCTCCAAGAAACACGGGGCAAATAATGGATATTTTTATCCTTAATTCACAGAATTTTAGCCAGTTAGCTACCTAAGCTGGCCTCACTTCACAGTCGTTCACTGCAGAGCTCCTAGCAGTGACCCGGGAGCACTGTGTGGTACAGCACAGGGTGCAAACCCTGCCCCCAGATTCTGTGCAAATATTTTTATTTCCTGCTTCTGTGGCTACAATATTGGCAACGCTTGGGGAATCCCTTTTGGAGTGAACCTCTGCCTACGTGAGCTGCAGACACCACAACAGACTACATGCTCAGAGCTGTTCTGGCACTCTGGGTTAAAAAAGACTATATTGTTTTGACACTTTGTGCTGGCACTACAGGGTAGAAAAAATAGCCAACCCCATTTCCAGTTCCTGCCTCTGGTACACGGACACAGAACATGGGTTTGTCACATGCCCATGTGTTGACATTTTAATAAGAACTCTAAGTCAGATGACTAGCTATTTGTCACTGCTTCTGCATGTATCATCTTCCTGCCCGCTGTTGTGCCAGTGACGTTATTGTTATTATTGAGCTGGAGCAGAGGGTTGGGAACCCAGTGCCTGATGGGGAGGGAGCGGGGATGTGGGAGGAGCAAGGCTTGTGGCTGTGCATCCCGGGCTGCATCGTGGGGGCAGGAAGAGTTCACTAAAGAGATTTGTGATCCTCACACGGGATTTATTGGGGAGGCGGGGGGGGGGGGAGTCGCCTAGCAACGCGCTCGCAGGCCATGTCTTTGCATCAGACCAGGAAAGAACCCTGAAAATCCTCTCTGATTTGTCAAGAGAATCTCAAACTAGATGCTAGCTCAGCTGCCTTGTGCATAGTCCTGGAGGTGGAAACAGCGATTTACAAGGCAACAGGAGTTTGAGGTCGGTCTGTTAAAATTGCTACAGTGTGTTGGTGGCCTGGGTGAAACAGGCTAGAAAATTTCCTCTCTTTTGTCCTTGAGGAAGAGGCATTTACATCACTACAGACCTTTCATACACTTCAGCAACTGCTATGCTGCAGGCAGTTAGGAAGCAAGGAGGCCAAACACAGGTATTACAGAAAGGCACAATGCCATGCAACCAGAATTTTCCCCAGGTCTAAACCCCAGGATTCCTTCAGTCTAGACTATTCAGTATGACGCTGCACAAAAATAATGCCTTCCTTCTGAATCACCCTTCTGAGATCCTCTGACGCTACCTGCAACCATGGGGAAATGTCCACATGTTCTAGGCCAGACAAAAACAAGTTGATGGTGCCTCCCCATGTGCAAACCTTATGCACGTAAACTAGTAAAGGCTGGGACACACCGGCCAATGCCATTCCCACTGTGGGCTGCCCTGTCCTGAAGAGATTCACACATGCACCCACTGGACTTGTGGGAGGCCACACTACACCACACTGAGTAGTAGAAGCTTAGACACTGAAGCATCTGCCAGAGTTCTTGGGGGCACGCTTCGGCCATCCAAAAGTAGATGTCATGATTTAGGTGAGAAAAATCCCACCCCATCATGCCTATTTATTGCCATTGACCACAAAGGCAGTTTAAAGTGACAGGCTCAGCTGTACGTGCCTGCATTACAAGTGTAGGTAAGATTTCTATCCCGTGCCCATTTATATAGCTGTAAGATTATCTGGGAGCTGCCACCATCTACAACTAAGTAAATGTATTTCCTCCGTATTTCTCCTACTTCTGTTCAAGATGAGAGATCACAGTGCACCAGGGCTTGGAGACAGAGCATTACCAAAAGGCCTCTGAGTTCAAAAAGCATCATGCTATTGAGTGCAAAAGTGGCTAGCGGCCACTACATGGAATAACTCTCTACAAGGCAGAGGGTACAAGCTAACACCCTGGATCTGCTGTAAGGATTTGTAACAGGCCCTTCCTACCACCAATGTTGGCCTGAGTCCCACCCTGCAGGCAACTCATCTGTGCACATCAATATATAGGGATAAAAACACTAGTCCTATGAGTTTCTTGGGGCAGCCTAAAGGATTTATCTGAGTACTTCTAGAAAAAGACCAAGGCTTTATGGTCCCCTGAGCCTATTTTTATCATGACGGATCATCTAGCTTGCTCTTCAGTTTCTTCAGGATTCAAGCTGACTTTGCTATAGCCTGGATTTTTTCCATTCTAATCACGCTGTAAAAGCAGAGTGCCAGCAAAAGAGCAATGGTCTTTTCCTACCCTTGTTCATTCAGCGCCAACATGCTGGCACGGGGTTAAATCAGATATAGGAAACCTGGGTCCTCTCACCTCTGCCACTGGGGTGGCCTTGGAGAGTCACCTTATCCACCCGAGGCGACTGCTGTCCCACTCAGTCCCTACTAGTACAACTAAAACCACAACACAAATAAAAGATCATCCTTGGAAAAGTTTTGCTTCTCTGAATGAGGCACGCAAAGAATTATTTGATACACTCCCATTCATTGCCCCCAGGGTAGCAGCAATTAATTTTTACGCCGATTTGAGCGTGCTGATCCATTCATTAATACCTTCCCTTCTGCTGGTCAGTAAATAATTATGAGCCCAACTGCTAGAAGAAAACAAAAGATTTTCCAAGCACGTTATCAACTGAGTAACAGGGCTAAAATTGGCCGGCTGTTTTGGCTTGTTGGCAGACAGTTCCCTTTAGCTGCCTGCTGTTTGTACCGTGCCTCTGGTCCGTCACACTCTGTGACACACTTTCTGCCCCTTGTTGTTCAACCGAGACGTTATAGACAGAGGAACAATCCCGATCCAACAGCGGCAGGCATGGCCACGAAACGCAGCGTTGTTTTGGCCGTACATCTCACAGCCACTTTACGAGTAGCTCAGGCTCGTTACCCCCGTTTTAGCCAAGCAGAGGTGCGCGTTACCCCCGTTTTAGCCAAGGAGCGGCACCGAAGTCTCACAGGGGGGTCAGCAGGCCCCAGGCCCCCCCCCGAGCCCCGCTCTCCCACGCAGAGCACCGCCCCACGGCGCTGCGCCAGGCGGGAGAGAGGGAGGAGCAAGGAGTTATAACCCCTGAGTCACCCAGCCTGGGNCACTGCCGCGCAATAAATCGATGTACAAACAAAAACAGGCCACCCTGTGGGCGGAGCGGGGGGGCAACAAGCGAGGGCTGCCACTCTTGGTCGGGCCCCCCCCGCCGCGCCTCCCGCCCTTAGGCGTGGGGGCGCATCCCTCGTCGCCCCCCTCCCCGCTAGCTGAAGGGTCTGCGCCTTCCTCCCCCCCCTCCACGGGCGGCGTGCGGCCCAGCTCCGCCCCGGCGGGAAGTGTGTGTGGGGGGGGTGCCTCCCCCTGACGTCACGGAGCCCAATTTTGCCGTCAGCGGCTGGTGCGCGGCCGCGGCAGGGCTTGAGGTTGCGCTGCGCTTGCAGGGGCGTGCGGGGTTTCGCTGCGTACCCGGCTGCAGGGGAGGGAAGGCGACCGCCCGGCAGCATGAAGTTCCAGTACAAGGAGGATCACCCGTTCGAGTACAGGAAAAAGGAAGGGGAGAAAATCAGGAAGAAATACCCCGACAGAGTCCCTGTGAGTGTGGGCTGCGCAGGCAGCGGCGGCGGGTGCCGCCTGGCCTGGCGGACCTCCGCGCTCTGCCGCCTTTGTCTTCCCCGTCGGCGGCAGCTTGCTTTATTTTTTAAGGCGAAAGGAAGGAGATTTGTAAAGATGACTGTCATCTCGGTGGCCTGATGGGAATTGCGGGCTGCTTTCCTCTCCGGCGCAGGGCTATGGCTGCTTATTTAAGGCGCGACGGTCGGTGTTGGCGGCGGCGCGGGGTGCAGTGCGCCCGTTCCCGTGGGATGCGCAGTAAGCGGGCGGGAGGGACGCTGCCAGCCTTCCCCTGGCAGCCGGCGTGCCTGGGGCTGCGGGTGGGGAAGCAGCTTCCCGTCGGCTCTGCAAAAATGGAGAACAATGAGTGAGGTAACCGGGTACTCTTCCCAGAAAACAGGGTCTGTATCCGTGTCACCTGACACTTTCCTTTTATTTTTGTTTTACTCTTTGTTTGTTTGTTTTTGCCTGTCTTTCCGATATAGCCTTGCTCGGTTCTTTTCCTTTGCATGAGAGAAAAATGATACTTCTCGGGATTTCTGCCACCCTGTTTAATCATCCTGTGGAAAAAAACGACACTTGGAAAACAAGGTCATCTAGCTAAACTTTGGCTCCTCATCCTTACGTCCCTTCGGAATGCCTGTGGAAAACTTCTAGCTTTATAATTACTAGTAATAATTGGGAAAAAGAAATGACAAATCAAATTAATTGTGATATATATATTTTTTTTGTTCCTTTTTAATAAACGTTTTGCAAATGTTCTTTCTTTCCATCCCCACTGGAGAGCTCTGTCCTAGATTTACTGCCCAGGGGTGCTGCATACAAGGTAACTTGGACTCCCCCATAAACTTAAGGGCAAGGGGGGACAGTGAAGCCTACTTGTTTTCCCTGCAGGCTGACACCATTTTTTTGTCTTGGGAGTGGCCTTCAACTGGACTTGCAGAAGTCGTTGGAAGTCAGTATGTGGGTGCGTTTATCCTTGCTTTTTTTGGGACCCCTGGCACCGCACAGCAGGTTGAGCGTGCAGCAAGTCCGTGGTGAAGTGTACGCAGTTCTGTGTTTCGAGATGAGGACCGCAGAGGGCTCTGTAGGTCAGGAGCAAGACAAGCTGTAAACTGGGGATTAGCACAGCGGATTGTACAGCAGATCATGGTAGATGTGGCTGGAAGAGCCGTTTTGGGGAGCCTAGGGCCAAACCTGGTCGAGCAAGAGGTAAAAGAGGTCAAGATAGAGGGGTATCAGCAGATCTTAATGGAGAAAGCCAGGACCAAAATAATGAGGTGTATGTGCTGTAGTTCGGGATAAAAGAGAACAACACATGGCAAGGCCCAGGTGTGACTAGCTGGGGGTAGCCTGTCGTCAGAGATGCATACGGAGCAAATGTATGCAGCAGACAACTGTTCTGTACATCACCTGTGTCTCTGCCCTTCCCGACAGCCGGATCCTTGGAGATGACGTCGGTTTGGCTGCCTACACTGCAGTGCCCTGATACATCTCAGCATTTTGCTGAGATTATACTGTTGGCACGGTCCCACGTTACCACAGTCACCACCCAGCAACAACAGACGTACAGATAATCCGTATCTGTCCTTTGAATTTTCTTTGTAGGTTTGTTTGTGTGTGTGAAGGGATTAGTGCTTCCGAAGAGATACCTGTGTTACCAGGAAAATTGACTACAGTTGATAGATTAGCAGAGCATCTCCATTCCTTCTGTGCCTCTTTGCAATCAGATCTCTCTTAAGATCAGTGGTGGTCTGATTTAAATCCTTAGGGGTTTAGAAACCCCAATGCTCTCACCTCTTCCTCATAGGTATGACTTCTTTTTCTTTATTATCTAATGACCAAGCTACAAGTCGCCCTTTTGAGTCAGGGTGGTCACATCAGTGCTGCTAGCTAGCAGTTCTGCTTGTCAGTAGATTTTTTTTAATTGGAGGCAAGAACTAAAGGTTTCTCTCTGCTGCAGTTTATTGTGTTAGATGTTGCCGTGTTGGATGTGTGGGCCAGAAAATGTGCAAAGTGCTGTTGCTGTTCAGCCTGCACCTGTTCAGTGAGGTTGTGGAAATGTCCTTCCTTCACAGCACATACCCACTGCATCGTGTACAGAAATGCATGTCCTACCACTAACTGGCTTAAAGAGCTTGAATGCCTCGTACTAATTGAGGTGCTTGAAGTTCTTGAAGTAACAGAGGTGACCAGGTTTGTATTTTGAAAACAAACTTAGAATTTTCATCAGTTTTGGCTGTGTTGGAGGCATCCAGATGGAGCACAGTGAGGAGTTGTCCAAGCTAGCATCTCTACGGTGTGACATCCTTTGCAGATACTCACTTGTTCTAGAAGGGTAGAGTTCAGTTAGCATGGCACTTTGTCCAGGCTAAATACACCAAGCTCATCGTCATAACGTTTTTTTCTCTGGCATAGTGTCTCACTGATGTGACAATACTACTTTGCTACCAAAGAAGGTGTAGTCCACAGCAGTTCAGCCTTTTGTGTTGCACAACAGATACAGTTGCTGATTTGGGTTGCCAAAGAGCTACGGCAGCACGGAACCCTTAGAAATTAGTCCCACAGTGTCTCAGGTGGAGTATTTACAATTATAATGTCGAATGAAATTAAAAAGTTGAGGAGGTTCAGAAAATCCAGCTTCTTGTTTAGATGGTCAAAATGGTGTCTGCAGAACAGCAAGCCACATAAATTGAATCATGTAATAGATCTCTTACCAGTTCAAAAATACATGTCCCAAAAATATTCCCCACAAAACTGTTTGCAGTTTTTTTCTGCACAAACACAGTGGTTCTGTGGAAACATACCTCCTATCTTTGGAAATGTTGCCAGGGCTTTTCATGGAAGGATCTCAGATCACTTTGGAATACTTTCTGCTTCTGAGAGAAACGTTTTGCCTAGCTCTGGTAATAAAAATTTTACAGTAGCAGAAGGTCTGTTTAGTATTTTGTGTCAAAGGTCTGTGTGGGTCCAGTTGCCTGGATGGTAGCCTGTTTTTTAATTATTAGATATTTATATGAATAAGGAAATGTCAATAATTATATGAAGTAGGGAAAATAACCTTAAGGGTTATGAATTTCAGAGTAGAAGATAATTACTGAAGAACTGGGAATTAAAAGAAAGAATACTTTCTGCAATGAGTTGCAGTTTCTCTTTAATTCTTTCTTTCATTTTGGAGCACTTTATTGGTGAATGTAGAAATTAGGATGTGGGACTACTGGGAGTAGGGCTGATTTTGTGCCAGGCAGTTTGGAACTGTAACCTGGAAACAGCTGAACTTGTGATACTTCTTGTGTTCATGTATTAGCCTCCCAGCAGCTTCTTCATACAAAATTAACCTGCATTGGGACCATCAAGGTGACCTGATTTATTTTTCTTCTCAGCTATTATAGTTTATTTTTATGTCTGTTCCAGTCTCCATTTTTTACTTGCTGTGCTTACTGCTGTCGTCTTGAGATCCCAGCACAGCTATTGCTAGTGATTTCAAGTCTTCTTCTCACCTCTGTGTTCCTTAATGTTGCGTATTTGTTGTGTACATCAAATGAATTTCTAAAGGCCTGTAGCACCATCTCTCAAAGGACAATATCCTGATGTTTTTTGGTCCATTTTGTTTTATGATACTCATGGGTTGTTTCTTGCTTTCTCTCACTCCCTCCAGGTAATTGTGGAAAAAGCACCAAAAGCCAGAGTACCTGACCTAGACAAAAGGAAGTATCTTGTGCCTTCTGACCTCACAGGTAACAAAGTCTGCTTCCTTTCTTGACTTTCAGTGAGAAGGTCTCAAAAGTGCTTTTTACTCTATAATCAGCACCAAGAAAAGATGCAGGCAGGCTCCTCAACATCTTATTACCTCAGTTTACCTGACTCTCCTTGTTATATTTATGTACCTTACAGCATGGATTACAACATGCAGAATTCTCTGAGATCTTCTGAGGCATCTCATTGACTTCGCTAACATGCACGTGTCCCTGCTGACTTCTAGCCATGATGAAAATGACTGAATTGTGCATCATAGGCAGTAGCATAATCATCAGTCAATGATGACCTAGCTGCAGAGTTGCCAGAGGCTGTATTCCTGTTGCAGGAAGAGACAGGTTCTTGAAATAGTCCCCTTGTTTTCCAGCCCTGTGGTTGGTGTCATGGCTGCAAAGTTCCTTTTATGAATGGTCATGGCCATTTTGTGTGTGATTACATTTGTTTTCGTTTGAAAACATGCATGAGTTAAAGAAACAGCATTTCTTTTTCTTGCAGTGTATAATAGATTGTGGAATACTTTCTTGTGCAACATAGCTCAAGCAAATAGTAAGGGATTTATTTCCAGGAATTTGTTTTCAGGAATGGTATGGCCATTTACACTGAGGATAAACTCTCTAAGGTGTCTTTAATCTATAGGATTTAAAGGTTAAGCTAGTTAGAGGCCTTTCCACCAACCCTGCAGCAGACCATTTCATACCATAGTAGGCGGAGTGTGGATTTAGAGGGTACATGACCTGAGGCGTGTACCTGAGAAACTGTCATCTCCAAGTGGATTGGCTGGTAATGTGGTAACAATCATGAAGTTACTGATTTCTTTCCCACATTCTTCATTTTTCCCTGTTTTTTACGTGCAACAAGTGACTTCCACTACCAAAAGAAAACAACCATGGTTAGTGTAAAACAAAAAACTGAAAAAAACAAAAAAAACATGAAAGGTTCTTTCTACATCTAAGGCATTCTCCTCTGTTCCTCTTCAGTTGGCCAGTTCTACTTCTTAATCCGAAAGCGGATCCACCTGAGGCCAGAGGATGCCCTGTTCTTCTTTGTCAATAATACCATCCCTCCCACCAGTGCTACCATGGGGCAGCTGTATGAGGTAAGCCTGGCTCATCTCTTCCTCCTGTTCTTGAAGTGCCCAGAAGAATGCTTATCGTCACTGAAGGACAACTGAGCACTATGCACCTGGCAGTGGGTGCAGCTTGGTCACAGATGCCTGAACACGGACCCCCTTGACCTGGGCTCTATCTTATCATCTGTTTAGGGAAATTCCATCTTGCAGTTATAAAGAGGAGCCTGGGGAGCCTCATCATGTTAATTGAGTGTGTGCTGGTTGAAAGGGTTGTCATATCAGGTGATGAATAGTTGCCCCGGCAGTGACATGTTGCTCTTACTACTTTAAGAAAGTAGTAAGTCTTAAGGAAGTCTTAAGTAAGTAGTTGGTCTTACTACTACTTAAGAAAGAAATAAACCACTTTATTATTTATATTTCAGAAAAAAGATGTTTTGGGATTGGGGGGCGGAACATACACACTAGCTTTCCTGTTTATACAAAAGAGATTTCCTTTAGCCGGTAAAAGAACACAGTATCACTGGGCAACCAACTGTCTATAAATAAGTCAAGGAAGACTTATTCTTTGTTCAGAATGACTTTTTCATAGTTTATGCTGTATGTGTGAGGACCTTGTAGGATGCTGGGAACATTGCCAGCCCGCATTTCTACTGAGCAGTGTTAATTGATTGACCTTAAAGGCGTATTCTCTGCCCGTCAGAGGAATGTTCCTCAATTATATAGCCATTATATCACGGCTGGTTTGCAGCCTGGATTGATTTCTCCTTGATTTCTCCTTCTGCTGTGTGTGTTTTAATAAGAGCGCTCCAGTATGATGCTGTGAGCCTTATTTGACCTACCACTTTTTGACAATAACTGGACAATGTTTATATGGACTGATGAAGATAATATAAAATTAACACATGCAGGAAGTTTTCCAGATCTGGACAGGTAGGAGGAAGGTATGTCTGACTGTCCAGAGCTGAGATCAGGACTCTTTTCTTGGTGCTCTGCAGACTTTTTGTGTCAGTGTAATCACTTAACATCTCAGCTTTACTGACCATATGTAAAACAGGACTTGTCACTTGACAGCCACTTATCAAAGTGTTCTGAAAAATTACAAATATAACCACGTTTATCAAATACTGAATTTAGAGGTGATTTTTGACTTGTTAAAGCCTTCCAAGTCTCTCTTTTTGATCTTAAGGCCATACCACCACTGAGATTCTGCTGCACTGTCTGCAACAGAGCTGTTTCTGTTGCATGTTTGTAGCACACTCTGATTGTGCATCTTCAAGTAAATTCACCGTGTCCAGAAATGTGACATGCCTGAATTTAGAGGTAAAGCAGTGGCCAGAGAGAGGGAGTTGCTCTACAATCTCTTTGGTATGAGGAAGTGAAGCCTTCGATGCAGAGGGAGAAACAGTGAAAGGGAGGTTATGCCCTGTGATCTCTTGGTTGGGCTTTTTCACATGTGGTGAGTTATAGGGCTTTGGTTTGTTACTTTCTCCCTTTCTCCCCTTGCAGGATAACCACGAGGAGGACTATTTTCTCTATGTGGCCTACAGCGATGAGAGCGTCTATGGCAAGTGAGCACCAGCCCCCCAGGCATGCAGGCGAGATGGACTGATGGAATGGACTGGGGGGGGAGGGGGGAGGGGGGGGATCCTGGAGAGGAGGAAGGAGGATGCCTGAGAAGAGGGGAAGAGAACTGGAAGTGAACCACGTGCACAATGCCATCACCTTCCATGCATTAACTATAACTGTTATTTTTTAAATTGAGGGAGGGAGGGTAAGGGGACAGTGTATGAAAAGGTGAATGAAAGGCTAATGAGGGGTTCTGTGCTGAGGGATGGGGAGACTTCATGGTTCATAGTTCTTCTCTTGCCACAGCTGGAAGTAGTTAGCCAGTACTGGAGGCTGCTGGACAAGCCAGTGTGGTGGAGCTCCGGGAGAGTGACTGGGCAGGACGGCCATTTTTGTGTAACCCTTTCATTGGATGAAGAAGGCATGCTATGTGTTGTACACTGACCTTGTCATGCCTTGCCCGTGGCACAGGCTGCACTCCTGCAGCATCCCGAGAGCTGTGAACTAGTTCACTCTGCCCACACAAGGCTGTCCTGCGCTGACAGTCCTCACTCCAGCTGCTGCCTGTGAAGCGTTTCAAGAGTATTGCATTTCCCGTCACTTCCATCAGTATTAGAAGGGCTAACTCTAAGGGCTGGCAACTCCTCAGCTGCGAGATGTGAAGGTTGGGGAAAAGAAGGAAGGAATATTATATTTTTTTCCTTTGTTGCTTTAATTGCAAGTGCTGGACAGAAAAATTTGAGATGACCCTTTGTTCTTTTCAGTGAAGCCAACTGATAAACTCATAAGCATAGGGCTAGAAAGGACCTCAAGAGAATGACTAGCCCACTCCAGCTCTGAGACTGGAATGAGTATACCAAACGTCCACCATGGCTGCTCATCTAACTTGTTCTTAGTGAATTTCACTGAGATGGATCTTGGAGGCTGGTGAGATAGTCTGTTCCAGTTCCTAGCTAGCCTACAAGTGAGAGAGTGGCCTAACCTCAGTCTCCCTTGCTGTGCATTAAAGCAACTAACTACTAATGGTCTTGTTATTGGTAAGCACAGAAAATTATCTATTAGTGTTGTCCTTGTACCAGTCTTCTGCAGATCTGAAGATGGCAGGAGTCCTGTGGGTTTAGCCTTCCCTTCCATGTCTCATTCCTGTACAGCTCTTGCACCACATGCACAAGCAGAAGAAATCAGTTGCTCCCACGTGTGTTTTGCTGGCTTTTTGTGACTGGACAACAGTGCCACTCTTTGCCACAAGAGAGGTGCTTTTAGACTTGAAGGGGAAGGGGAATAGATTCTCTGTAGAGTTTTTTTTTAATTATTTTATTTTAAGCCAGTGTTGTTCTTAGAAAGCTGCCAGATAGATGCTGTCCTGTGCAAGCCTTATGCTGTCATGCCAAAGCAGTTTCTTCCCAGTGGTACAAACAGCAGATTTTCCCATAACTGCCATAACTCTGTTGAAGGAATGGGGTTTGGGGAGTGAGCTGACTTTTAGGAAAATTCTGGGGTTTTATGTAAAATTAGATAACTGGACCTGAATTACCGTAAACATTCCTACATTTAAGGCAGGGACCAAGAGGGAGGAAAATATAAGAAGGATGAAGGAGACTGGCAGATTCCAAAATAAGTTGGAAGGTGTTTGCTCTATTTACATGAAGTTAGATCCCAGTTCTCTGTGTTCCTCAGGAATGAGAAATCAAGATGAGCGCTCCTCTAATTGTGGGAGACAGGAAATCAGTTTTCAGCCTTCTCTGTCTGTTGTTCCGCAGAGGTACATGTGGCAGAAAAGCAGGCTAGGAGTGTGAAGTGGGAGTCACTGGCAGAACTGTGTGAAGGTCAAGGAGGCAGCGTAGTGGGGCAGGAGGGTCACTGCCCGTGTGGTATGGGAAGTAGCAGATGAATGGGAGAGAAGGGAAGGTATGTAAAGGATGTAGACAGAGGAATCATAACAAGCAGACAGAAGATGGGGGAGCAAAGGATGAAATGAGTGGGTTAGTATTCCCCAGTTTTTCATCCTGAACTTCAGGTTTGCTGTTCCATCATGTTCTTATTGGAATAAATGCATTTGGATGAGTTGTACCTACTGCCAACTTAGATAACTTCAGTTTCTGGCTGCGGTGCTCAGTCCTCTCTTTTTGGCCCGCTGTCCTCCAGTTACCAGGCTCTTTTCACATCTGTTGGGTGCAAATCCGCATCAGTCTCTTGTTTTAGGAAGCTCTGAATGTTCTGCAGACCCAGGAGGCTTTCTAGGGTAAAAGACAAGATCCAGGCAGATAGTGTGCATCTCTCTGCCACTGTCCCACTTGCTCGCACACGTGCTGCCAAGCACATGATTGTGTGTTTTCTCAAATGAGCCCATGCTTGGGCACGCTCAGGGGAGAAGAAGTTGGCATCTGGGGTGCTTGGGTTTGTGTTCAGGCCTCCCCTCCCCTCCCACTGCTGGGTTTATAAGTGGCATGTGTGGGACTAATCTCTGCCGTTTGTTACATGTAGAGTTTACAGTTTAATTTAGTTATTTTATGGTTCTTTTAACCGGATTGTGGCATTTTTTCTGTTTTTGCGCTAGTCTGGTATTGTAAGAGGTAATGATGGTAATTCTTTTTTGTGTTGGTTAGCTGCAGGTTCTCGTAAAATAAAGTTCATACTACTTGAGCTAAATCAACCAATCAATAAAGATGCATTTGAAAATCACAGGCTTGGTCCAAAATGGGTGACTAGCATTTCTTCCCAATGTGGGCTTGTAAATAAAGGGACAGCTTTCCTGGAACTTCTTGTTGCTATTTTTTCCCAGAACCCCAGATCTCCTCTGTCCTGTCTGCCAGGAAAAGTCACTTCTCTCCTTTTTTTGGTTATGTTGTGGCACACGCACCGCTGGCTGTGTCTTGCCCTACCACCAACGTGGACTTCAGTTAGACCTGGATGACATGAGAAGGTTTTAAGATGCACTGAGGAATTCTCTGCCATTTTAAGGCAGCCTCAACAGCCCTAGCCCCACTGACGGGGCCCCGAGGGTACCACCAGCCCTGCCTGTCCCTGCCAGGACCCCAGGGCCACCCATTACCCTATGCATGGCGCACGACCCCATCTCAGCCCCCCCAGGGCTCTCAGCCCCTGCCACAGCGATGCTGCAGCAGGGCTGGTCTCCAGCTCCCCACAGCCCTGCCCTGCGCCGCCGAGAACCCCACGGAGCCAGGCCCAACCCCATCCCCACAGCGCTGCCATCGGTGGCCCTGGGCCCGACCCGAGCCCGCAGATGGGATTCCTGTCTTGACTGTGATGAGCCTTATGGTCAGGGCTCGTGCCTGGGCCAGGCCACCATTTCTGGGCCTGCCCCGTTCCCTCGTTGGGTGCAGTAGGATGAGTCCCGTGTTGCCTTGCCAGCCGTGTTCCTCAGGGAGCCACCAGCCCTCGCTGTCTCACGACAGCTCAGGCTGAGGTGGGACTCCCCGCCACAGACAGAGGGTGTGGGATGGCCCTGGGGAGGCCCCTGTGTGCCTCAGGGCCCTCCAAAGACAGGAAAAGACATAAGGAAATCTGGGACTCCTTGAAAAGCAAGCCTGCGTAGCAGCAGATCTAGGCTGCTTTTTCCTTGCAGATATTTGTGCGCTGAGAGGGAATGAGCCCTGCTGGGAGCTGGCGAGACCAGCAGGGGCCATTTGCTCAGTGCCATAACTCCGCGTCAGGCACCAGCAGCGCATGAGGAGGAGAGGGATGTGTGCTGTCATGTGGGGAAGCGGCGAGAGACGTGCTGCTTCTTCCACCTCCTCCCTCCTCCTCATCACCTGTGGTTTGTGCAGGTGCTGCTGGCTGGAGTGGCAGAAACGGGCCGTCCCGGTGCTACGGAGAAGTGACTGCCGGCTCTCGCCCTGCCATGCACCAAGAGAGCTGCTTGGAGCACTGAAATCAAGAATTACAACTCCAAAACTCACAGGAATAAAACTTTCTAGGCCTAATAGGGTCTTCTCTTCCCCACTGCATACAGGCTGGAGCCACAGTGTGAGCTTTCGTTGCTGGTGCTGAGGGAGGGGCAGTAATTCATCCTGCACCATGTAAACTTGGAGCCTGCCCGCAGCAGCAGTTTCTGTGCTCATATCCACCATCGTGACTAAGACAAGCTCTGCTGGTATGGCAGAAGGGTGCTGTGACTCCAGACAGATGGGCAGAGATCAGTTGAAAGCTTACACTACGATCTGTAATAATTGGAATTTCGGCTTCAAACAGGTTTTGCTGTCAAGGTTGTGGTATTGCCTGCGGGCTCAAGTAGAAAACCACTCTGGCATATTCCTGAGCAGGCTTCTGCCTCTCCTCCTCTCACCCTTTTCATAGGAAAATGGTGCATCAGTGGTGTTTGTACCTGCCATGCTGTTTTGCATGTTTTTTGTCAGTGCCATTGCTGAGAGAAACAGCAGGCGAGCGTGTTTGCTGAATGTGATTTGCCTGGTGCATATGTGAAACGTTAGCCTCTGCTCGAAGGCTGTCACCTTTATTCTGTGGGTTATGGAAACAGGATTGGAGCAAGGCCTGGGGGAAACAAGGGGCTCAGCTGGTTAAGAGAGGTTAAGTAATTTTACTCTGCCTTGGTGACTGTCACTCCACCTGGCATCCTCTCTCCAGTCACCCTGATGTTTGCTTTGGAAGAAAGCATCCTCCTGGAGCAGAGAAAAAAGATATCCTGGGGTATTAAGGGCCTCACAACATCACTGTGAAGGATATCTGGGCTAACATAATAGGTCCCGAATTATGCTAAAAAACTGATGTTTTCACTTCCATAAAAGTCATGTCCGAGAGGAAAGAAACACTGATTACAACAGAAATAAGACTACCGGAGGGAGACACTCCAGCTCATTCCTGTCACTCAGTCTCGGATAAACGCTCCACCAGGATGAGCCACAGAGTGACTAGAGAGCTCACTGCTGGCAGGGCACTGGCAGGACTGACACAGGGTCAGTCAGTGCACAGCTGCCCACGAACAACAGCAGCTGCCCCAGCTTGCACTGCCAATCCTTAGGAGGATGTTTCAAGTCCCATGGTACTTGTGTTCCTGGAAGGTCACATGAGTCCCAAGGCACAGCTCATACCTGGATATGCATTTGTTACAGAATTAGTTAATGTTCTCCTGAAAAAGCTGGATTTTGCAGTACCCTTCTGTACAGTAAGGGTCTGATTCTTCCTGATTTTGCACTCTGGCCAATATCACCTGGATGGTGTATTGTTCTTTGGGAATTAAAAGATTGTTAATAAACGCTATAAATAGTGATATGTGGAAGCACCAGGAGAGCATTAAGAGCCTTATTTTCATGAGAGGGCATTGCTAGAACTGTATTAAAGTTGAATGTACTGGATTATTAGCTGAAGGAAAAACTGATCTGATTTGTCTCCTGTCTACTTCCACCCCCAACTCCCCAGCTTGGAGGAGTCTTTGTCAGAGCTTAGGACCCTGTGGTGTTTTCCCACAGTCCTCTCTCATCATCTGAACAGTCACCTGCATTGTCCCCACACCACTCAGGAACCTAGGGAGCTTTCAGGAGATAGCAGTCCCTGTTGCTTTTAGCAGGTCGTTCTCCTAGCCTTTGATGTACCTCACCACTCTTAAGCCACTGGATATAACCTTTTTAGTCACCTCCTCATCTTTGCTAGCTTTCTACTTGACTCCTTTGGAATAGCCTTCCATGTAGCAGCATGCCTTTAGGTGGGCGACTGTAAATCCCTAGTGTTTGGAAAGCATGTAACTTTTTGCTATATGTTGGGGCAAAAGGATCCCTGTTCAGTGCACACGCAACCTGTATGTGTCATATCTCACAAGTGCCACCAAATTTGCAGCCTGTTTCCTTCCTGCTGGAAATCTGGTTTTGCTCTCCCAGATACGATGTCTTCTGCCAGTGCTCAGCACTATGGATGCTGTTCCCAAAGGACTGATGGAGCTGTCTAGAAGCACAGGGGAGTCCTCAAGAGAATGACAACTGCCTGGGGAACTTGAGGGTCTCTCCTAGCATGTTGGGGAGATCAGGAGTTGATGGTGTATATCCTTGTCCAAACATAGAGGAGTCCTCCTTTATGTTTTCTTCAGTTTGTAGCTGAGACTGGCTCTGCCTCTTCTCTCTTCCAGTATGCTATTATTCCTCCAGTAGCATGTGCCCTTTTTCCCCTCAGGGTGCACTGAGATTAGCAGGAACAAAAAGCTTTCCTTACCCTTTGATGTCATTGCCTGCCCAGCCACCTTCTCTCTCACAGAGATGACAGAAGGCTGAGATGTTCTTTCATGCAGCAGCATCACCTGCCTCCATTACCTGGGGTTCAAAGACACTTTGCTGCCAAACATACAGTGAGCAGGGCTGAAAATGAATCACGTCAAATAGCAAAAGTCATTGCATATCATTCCCACAACAAATACACATCTGTGAACGCACCACCTTGAACACAGACACACACACACCCCCACCCACATACACATACACCCACCAACAAGTGTAGGCTACATCCTGCACCTTATGCTGGAAATACCACACCATGCTCACCCCAGACACACTTGTACCCACACATGCACCTTTTCTGCCACACCTCACACCACATTAAACACACATACATCTTCACATGCTACACTGGCCACATCATGAATGTCATGCCAAAACCCACTCTGTGCCTTCAGTTGTACCCCATGCCCCAGTGAATTTGCATGCATTCCCATGAATCATTGTTAAAACCCCCTGTGCTTCCTATGCTGAGCCTTGTATTGCAGCAAACATGCAAAACATACCAGTCTGATGGTGTTCACCTGAAGCACATGTAATCAGAAGGGGTGTAATGGAGAGAATGATATACACTGCATGTTTAGACTATAGTTCAGCTCCCCACACAGGCAGCAAGTTTGAAAAAGAGTGCAGTAAGAGAAAGATGCATGCATACACTGAACCTGACATTTTACAGGGCTAAAGTAGAGCCACTGCAGCAATTGTAGTCTATACAGGCAATCAAGAAAGAAATACAGCAAAATACATGCCTGCGCATACTGGCTTTATCCAGCACTTAAGGATGATGACACAAACAGACATTGTGTGCTAACATGTATTCAACACAACTGGAGCCAACCACCATGTGGCAAAAATGGTTACTAAGAAGGGGAAATCAATAAGGAAACACAAGATGGAAAAAACAGCGGAGGATAATTTACAGTCGTGGGCTTCAGGTGGTTTCAGAAAAGTTTGTGAGGGGAAAAGTAGGAGTGAAAAAGGAACCTGGAGCACTCAGAAAAAGTACTGCAGCCTACAGCCACTAAACTGCCTCTTATCTATGAAGCGCAAAGGACGCCAAGAAAGCATCAGGTCATAGGAAACCTTGGAGGAAAGGACACCACTACCTTCACCTTTCAGAGGTGAAGAAACAGCAGTCCCTCTTCCTCTATCCTATGCAATTGAAGGTGAAAATTAGAATCTGAAAAAGCAGGATCCTTCTGACTAGGACTGGATTGGGTTGGGAGAACAGGAGGGAGGCAAAACTGCACTATTGGCAGTTTGTGGAGTGCAAATGGAGGTAGTAGCCTGGTGGAGCAAGGTGTGGGAGCAAAGTAAGAACAGACTAGGCTGCAGGGTATGAGTGAACCTGGCAGACTTGTGTGGGAAGCCCAGCACTGGAATAACACAGTGGCTCCAAGGCAGGAGTGCAAAGATACAGACAGCTTTAACGCCAAAGGTATTGCAGAAGAAGCTCCTTCTAGATGAGTTGTGTGGTGGCTCCAACAGGTACTTGTACATTCAGACTGCTGTCACGACCAGTAGAACTGCAGCTGCATGTAGGGCTCATTCGCAAAGTTGAGTATCTGGTGAAGCCATGGTTATTTACCTTCCTATCTCTCTATCTAGTCCTTTTGTGCGTCATCATCACAGTAGCCATCTGAGCTCCCTGTGACCACTGTGGTACCTCAGTGCTATCAATTAGCCTCTTTGACCTTGGGTGGACAGTGGTACAGGACATCCTAAATGCCTTAGCCTGACATCACGCAGGAATTTTGTGGCAGGGCGAGGGAGTGTGCAGTTATCACAGAGATGGTCCTTCTTTTTCTTAAGAGGTAGTCTGAGCTCAAGAGCAAAATAAGCAAAATTAAGGGAGTGGTGTCACCATGCAGATACAGAGGGCAATAGAGTCAGATATTTAGGAGAGCACAACTAGAAGACAATGGGCAAAACAAGCCTTTTAGAATGAGACCCAAGAAAGGCAGGAGTCAAGCTGCAATGCACTATGTAAGAATATATATAAAAATGATGGAGAAGATGCTAATACAAATTAGAATCTGAAAAGTATTTCTCCATTTTACTGTGGTTTTTCAGATGTAACATTGGAATATTTCAGGTCTCACAGTTCATTTGTTCTAAAGGGCATACAACGGAAAATGAGCAGTGACAGGTCTGATCATATTTCATTAGCTCGCATTTTATTGCTTCACACTTACATAACAACTTCTTTATGACAGTCTCAGTCCTTTCAAAAATACTGATCTATTTGGCGTAACAGCAGCCCAGTGGGGTAGCTCTTATTGTCGCCAGACTGCCGCTGGGGAAATGGAGGCCCAGAGATATGGACTGGCTTGCCTCAAGGCCATACAACAAATAAGAAGCAGAGTTAGAAAAAAAAAAAGCCTTCTCCCCCTGATTTCTAGCACTTCTAATTATACTCATTGCACGGTAAAATTTGAAATGTTGATTCTGTACATTGACATTATCTTTCATTAATGAAAGAAACCCCTCATTATCTTCGGGAATACAGCATTGTAACATTTTGATGTTCTGCCATTTGCGGACTGGAAAAACTCCGATTTCTTTGCCAGAACCAGCAACAAGAAGGTAGTTCCTACTCTTGACGTACTGCCAAGAAAACACTGCCGAATTGTCTTTGGGCAACAGCTCTCTTCAAAGCTCATTGATACATTTATCAGTGCCTTCTTTCTCTGGAACAAAAAACAAATCACACAGTGCAAGCCTGAAAAAAAAAATGTGCAAATCTTGTGATTTGCATTTTGTTGGATTTTCTGGCAACTTACAAGTATTTAGTGTCTACTCTTATATTTTATTATGAATACATTGCATAAAATTTGCAAAGGGATTCAAATGATTTAGAAGCTTAAGTGTAATTTTGAAAGAATTTAGATATTTAGCTCTAGATCTTCAGTGCTGAAGTCCCACTTGCTCTTGAAAATGCTGAAATAAATGCAACACTGTAGCCACAGACATTCAGTAATTTAATTTTTTTTTGGTAGTACTTTTAAAGACATAGTCACATGACAAAGCAGAAAGAAATCTTGATGGTTTTGAAACTATATAGCTGTATGCATCTATGGTTGTCTAAATAAAAATCAGACATAAGACACTTCTGGAAACATTATCCTTTTGGGGTAGCGTTTCCTGGCTGGAAGAAGGGAAAAAAAAAAAAAAAGCATTTTAAAATCTATACATTTGCTGTGGATGTCACCGAGATGAGTGTTAGAGTGTTTCACAGTTAAAGGAAAATGTCATTCACTGTCTTGGCCTCAGAAGATGAGAAAGCACTTTTCCAATGGTAGAGACTGAAGGCCCTACGGCTTCCTAATAAAATGGAGAAGCAACATTAAGTTAACATCACTGTGGTGACTGAGATATTTTTGCTTCTCATAAAAGGTTTCAGCCTATTTTGTCTCAAGGATGTCCTGTGAGAAAACTTAATTTCCCCAACTCAACCACAGGGGAGAATACCTTTTATGAAAACTGACTATTCCAGAAGGCAGAATCAAGTGCGTATTTGGACAAACTTCTGAGCTCCTGAAAAATCACAAAGCTGCTAAGGCAGATTCATATTTTAGTATATTCTTATAGTCTATTTTAGCGTATTATTTTAGTGTAATAGTCTCGTATTTTTTCCAGAAAGCAGAAAGCACACCCAAATAGTACACCCCAGGTAGCATGAGCTGCAGTTCGCTGCAGCACACTGACACTTCTCTTGACTCAGGCATTGCAAGTCTTTTGCTCCCACAGCATGGACATTTTTCTCCTCTTTGGTGTTGGGTTGTCCAGACTACAAAAATCTCCTTGAAGATACCTCCCTCCAAAAGATTCCTGGTCAGAGCCTGCTTCCCAGAAAGGATCTGAACGTGCTGCCTGGTTTAGCAGCATATTCTTGAACAAGGCTCAAGAAACAATTTTAAAAGGAAAGTAAGCTGTGCTGGGCAATTTAGGGTGAGGTAGCCACAAGAAAAAAACACCACTCAGTGACTTAAGATCTTGGATTTATTTACTAGCGGAGATGGTATGAGCGGATGGCTGGCAATTTCTAGCTATGAAATGCACACAAACACACCCTCTGCAGAACACACACCCCGCAACTGAATACTCACAGTAAGACTGTGAGTGGCACCATGGAGTCGGGGCAACAACTGGGTGCTGAGCATAACTGGCGGGGTTTCTGTAACAGGGGGATTCGGGGCTGCTGGGTGTGGGAGGAGTCAGTGAGCTGCCCCATTCCAGTCACAGCTACTTCCAGCTGACTCTGAAATGGATGTGAACAGCCCGTGGTGCTCCAGAAACCTCAGCCTCTCAGAGCCAGTCAGAAGATCTATGGCAGAGCAGGTGACATCCCTGCTCAAACAGATTTAAGGAAGAGCAGCACCCACAAAAGGGAGGAGATATGTGAGGAGACACATGGAAGAAGACATTGCTGGGGACATGGCTAGAGATGCACCCTAGGAAGGAGAAGTTTTGTGCCAGAGCAGGGACAGGCCTGAGGGATTGTAGCTTGTGGAGAACGAGTATCAGAACCAGGACAGCCTGGAAAGAACTGCAGCCTGGGGGTGAGCCATACCAGAGCAAAGGAAAATGAGTAAAATGCGTGAACTAGCAGAGAGAAACCATTATGTTCCAACCACAGCTTCCTGCACTGCCCGTCACGTCTCTGAAGGAATTGAGACATGCTGAGTGTAATGCGTGGCAGAAACAAGGGAAGTTGAGACCAGGAAGGGGTGGGAGTGGTGTTTGATTGAAGGTGAGCTGGGGAAACAGGAGGAAAGGTGTTTCTCTAGATGTTTGTTTAATTGTTTACTTTTTCTTTTTTTCTCAATTTCCAAATTGACAATCAAAATTTTGTGCTAATTAGCAATAAATTAAATTAAATAAAGTTTCCCAAGTCAAGACTACTTCGGCCATGACAAGTACACTTAATCCAGCTGGTAAAGTGTCCAAGACCTGCCTGGTGACCCAGCTTGTACATGTAGCAGTTCTAGCTGAAGCTTAGCCTTCTATATGATGTCGTATGTCTGGGGATGTGGTTTCTTGCCTCAGCAACAATTGTTTTCATTATTTATTACTGCCTAACTGAGATGGCCAGTAAGTCACCAATTACCTCATTTTCATGTCAGCCCAGGCTGCTTTAGCTTTCTCTCTATGTTAAGCCAATTAATGGTCTTTTCTGGGGTCGCTAATATGTTAGAAGGATGTAAAGTTGTTAAGAGATCCTCTGTGCTTCTGGTTTCTTTCTGTTGCATACCTGAATTATTTCAAACAGGGCAGATGTAGTTCAGAGCTTTGGGCAAGATTTCCCCATAGCAGCTGTTTGTGCTTTCCTTGTTTTTCCCAGTACATACCAGAATCATCTGAAGTGTTAAAACTGTCAAAGCAGTTCAGGCCTCATTTTATCTAAGTGATAATTTTGGGCAAGTTTCACCAAATAACAAGTCTAGCCTCCGTTTCCAAAGGATCTCAAAGCAATCTACAGAGATTGATACTAAAATGGTCATCCTACTTATGGAAAGCCAGCTGTTATTTGAGCTGCGGAAAGCAATCATAGATCAGCTAGCTACCGGGTAGAAAAAGCAGAATAAGACCAGGTCTTTGAAGCAGGAGGTGGGGGGAATCTGTCTCCTAGAACTGGATCAGCGTTTTCATAGACTCATTTACTTTCAGAAATACTGAAGATAATTTACTATTATTCATAAGCTTAGTTTGAAGATTATTTTCTGTCTCCAAATAACATGTTTTTTGATTGGAAATATGAAAGATGCAAGCCATGCATAGTGTGGGAGTTTTAAAAGCAAAAAAATGGAAGGCTAAATTATATAATAACAGAGTAAAATTATATTTGATGGCTATAATTTGGGGAGAATGTGTTTTCTGGGGAATTTTGTACTGCTTCTTAAAAAGTGCAGAAAAAGAGACAGGGTGAACAAATCTAACTCAGCATAGATGAGACAGAAACCTCCCAACTATTCCAGTTTTCCCCCTTCAGACAATTGATATCATAAGCATTTTCTATTAAAAAATTACGTTTCAGTCAAAGAACTCAAATATTCACTGTTTATGTAAGATATTTATTTGTCTGCCTGGTGGGATGTAGGAGTTGTGAATCTCCAAAGTGTAGAACAGAGGTTATAAAGTCATTTGATGTTAGCGCAGGACCCAAGACCACAACATTAAGTAGGATTCACTGCTGTGAAGTTTAGAGGATGCAACCAAAACTTGACTCTCCTAGGACTACAGCGTGAAGGAGAATAGCCTTATCCTTCCAGCTAGCTAACAATGACAGTAATTAATAAACTCCTCTGTAGCAAGAAATAGCAATGAGTCTCTAAAGGATAGGAAAGGACATCAAAGGAGACATAAAGGATTTACACTGGGAGAAAAATATTAGATACTTGATCCTGCTTTCACTGGCACTGCTGAAAAGCTTTGGTTTGGTTTCTGTGAGAGTAGACTGTGCATCCAAAAGCCGAGACAAGGTTCTGCTCTAGGCTGTATTCATGGCACTGAGATGGGTAGAGTTGCACAGAGGCAACTGACAATTGTTGTCTTGTCTGTAAGCACCAGCTAAAAATCTCTCTCCTTCTCCAGCATAAGAATATGTAATTTGACAAAAATCAAGTTTCCTTTACGTTAAAGACATAAGCAACTTTTTTTTTTCCTAGAGTTTGTAACACTTTTTTAGCATAATAAAACACATTTGCATCAAAATACTTGGGAATCTGTTCTGCCAAAACAGTGTATTATTAGTAAATATTATTGAATTTCCTTTTTGTACAAGAAGATATTAATAGATTTCTTAATGATCTCATTTCATGACAATTTGCAAACAAAACCAGAACAGAATTAATTAGCAGGTCTGACTCACCTGTGTACATTATTTGAAGACAACTGACAAGATTCCAGTCAAGGAGTAATAAAAAAAATTAAAAGGGAATGATTTTAGCCTTCTGCTAAACCAGATGAAGAAAAAAGAAAAGAAATTAATTAAAAATACCAAAATACAAGCTTGCAGAAATATTATGTTTAATTGGAAGTTTAATTCAAATAAATTACTCACTTTTAGTTAATTACTGTTGCGAAGCGTATTTTAAAGTTTCAATTTGCTAAGAACTGCCAGGTCTGGCAGAATGGTGCTCATTCACATCTGCTCCTGTAGGAAGTTGATAAGCCTGGGTTATTTTACGCACATTATATTTTCTTCTTCTTTCAAAAAATAGCTGGATAAAATAACACCTACTCTTAGAAGTGCTGAGCTGAAAATCAAGTTGAAGGTTCCACCCCAAATCAGAACCATGAGCAGTGTAATAAATGGTATTTCACCCTTCTGATACCCAATATGCTGGCAAAACTGAAGTTCTTTGTTTCCAAGCAGAAAAGCTGTTCCTTTTCAAAGTTGAGTGAAAAATTCCTTTCTTTCTTGATAGGGGTTGAAATGAACCCAACAAAGCTTTGCAATGGTTGTCTGCAGGTCTCTATTATGAATGCTTCAGCCTATGGCTGGTGCCACCCTCCTTCACTTCACATTTCTGTCATCATCATACGTCAGGCTGGAAAATGCTGTTGAGAGGTGATTAATACTGGATTTTAGGCTGGGTAGGTCCTACCTGGGGTCTGCCTTGAAAGAATATAAGGCAAGGTTCCTGCTTCTTAGCTTTTGTACTCTCAGTGGACCCAGCTGGGAAATGATGCAAGATTTAGAAAGGAAGTTGGGAACTAGATGGAAAAAACATATTCTGAATGAACTTGTATTTCATGACAGGTCTTATTGGCCAGCAAAGCAGCAGATATGAGACATTCGACTGGGTCTTACATACATCACCGTGTCAGGGTGTTCACAGCCCTCAAAACCTCATCCATTGAAAACCACTGAAAAATAGATCAGATTATTAACAGATGGCTGTTAACAGCTCTTGAGAGCATCCTCCCTTACATTTCCAAGCAACTACGCCTTCAGTGGATGTGTCTGCACAGCATTAACTATCACAGGTGGCCCAAAGGAGCCAGATTACAGTGAAAAATTCTCTTCTGCCATTGTGATTAATATTATTAAACAAAATAGACTACAGATGCAAATTCTTAAAAAAGAACTGGATTATCTAAACCTTTTCCCCCCTCCAGGGTTTTTTTTCCTAACACTGCGTACACAGCAAGGCTACTTCAAATTGTATCAAATGCTGTAAGAAAAATTCAGCCCGTTTTAGGCGTTTAACACACTGCAGGCAGCATAGAACAGAAAGTTAACAAGGTTTCTGCCAAGTCAGTTATTAGGAGACATTGTCAGATGGCATAATGCTTGAATGGGTATTGTCAAAAAATATCAGGGTTTAGATGTCAGTCTTGCAAAATTACAAATAACAAGCAAGTAGGTGGCAAAAAAATTTCCCATCTCCTAGATATCTGTGGCAGTATGAATCTTCTACCAGTAGCACCCAGGTAACTGCTGTAGAAAAGAGAGGAACTAAACTTATGTAAGTCCTCTTTTGTGGCTCACAGTCCCCAGGGTTAGGAGCTCCTTTTCTCAATATAGCACCATCTTTCCCACACCACTACCTTCTTAAAATGCATTTTGATCTCTGTGCTCCCTGAAGCGCTGTGGACTGAGCGTCATAGACTGTTCCTCAGCGCAGCCATGCTTTTTCCCTGTTTCCATCCCTCTGACAACCAGTGGAGCACCTCAGCAACGCACAGTGCCGTTGAGAGAAGGCTGTGCTAAAATATTTATTTTTGGTTTAGGATGTGTAAACACTGGTTTTCATTCGAGAGACTAATAACTTCCACCTTTCCAGTGCTGTCAAGTATAGTTTATGGATCTAATAGCTGATTATGAAAAATTCACAAGTGATACAATCTGCAGAAGTAACCCAAACACATTCCTTTCATTCCTCAGACTCTACAGAGAGAATAGGGCACCAATTTCATGTGCTGAGAAAAGACTCGTATATTCATGAGGCGCTATCGTACATATTAAACAGGATAGTGCTCCTCAGAAGCTGGAACAACACCCAGATGAGAGGCATTCACGTGCCAAGAATCCTGCCTGGTTTGCTTTACATTCTTCTAGGAAGAAATACAGAGAACAACAATATTTGTCAAAAGGTATCTGGAGAACCTTTGCTGTTTTTCTCACATGCCCGGTTAGATTTTGTAACCAAAAATGAAGAGCTATTAAAGAAAACTAATGAACAAAAAGGAGTAACATTTGCAAAGTATTTATTAATTGCTTCTGAACTGATTACATTTTTAAAATAAACTCCTTTTGCATCCGTACAATAAGCACAGTCATGGACGAGATCTCTGGTTGAGAGTGACTTGCAGCGTGCCATTTTCTCTACCTTGTTGATGACGCGTTTGCCTTAGAAAGCTCTTTGTTCACAAATATGAGCTAGTCCTTATATATAGCCAAAGAATAAACGTCTTCTGTTCTGAAGGCAGCCTGGTGTCCTATGCCATCCTGTTTTATTTGAAATCTGATATTGGAAGACATCTTTTATTGTTAACTTTCCTAATATTACTATAAAAGGCACATAAAGAAATAGTCCCTCGTTTGCTTCTCTGAGTACCCCTAGCTGTCTTAGAGTTTATAGGAATTCAGCATGGAAGGGGCAGATGGATGAGACATACCAGGCTCTGCTCCATCACAGAAGTCTGTATACAACAGACAAAAAGTAAAGCAGATACACTGAATATTCTCCCAAGAGAAAACCCACCAGCTATACTTGCTGCTGTAGTTTGCAATCAGGCATGAATTTATCCCAGTATTGCTCTACAGCCCTGGAAATGGAGGCTAGTAGACAAAGAGGGTAACACTTAGCACAAGGAAGATCTCATGCATGCTGTACTGGGAGCTTGGGACAGCAGAGGGGAGACAAGGGACAGAGGTAAGGACAAGGGCCATATCAATCACACTGTCCTAACTACTCATGTTCTTATAAAATGTTCTTATAAAAGCCTTTGTCTGCCCAAGCCTTGAGACAGAACAGTTCTCCTTCCTCCTGGAAGAGAACATGCCCAAAGGTGTCCGCCTCCCAAAGCAGGCTCTGTAAAAGCACAAAATAACAAACAAGGATAAGATAACCTTGAAAACAAAAGAAACTCAGATATCACTTGCTGGGTGGGCAAAAATCTCCTCTGAGTGCTCTACCCTGTCAGGCTGGTCCTTCCCAGGTCCAGTTCTGCAGTTTTTTCAGTGATTCCCTGCATTAAATGAGCAATAAGCACACTCAGCCCCAAGAAGACATGAGTTTGTGCTACAGGTCTGCACTCAGAGCAGATCACCTTGCTCTGCTCCCCCTTGCTGTGTGACCCCTGCCTGCCCCATCCCACCTTCTGGAAGCCAGCTGCAGGGAAAGTGCCACCTCCCATCTCCTCAGGGGGGTCCTCTTGACTGAGCATGCTGCAGCAGGGATGGGGTGACCGAGCAGACTTTCTTGTCCTGCCATCTCTGCCATGTGGCTATATGCCTTACGTTCCTCTCTTGAAATCTATGGCACTTCAGCATACCACCAGCAGAGCATGGTAGAACCACATCCTACAGCATCAGTGTATGTAGGACTGGGACAGAAGAAGACATTGGAGAGGTTTCTAGACTCCTCGTCACTCAAAGGTAATAAAAAACCTGTTTAAGGAGAGCTCCAAGCATCCTGAAATGAGTATTTATTTTTCAAACAAATACTCCTTTGACATACAGAAATCTAGTTATGGATCCTCTCACGTGTTCATGTAACCCTCTAGCAGTGCCTAAGTTCCCAGCCCTACGTGGTATGTTGCACCTTCCCACAGCCTGTGTGTCCTCACCTTCCACATAAAGTCAGTGAACACCAGAATCAGTGGCGTTGTACACCATTTTCACCTCCTTGGATTGCGGCTTTGGGTGGTGGGATAGCTACTTGGTAACTGTCCCACATGTCATCATCCGTGATGTGATGATCCCCCACTTCCCTTATGGCACTCACTGCAGAGATTTCACCATTTGTCTCTGCTCACACCTCACCAACTGCACTCTGAACAGGTGTTGCCATGCTTGAAACATTTCTAATTCTTGGAGATACTGATTTCTTTACAGGGAAAAGGAAACGCTGACAGCTTTCTGAAGTCCTGTGGGGAAACAAACTGTGTCTCAGGGCTCATTTTTGGTGACTAGATCCCAGAGACCATCAATAGTGAGTCCAGGCTAGAGACCAGATCCTCTGATTTAACTAATAATAATTGTCAACTGAAAACAGCCTTCAGTATATAAAATCTGCCTTAGAACTTTCCGGAAAAATCTCATCTCAGGCAAACCAGTAAGTCCAATCAAGGTATCCGACCTGCAGTATCGTCATTTTGTAGCAGAGGAAGAACTCTGAACAGAGAGAAGGACTCATTCTCCTCATGTATCTACTAAAACGTCTACCTGGACCCAGCTCCCTCGCAGAACCACGCAGAACACCATGCTTCAAAAACTGAAACCAGGTCTACTGCTGCTTTTACCAGCACCATTACCCAAAGCATGTCAAGACCTACTAGACAGTAAAATTTCAGGCAAGAGATTCTGGGGGAAATATGTCCTCATTGAAATCAACGGGGAAACTCCCTTATAAGCCAATTTCTATGAAAGTCTTACAAAGGTCCTATCACAGCCTGGAGGTGTGGAAAAAGAAACAGGAATTATATTTATGAAATAATTTATACAGGAAATTGTTGGGTTGAGGGGTGGGGGCGAGGGGAGGTTCCTGATACGTTCTGTAATATGACCATAGATGAGAGTGTAACAGAAAATTGATTTATTCTAGAGTGCCTGGCTATTCATCCAGTCATCAGTGTTCAGAAGACAGAGCGCTGTCCTAGCAAGCTTTGAAGATATCTTATCTTTAATTGCTGTAGACTGTTTGACAAGTTTGTGTCTGAAGAACTTGAAAAAAAGAGGTGTATTCCTCCACCTTGTAATAGGACACTCGGATATGTGTTGTCAAAAATCCAATTGCAAGCTCGTATTTGATTTTTCTTGTCATGCTAGGTTTCATACTGTACTATTCAATACCCAGGATTTCCCCAGTAATAAGTATTTACTGAACCTGAATTTAGTGTATACTCTAAACATTATTTCTGCACTAAGCATTTACATGGTAGCAAATGCTAATTAGTCACTACATGTAAATAACATTACAATTTTTTCATGCTTTACATTGAAATACTAGATTGAAATCTCTTTTTATGGGAGACATCTATTAGGTCACTGGGTTTCTGACTCAGAATACTGGATTTGGTATCTTCTTGGACTTTGTTCAAAACATACTAGTCGCCATGGACTCCGTATCAGGTTAAAGTGCTTGTATTATAACCATTTCTGCTGATGTCATTGCAAGGGCACTCCTGGTTATTTTTGAAAGGCAATGCCAATTACGATGTGTTCCTGAGCACTGGAAGAAAGCAAATGTCACTCCTGTCTTCAGGAAGGACATGGAGGGGGATGCAGGCAACTACAGGCCACTCAGCCTCACATCAACCCCTGGAAAGCTGATGGAGACACATGGAAGGACAAGAAGATGATCAGGAGCGGCCAGCATGGATCTATGAAGGTGAAATCATGCTTAACCAACCTGAGAGCCTTCTGCAAAGAGGTGGATGGTTTGATGGATGAAGGGAGAGCTGTGGATTTTATTTGTCTTGACTTTACTAAGAGCTTTGACACTGTCTCCCATGAAATATACATAGAAAAGCTGATGAAGTATGGGGTTAGATACCTGGACAGTGAGGTGGATTGAAAACTGGCTGAACAGGCAGGTCCTGAGGGTGGTAGTCAGTGGCACAAAGTCCAGTTGGAGGCCAGTGATCAGTGGTGTTCTCCAGAGGTCAATACTGAATACTTAGCTGCATTAAGAAGCATATCGTCAGTAGGTCAAAGGAGGTGATCCTTCCCCTCTACTCAGCACTGCTCAGGCCACATGTCAAGTACTTTCTTCGGTTACGGGATCCCCTGTACAACAAGGGTATGGACCTACTGGAGTGAGCCCAGCAAAGGGCCACGGAGATGATGAAGGAACTGGAGCATCTCTCGTATGAGGAAAGACTGAGAGAGCTGGGAATGCTCAGCCTGGAGAAGAGAAGGCTGGAAGAGGATCTCATCAATATATATAAATACCTGATGAGAGGGAATGAAGAAGAAGGAGCTAGGCCCTTCCTACTGACACACAGCTTAGTGTCTCAGACTTGGGCTCAATTTTGAGGAAGCTATTACTAGGAGAGTTAAAGCGCTTTAGATGGAGATAGCCTTCATAATATGAGTTTGGAAGATGCAAGACAGCAGGGTGGTATCTTTAGCAAATCACTGGGAATGATCTCACTCCCAGAGAAGCTGGAGTTCATCTCAAAAAAGCTGAATCTTATCTGCTGTTTGTTTACTATCAGTATCACCTCAAGGGCTCTTTACCCTAATACCTTGCCCTCTCTAATATCCTGTTAGTTTAAAGAGAAGAGAAGCTGATTTTCATTTTTCTTCTCATTATTGGTGCTGGAGAAAGGATAGTGCTGTTCAGTTCAGAGGTTACTGGTGCCAAGATTAAGCTAAGGACGCTATGGAAAAGGAGGAAAAGTCTCCACCTGAGAATTCAAAAGCTAAATTGAATAGAGAAGTTTAGGAGCTGATAGAGTCCAGGTCTTCTTAAAAATGAGAGTAAGGCAAAGATATTTCACATTTAGAAGGCTGTTACTTCGGCGTTTCATGTGCCTCACACATCTTTATTTCCTTATCTTTCTTACTATACTTGGGAATTCTTGCCTTCCCTTTACCCTGCAAAATTCTGAAAACTTCAAGCATCTAGTGGAAACTTCTGGAAATTTTTAAATCGTTTTAATCTGTGACAAGAGAACTGTAGGGAGAGAAGCAAATATAGTTCTAGGCAATCTTCCCTATTCCAAGGTGAGATCTTACAAAATGTGCACGTTAGACACATACTGCACTAAAAAAAGATGACACTAAAAAAAAAGGATGCTCAGCAGCACTTATTTTCCCAGATAAACAAATTCCACACCAGGGACAGAACTTCTNGTATTTACTGAACCTGAATTTAGTGTATACTCTAAACATTATTTCTGCACTAAGCATTTACATGGTAGCAAATGCTAATTAGTCACTACATGTAAATAACATTACAATTTTTTCATGCTTTACATTGAAATACTAGATTGAAATCTCTTTTTATGGGAGACATCTATTAGGTCACTGGGTTTCTGACTCAGAATACTGGATTTGGTATCTTCTTGGACTTTGTTCAAAACATACTAGTCGCCATGGACTCCGTATCAGGTTAAAGTGCTTGTATTATAACCATTTCTGCTGATGTCATTGCAAGGGCACTCCTGGTTATTTTTGAAAGGCAATGCCAATTACGATGTGTTCCTGAGCACTGGAAGAAAGCAAATGTCACTCCTGTCTTCAGGAAGGACATGGAGGGGGATGCAGGCAACTACAGGCCACTCAGCCTCACATCAACCCCTGGAAAGCTGATGGAGACACATGGAAGGACAAGAAGATGATCAGGAGCGGCCAGCATGGATCTATGAAGGTGAAATCATGCTTAACCAACCTGAGAGCCTTCTGCAAAGAGGTGGATGGTTTGATGGATGAAGGGAGAGCTGTGGATTTTATTTGTCTTGACTTTACTAAGAGCTTTGACACTGTCTCCCATGAAATATACATAGAAAAGCTGATGAAGTATGGGGTTAGATACCTGGACAGTGAGGTGGATTGAAAACTGGCTGAACAGGCAGGTCCTGAGGGTGGTAGTCAGTGGCACAAAGTCCAGTTGGAGGCCAGTGATCAGTGGTGTTCTCCAGAGGTCAATACTGAATACTTAGCTGCATTAAGAAGCATATCGTCAGTAGGTCAAAGGAGGTGATCCTTCCCCTCTACTCAGCACTGCTCAGGCCACATGTCAAGTACTTTCTTCGGTTACGGGATCCCCTGTACAACAAGGGTATGGACCTACTGGAGTGAGCCCAGCAAAGGGCCACGGAGATGATGAAGGAACTGGAGCATCTCTCGTATGAGGAAAGACTGAGAGAGCTGGGAATGCTCAGCCTGGAGAAGAGAAGGCTGGAAGAGGATCTCATCAATATATATAAATACCTGATGAGAGGGAATGAAGAAGAAGGAGCTAGGCCCTTCCTACTGACACACAGCTTAGTGTCTCAGACTTGGGCTCAATTTTGAGGAAGCTATTACTAGGAGAGTTAAAGCGCTTTAGATGGAGATAGCCTTCATAATATGAGTTTGGAAGATGCAAGACA
>VZSF01000217.1:4128-49250 GCA_013398295.1 Chionis minor
CCCGCTCGCCCCGTCGCGGCGGGACGGTGGGCTCCCCCCGCTCCGGCCAGCGCTGGCAGAAGCAGCAAAACTAATCTGTGTAAACGCTTCAGAGCCGTCACCCCATCATCCCCTCGCAGCCGCGCTTCCCCGAGCGGCCGCCGCGCCCCGACGGCAGCGGCCGAGGCGGCGGTACCCCCGGCGGGGCCCGGCCCTCCCACCCACCGCCAGCGGGGGGGCTCGCTCTCCCGTTTCTTTTTTAATTTCGCTTTTGCCAATCACACTACGGTCTGATTTTCCGGCCAATTTTAAGTAGCTGATGTTTTGTTTGGCTGCTGTTTTATTTGCTGTCAAAAAGAATTTGATGCAGAAACCATTTAAGCATGTATACAACCCATGGAGGGATTCATTTGACCTCATTATACTGCAATAAAGAAGAAATCCAGTTTGTTAAATATCACCGAACCGCATGCATTTCACATCAGATCATAAGAGTTATGCTTCAAAAGATTATTCCAGAAAGTACTTGGGAAGACGGAACGGGTTAACTTTGCTTGCCAGAAGGTGTTCTGACAAACACAGGAAAAGAGAGAGAGATGCAGCCCCCTTTAAGAGCAGAGCAACTGAAGAAAAAAGAGATTTATGCTTTTAATTAATGGCAATTAAACCATGCCTGTTGGCTTGGCCTATGGCAATTGTTCCCTGCAAAAAGGAGGCCGAGCTGGTGACAAGCATTTGAATCCGCTAAGTTCTGTCAAGGGAGCTGACTCTGCAGGCATCAAAACCAAACTAAATCAATAAAAGAATTAAACTTTTATAAATTGCATTTTGACAAGTATCAGATACCGTTAAGCTTTGATATTATGAATTCCTCGGAGGAGATGCAAACAAGAAGGGCCGCAGTTAGAGATCCAAACAATCAAAGAGGCTTGTTAACATGCGCTGTCAAATGCATCAGTGCTATTAATTACTACAAATTAATGTGACTCTCTCTTCCTCTGGTGATTGGAATAATAATCAGCTGGATTCATGGAATGAGCACAGAGAACATATGCAACCCTGCCAAAAATAATAAGTTAAGAAACCAGGAGACATTTGCAATCTTTATGCTTACAGGCTTGATAATTTGCTTGTTGCTAGTGTGTCCCACTTTACCCCCTCCTTCTGATTGCTGGGAACCGTCTCATCTGCATCCCAAACGGACATGCTCTGACTCCCTGGCTGCTGCAGCACTTGGCCCGATGACAAAATCTTTCTCCTCGTCAGCAGAGGTGTGAAGGCAGGAGGACGCGCAGCCACACGTCTCAGCCAGGCAGCGCCATGGTCCCCGCTGCAGCCCCGGCCTCCTCCCTGCAGCCGGGGCTGCCCAGAGACCCCTCTACAGCTTCAGCTCCCACCTCCCACGGGAAATCGCATGCTGGAAGTGAGAACGGTGTATCTTCCACATGCAGAGGAGGCATGGAGATAAAACCATGGTGTTTACCTGGCAAGCTCTGACCCTGTTTCAGTAGTCCAAGGCAGAAGAACTGTACTGTGTACTCCTGCGCCTACTGAAATACCATTCCCAGCGCTAGCATAGAAACAAGCCAGTCCAAAAGGCAGCATATCACCTTCCCGTGAGAAAATTAACTATCATCAGGCTTCAATTTCTTCCTGTGTTCAAACAGAAACGCCCTTGCTACTGCGATAGCACACAACCAGTTGTTTCCAGTTCAAACAGCCCCTTGCGAAGGGCACAGCAGAGCCCTGAGCATCTCTCACTCCACTCTTCTGGTTTTGCCACTGCCACAAGATGCAATGCTATCTTCCAAGAGTCTCTGCACTTAAAAAGCACCCTTCTAGCTACCGTGGGCTTTAGGAAAGTCCTGTATTTTCTCCTACTCATACAACCAGAAAAAAAAGACAGAGTTGGAGACAGGGCTTTCGGGGATGAGGGAATCTGATGTTCTGTGGCTTGGTGGTGAGCGATCACTCCATACAATGGCTTTATTCAGGCCCAACTCTTTGCCATGCCAAAACCCGCAGAGCAGTATGTGGTAGCCAAGAAAGCAGAGTTTTCGGGCGCCCTGGCACTGGGAGGCCAGGTTTGCTGGGAAGAGGCTTGGCATAAGTGTCTCACATGCTGCTGGTTGCTGCTTCCCTTCCTCCCACCAGAAGGACCTTTGTTTGCAGGGGCCTCATCTCCCCTTTCCACACCAAGGGGCTGGGGGCTGTAACCCAGCTTGCAAGGAGAGCCGAGGCAGCCAGCGCAAATGCACATCAGAGTGGAGGAAACCCTGAGCCAGGGACCCCCTCGTCCTCCTGCCTCGGGAGACTCCCTGCTGCTGGAAGGCTCAAGTGCTGTGCTCGAAGCCAGAGCTGAAGGCAGGGCTCGGGAAGAACAGCAGATGGGCAAGGGAGAGAGGAGAAGCATAAAATTGACGGATGTCATATTATGTTCCCTTGAACCCTGCAAACTAAAACATATCCCAACCTTTGCCCAGGGGACAATGGGGATAGGCAGGGTGGCACGCTTCTTACAGCCCCGCAACAGAAACAGGGCAGAAAGAAAAGAGCAGGCCGGTTCTGTCAGCTCTGTGCCTACCCGGGAAAGCTTGATGGCCCTTTGCACCAACACACCAGGCTCAAAGTCTTCATCCCCAAATGCCTCTTCCTACAAACCAACAAATCCCATTCCCTGCACCAGGTGGGTAAAGGAAGGAGGGTTTCTGTCAAGTGAGATTGAAACCACTCAATCTCCCTTGTGCGGGATGCTGCTTTGTAAGAAGGATTATGTCTCAGACCCCAATGTGTGGCAAAGATCTCCCTATAGTCACGCGTCACATCCGCCTTGTAAGCTGGAAGCAAAGGCCGAGCAGGGCCCTTATCTCGCTGCTAAAGGAGGTGCTCTGACAGGTACCCTCTAATGCAGGAGGGCATGCTCTGTGATGGAGCCAAAAGACAGTCTCTGAGTACTGCGAGGTGAATTAACTTGATACCATCTGGTAGCAGTTTTTCATTTCTGACAACATTTAAAACTTACTTTGAGCTCAAGCAGTGATAAATAAGTCTCAGATCTCACCTGGCTTTGGTAACCTCTTGACCCAAGCATATCAAGTCATTTGTCTGAGGCTGTAGATCCCAGTATTTTATTGCTCTATCTAATCTAAGTAGACTGCTGGACACTGCCCTTACTGCACTTTGGTAATCCTGGATTGATCCTGCTGAAGCAAGGGGGGAGCAGTGACATCTATGTCTTTGTTTCAGCAAACACGTGATGAAAGTTGATCATGTTTAAGCATGTTCTCCCAGCTGGAATCCATAGCAGACGATAACCATGAAGCATTAGTGTTCCCAAACACCTGGGGGGGACACAGACACATTTATTGTTACTATTACAATTATTTATTTTTAAATCTGACTTAGTTTTATTTTTCTCACTCTAAATATTACTCAAGATTGCTCTAGCATATATATATCTATGCATGTATGTACACATATAGATGCTTGAGTCTATATAAATAAATAAGCCCTTTAGATAGACCAGCATGACAGCAAAAGCTTTCAAATGAAAACATGGTGTGAAAATGTAGCATGTCTCTTCTCTTTATGCTCTGTGGCAAATGCAAAGGAAATTTATTGCTTCAAATATGTGTAATCATTTTTATCTGATTACCTGTAGATGCTCTATAATGGCTCTGTGCAAGAAAGAGTATATTCTCTGTCTCCTGCAGAGATCCGGGTTTATTACAAGCACACTTCCATTCTTTCACATGTCTTTATGAATTTGAAGGAGTTGCTTAGAATTTGTCACTTATTTTTAACAATATAATTTTCTTTGGAAGGAACATTCTTGCTAAGCTTGACATGTGATATTTAATCACATATTGACCACTCAGTATTATTTTAATGCTTCCTGTCAGCTTCAGTACAGCAGGCAGAGTTCAAGCAACACATTTGCCTGGAGTTCAGTATTCATTTAAATCAAATTTGTCAGCTTTCAATTTATTTAAATGTAATATTTTATTTTTATTAAACGCAAGTTAATAATGCCTTGTCAGGCCAAGGGCATGTTTTAATGTGAACAACTCAGATGTTAAGTGAAATTGGAGTCATAACGCCCTGCTAATAGAGTCATATAATCATCTTGATGCTAGCGTCTCAACCTAACACAAACACGCGCTGGCTTTGTGTTCAGTTGTTTCAGGGAGCCTTCTCAGATATAAAAAACACCCTTACAAACATACACGTATCCTTTTAAAAGGACATACTCCTGGATGAGTGAGCCTACGATGCTTGTGTACATTACTTCTGGATTTCTACACGCTCTTTTTCCTCTTCACAAGGCACCCTACTCAACTGGTGACATAACAGCCTGGGTTATTAACACTGTCTGTTCTCAGCTTCATCTTTAATTTTCAATGATGCTATCTATAGTGACTTGAATTTTTATTTCCTGACAATATTTATGCATGCAAGTGTGCACATATGAACACAGCTTTTTTACAGTGAGGTGCAGACACACAACAAGCAAGTGCCTACCTAAATACATGCAATTTTGCATATGTTTGGGTACATTAGACACACGCATGCACACATGCATACAAAATATTTGTGCATGGCAAGCATGTGGGAGAATTCATCTGTGCACACTACACGTTATATGATACGTACCCACAAATGACAGGTGATCCTCTGCAGTATTTATCTTTACTCACGCGAAGAGTTATCCCTCTTCTCCTTCACAAAGACAAATATCATAGCAATGAGCAGCCATTGCACATTAGAGGGTAGGGAGATGGATGGGGACTGATCTAGCCTTCTAAATATACTGTAAACGACAGCACTGTAAAGTAACGTAACGTCACAGAGGGTGATGAAGCACTGCATCTTTACCCAGCGTTTCCCAACAGCGGGACAAACTTGGGGCCCAGGTCCCCACGCTGCAACCGTGGGCTCTGGAGCAGTTCAGCGGCTGTGCCGTGCCGGGGATGGGTAATGGCACATTATGTCTTTCACCTCTTAAATCACCAGCTCTGAAGGGCCACAGGTCAGTGGTGGCAGAGCCGTCCCTATCTGACAGCTGTGCTGGGGCGGTGGCAGCGAGGAGGTGGCCTGCGTGGCCCAGGCACGCAGGTGTCCCTGTCACCAGCTACCCGTGCAACTGACACTAATTGGCACCCTCGTCAGCAGGCTCGGCAGAGAGGCCGAGGACCACATGGGTGTGGAGATGCACACTCTCCTCTCGCCCTAGTGCCGGCTTCTTGGGCCAGGGCTGGAGCCCGTTATCCCGCACCACAGCAGCATCCACACCCTGCCTCCCAGGAAAACCATGCTCCAGCACGTCCCACAGCCACCAATGCAATGATGGCTCAGGGTAATAAAGGCAAAGGAGGGAGATGCACAGAGGTTAAGTAAAGTTTTCCGGTGACATTTGAGAGGAGACAATGTATCACCACTGTGGAGAGAGATGGCAAGGCTGTTGGGAGGGTCAGGGCCAGGGAATAAGGAGTTTTTGTGCTGAAAGTGCCCAGAGGATGTTGCAAGACAGATCCAGGCACCCAAGACACTTCTCCACAAGGCTGGTGAGAGCAAGGACTGGCCTCGTGGGCTGGAGAGGGACCTGAGAGGGTTTTAAAAAAAAAAAAAGAATTAGGTTTCTCTGCATGTTTTCGTCAAGCTCTGAACGTGCCTCCCTCATCGCTGGTCAGGGAGATAGCAGAGCCCAGCGTGATTTCCCCAGGTGGCTCTGGAGAGCTGACCACAGTCCCTGGCGGAAAGCATGAGGGAGGAGAAGCAGTAAAACCCATTTTCCCCATGAGGAAAGTCCCCCCTTGGGCCCCGGGAGCCCCCCAGCGCAGAGCAGCACTGCTTGCCCTTCCCCACTCTCAGCCGAGCACGGGGAGGGCAGAGCAGCCCTGCTTCCAGGGTGAGAGAGGGGCAAGTCAAGCGTATTTGAAATGGGGACATTTGCTTTTCCTCCACCTTGCTGGCCTCCACCATGCAAGCTCACAGCAGCAAGCAGAGGTATCAAGCTTTCCTTCCCAGCTTTCTCTCCTCTCCGGAGAGTGGCAGCACAGCCACCCCAGGCAGGCTCTGGGGTGCCCCACATCCATGCAGGAATGGGTGCGCTCACTCTTTCCACAGGCTTTTCTGGCAACCAGGGCTATGGGCAAAGCCCCCTCCAGAGGTGAGCCCAGCTAGCTGGGAGTTAAAGGCCAGACGGTACATCTTTGGCACCCATCTCCTTACACTTTACCTTTAATTGCGTCCGTTTTAAAAATTCCCTGTAGGCCATGCCAAAAACCTCGCCACTGCAATATCCAACCTTCAGCATGAGCCCAGCCCACCTCCATAGTGCTGGCTTTCCCTGGTTTAGGGGTGCTTCAGTTGTCATTGCTTCCACCACCCAGGGTTTGCTCCTCCTAGGCTAACCTTCCCACCCAGTGCCATCCACAGCAAAAACACGCTTCTGTTGACCTTTAGGACCCTTCAGTGGGCTTTCCAGCAGGTACCTGTCTGACCTCCAGGATGGCATGAGGAGCCCTGGTCCAAGACCACGTCCATCGCAGCCAGTGTCTGGGAGTTGCTGTCTGGATCCCAGTGCTGGTGGTGGGGCAGGGACAAGCCAACAGGGAGCCCAGCTCAGGACCCACTGAGAGATGGAGCTCAGCACCCTGCATCCTCCAACAGGGAAAGGAAAGGATGTTGGAAAAGTGCATCAGGATACTAAGTTTTTATTCTGCCTTTGCTGTTTGGTTGGTACCCGAGAACAGCGATGCACTGGGCAGACTTGCATTGGGCTGCAGCGAAAATGGTGCCCATGAGCTCCAGGGTAGCGCCAGAGGGCAGGGACAGCTGGCCACGGGGTCCTGTGGCTGTGGCAGGCGGCTGGGTAAGGGTTCTTCAGGCTTCACTGCCGTCTGGAAGCCAAAACCAGGAGCCTTTTGCAAGGTGAGGAAGCAGCTGCACCTCCTATCGCACAGCTCAGCCCCATCCACTACCAGGGAAAACGCCTCCTACCACTCCTTTCTGTGGAAAGAGGGGAAAAAAAAATAAACCCAAAACTAAAAACCCCTCAAGACTCTTATGCATTTGTTGGCCACTGCGTTCCTTCTGGAGACCGGTAAGACTTTTCTAAAGGAGACATTGCAACTGTATTTCTAGGCCTTACTTACATCTCCCTGCTGTCCATCCTGCAGTACCGGAGGAGCGCTGAACGCCACAGGTCTCCTGCCCCACTCCGATGCCCCAGATTTATCTCAGTGCGGTGCAATTAGAGCTAATGCAATTACATCATCATAAACCTGGAGTAACAGAAAAATCAGCCTGAAGAGGTTCACATCCATTCATATGTTCATTCAGACTGTCCAGACGTAATAAGGCTGTCCAGATTCTAATGACCAAAAATGCACATTGTTGGCAATAAGGCACATATATTAATTATAACTGTGCGGTTCAAACATGAGCTAGTTTACATAAGAGTAATTAGAATCACAATTGACCTTTTGCAGAAACATAGGGCTATGCTTAATTCTAGCCACCAGCATTAAAAACATTTATTTAAATAATATTCCTTCTTCCTAACACACTATTTTTTTAAAAATCATTTTACAGCAAAGTGAAGAGGACTTGTCTCCTGCACAGTTGAGGAAGAGAAAGCTCTGTTCTTTATACCAACACACTCAAATGCACAGGAAAATGATTCAATATGCAAAAGCAAAGTAAAAAACCATACATTTATTTTAAAACTAAATTAACTGCCACCAGGAAAGCCGTTATCTTTACTCTTTATCTAAGAATGATAAAATAACATCCATTCATGTGAAACTACCCCCTATTTACTTCTCATTCTCCTGAACTAACTATTTATTATTTCTTGTACTGGTCAGAGAACTGCCTTGCTCTAATGAAGAGCACGTATTTCAAGATATGTCGCGTCACTGCCTTCCATGATTCCTGGCACCCTGGGCTGGATCTTTCTCCCCAGCACCCCGCAAGGCAGCGCCAGCCTCAGGGGCCAGGGAGAGGCAAACAAAAGCATCAGCTGGGAAGCACCTCTGCAGGAGGAAAATGAGGAAACATCCCCCTTAATTTTAGCTGCCTTTGAAGTCCATGGGCTATTTAGCAAGTCCTTCTGCATGCCAGGACGCCTGGCAAGAAAATAGCGGGGATTTTGAGTGCACAGTTTGGAGGGGTCGGTGGGAGAGCAGGAATGTTTCGCATGAGCGGGGACAGCTGGGGCAAGCCCAACATTTGCAAACGTGCCTGTGGTTATGCTTTCAATAGGTGGCACTTATGAATAATAATATGCATAATCTATCTTGTGCCCAGGCAGGAGAGAAAACATAAGTGGACAAGCCTGAAGGCATGGCCGTCTATTAAAGGTTGCTTGGGAATTCTCGGCAGAGTTAGGGCAAAACTGTGCTGCTAAACACGGCTGGGGGATTTGCATGTTTAAGAAAACAGGACTAATTGAAAATCGCTCTCTTCTGGATGAGTGATTTACATTTCTTACAGATCAAATTACAGAAGGTGAAATAAAGTTTTGCCCTTTTTTTTGTTTATTTGATTGTGAGATTTCATTGCTAACTTTCCTTTTTATTAAAGAGCTGTAACACAGACCACAAGAAAAAGCCCAAATCCCTAGGGCATGATACACACCTAAAGTCTAAATCCTGCAGAAATACAGTCCTGCTTTGTTCTATAGCCGTTTGTAGACACCTTGAATGAAGTACCCAGGGCTCAGGATTTCAGTAATTAAATATAAAAACTATTAGGCAATTGCAAAANGAAAATGAAAAAAAAAAAAAAAAAAAAAAAAAAATTCCCCCTCTCTCCTAGCTATCATTACAAATATAATCCAGGTCTATTCCCTCACCAGTGGTGAGGACAGTATATCATAAGGAAAAGACATATTTGATTTTAAAGTAGTCCAAGAAATAATGAGGTAGGCATCTCAGGCTTTTCCCAGAGAAATATCCATCGGATTCACCTTTATTTTCTTTCTGTTTATATAATACCCCAGTTGCTTTCTCTTTAAAGAAAGAAAAATTGGCATTATTTAAAGAGAATAAGTATACATTTAACTCAGGTGAATCTACTTCCTTTGCACTGCTAACCAGGGAGCAGTCACCACCAAATCCCCAGGGTACCCCCATTCCCCAGGGACTGTGAGAAATGACCTCTACTCCCAGGGAGGAGGTCCAGCCCAGGAAACCCACTCCCACCAGCTCAGAAACAAGGCTGGTACAGAGCTGAGGAAGAAGGCTCCAAAGATCCAGCATTTACCTGCAAGCCAAGGGAGAGGAGCAGATGAGGAGGAGCTCTTCCATGAGGCAGCAACTTGCCTTCAGCAGGAGAAGGTCTGTAGCTGGGGATGCCACAAACATGGCACTCATTAGAAATGAGATGCCAACAGTACTTACAACAGTAAGTGATTTCTAGATAGGTGGCTCAGCTGATGGCTGACTCCAGCAGTGACCGCAGCCTCAGATCGATAAGCACCCAAGTCACCACTGGGGCAAGAGACCTGTGCTTACCACTTATTTATTACACCTTAGACAACCCAGCTGCAGAAGATTATCAGAGTGCTGGTGTTTTAATTGCAAACGGCTGTGTGAGGCACAGAAAACCCCATTGCCTTAGTATTACTAATAAGCGCATGGGGGGTGGAATTTAACACTGCAAATCACAGCTGGTGGTTTTGTAAGTCCATGTGCACAAAAGGCTGAGTGCAACAAGAATTGGAGAAAGCAACACTCAAGGATACAGCATCAAACATTTCAACTTTAGTACTGCTGTTGGCCAAGGAAATAAAAAAAAAAAAAGTCTATCGGCATGGGAAGAAAACGCATCTCCAGATCTTGTTAAAGCTATGGGAGGTTATTTGGAGGATGAATTCCCTGGGGCAGTTAAAAGTGGTTGTGCTCTGCTGAAATGTATTCCATCCTGGGAGTTAGCACAAAGATGCTGTGGTGGACGAGCTGCCAGCCCAGGGTTTTCCCACACTCTACCTGTGGGTGTTCCAGGAAAGCAAAATTAAATGCTGAGAAGGGGAAGGGCGAACACGAGAGGAATCCAATATCAGACTTTCAGCCGGCTTCGCCACCACTAATCGTCTCCGTACATGTGAACTGGGTGTAAAGCATTCTCACATCAGAGCTATAGCTGTGTATAGGTGTAAATTACTATACAAGGTTCAAGGCAGCACTCAGCCATGCCCAAGCTGCCTCATTAGCAGTTGTTAGTGTGGCAGAGCTATAAAGTGCTAATATTCAAATGTTATGACTGTGCTGCCTCTTGCCAAAATCCATAAAGTGTTTGGAAGCTGGCTGGCGTTACCGACTAAACTCTCTCTTCCCTCGCAAGCAGAGGATCAAAGGCAACTGTACTAATTAACCCCTGCTTTTAGTGCATCCGTGGTGAAAATGTAACGCCGCGCCGGGGCCGCCGCCGCAGCAGTGCCCAGCCCCGGCAAAGCCCCGGCAGGAGATGTTGCTGTCTCAGGCGAGGCAGCCCTCTAATTTGGGAGCTATTGTTCTGGGTTGTGAAGATGAAAAATATCTGTTTGTAGGACTGTTATTTTAAAGAGCGGGCCTTCAACTTGCACTGTTAACGTCTAAAACAAGGCCTACAGGACTGGAGAAAAGCGCTCGCGTAACATATAGTACTTGACATTGCCCACGGCTAAATATGGGGAACAAGATGTTCTCTGTGGCCATACCAGGCTTCCTTAGTCATATATGCTTTAATCTAAGCCCCGCTACGGGGAGAGATCCCCGGCCCCGTTCTCGCTTCCGAGCAACGATAGCAGGGGAGGAAAATGTGTGTCCGCTGAAGCATGATCAGCGCCACACTGAAGCTCGGCTCTGTGTGGATCAGCCCAGTCAGGCAGGAGCACGCCCTTGGTGCAGTTAGTTTCCGAGTTATTTTCTATGGTTAGCATCAAAGATGTTTCCTACTCTTGCGTGCTGTTCACGTCCCACTAATTTCATAAATGGCCGTGTATGTCTGACCCCCCCGCTACACTCATCCCCGGAGTCCCCTGGAGATCTCCACATAGTACCCGGCCAGTGCAGCCCCTGGTGTGGTGCCACCCCTACCCTGTCCATGGCCACAGCCAAGGGGCTGCTCAGGGGCCCTCTCCAAGTGTCCATCTCCCCAAGGGATGGGGGTCCCAGGCACCCACCTGTGGTGTGTGAATCCACCAGGATTCAGTCCAACCTACTCGCACTGGTGTTGGCACCCAAATGCCTGGAGCTCGTAGAGCCCTGCAGGTGGAAAAGGGACCTGCTGGAAGCAGCACAGCTTTCCCCGGGCACAGCAGCAGCACACCTGGGCAAAGCAGCTCTATTTCTTCAATCTGTGGGACCACACCACCTCCCTCAGCCAGCCAAATGTCACAAGACAGGAGATCCTCATTTTATAGCGTCTTTACAACGCTTTTGAAGTATCGCATAAATCCCCGAAGACTAACGCTAGAAATACGGATAGCTAGTTGACTAACAGACTGGGGTTTGCCAACACAGCTTGATCTGAGTCCACCAAAAATGAGAAGCCGCACTGAACTCCAGCTTTGGCTTCATGCGAGGACAGGTCGAGGCTGTGGTGGGGAGAAGGGCTTTCCTTGCCTAGCGCAGCCCTCTGGCCATAGCAGCTGGGAGGTCTCCGACACCGGGATCAGCAAGCACGGGCAAAGGGAGAGCTGGATTGGACTGGAAACCCCACGTAACTCTGAAAAACCCACGTCACTCTTTGAAAATGTACCCCACTAAAAAAGTTACTTTTCGAAGCATCCTACAGTTAAAATAAAATTTAAAAAAAAGTCTCATCAAAAGCAGCACCGTCTCTCAGCAAGGCAGGCATCGGCAGAGCTGGGCTCGATCACACCGCACGGGAGGGGAAGTCCCTGCGACTGAGAAGCGAATGGGTGTCTGCAGCACAGCATAAATTAATACCGCAGCTGCCAATTTTGCAGGAAAAAATCAAAACCCAGCCATTCCCTCTCACAAACAGAAACTTCACAGATGCACTATAGGATATTTCATTACTAAGTATTTTGAATTTTCAACACGAAAAATATTCCCTAGCATTGGTTACATTATTTGTTTCATAGGGAGGGGATTAACATTCCTGGGGCTCAGAAAAGAGGCACATGCCACTGAAGCAAGCAAATATGATTATTTCTTTGTTTTCACAGGTCCTCGTGCAGGCAACTGCAGGTCTCGGAGATACACTTCAGGCCTGTGTCAAAGTATGGCATTCCTTCATTAGCACTTCAAGGGCTCTGAATCTGGGGAGGGGAAGAACTCCAGTCTCAGAGGCAGATTCTTCACCAGTTTACACCATCTAAGCAGGGGGCTACTCCTGATTTACACCGGCACGGCTGAAAGTAGCACGTGTTCCCTTGTATTTATTTATGTCTTCCACAAAAGATCTAAAAATTAAAATATCTTTAAAAAAAGAGAGACAGATTATTGTCTCATTTACACCAGTGTAACTCTGGAATAGCAAAACCGACTTCAGATAGTCGGAATGTCTTGAGGAGCTGATCTGGCGCAGTGGCTGTATTTCTGGAGCTCCGCTCCACCTCCGAATTTTAAAAATGATATGTTCATGCTCTGAGGCAAACCTCATTTTCCAGCTCAAACATTTTATGCAATATTTTAGTAGGCTGTTTTATACCACTGTACAGTCTCCAATTTTAAGTATTATCAATAATGTATTCTTCCACGTAACCTCTTTAACACTCACAATAGAATAAAATAAAAAACACATCAACAAAAAAATTGTCTCCGCTTGGCAATGCTGTGTGAATGTTAAATTTCCCATTTCACAATGCAGCCATCGCTATAAAACTCTGAGGGCGGATTAACGCTCTTCTGGTACTTCACTGTATCAGAACACGGATTTGCAGACAACAGCTGCAGCAAATTCCCTTGACTGAGAAGAATTACAAGTATTATCACCTAGATCATTAAACTGGGTTCATAGATTGCAGAATGTCTTCAATCAATTCATCTAAGATAACTTGAAGCCAGCTGGACCCCCTCAGTGAGAACTTGACTTAATTGGCCAATAAGTGGCTGGAAAAGGTGCATGCGATTTGATAAAATTACAGACTGCAGAAGTGATTACAGTTTGGAGAACCGCAGAGGGTAGCCTCCGGGTCAGCCCTTTTGGAGAGGGCTAAGTTAATGTCCACTATTAAGTGCTGCTGTGAAAAATGTTGGCCCACTTGGTGCTCAGATGTAAAGTGTATCCAGGTCATTCCTCAGCTGATGGAGGGAGAGATGTGCACATTTATCACTGCTCTGGCCTCATTTCTGCCTTGGTAATAGTCGTACACTAACAACTGCTGGCAGTTTCATGGTTTTCTGGGTACCCTTCATTTTATTGGCATAACTAAAATATTATCTGAGCAAAGCAATCCATCTGCTAAAGAAAAACACTTTCCTTCAATTATGTCCCCCGAGTCTTTTCTTAAGAAAGGTTAAAGCACCAAGAAGTTGAAAAATATACATTAGTTTGTTTTTATTCTTTCCAATCTACTGCAAATACGCTTGCTTGTTACTGGATAAGCGGTAGGTCTACATATTTACCACTGCAAAATGTTAGGGAATATGCCTAGCTTTAGGAAAAGGGTAAATTCTCAACGTCGGATTAGTGTTTAAGTACAAATTTATATTTAATAATGAAATAGATTAGGTCATTTGCAGAGAAGCAATATATTTTAAGATGGAGCTGCAAAGAGCGCAAAGAAACCACCGCATTACCCGATTGTGTTAAACATCATGGAAAAACAGAGCTTGATCCTGCTTGTGCTCAGCAGGCAGGGCTCCCATTGACCTTGGCGGGGGGCTACCACACGCGGGTGCCTCCCAGGCATTAACCCTTTTGTTAGAGCCCCCCCCAAGACAGGGCTTGCAATCACTTCTGCACCGATAGAGTGTATCTGCTGTGATTCCACGTTGCTGAGGCTGCATATTTTTCATGGATTGGATAATTTTCATGGGTTTTGTTTTGTTATTTTTAAATCCCTACCTTTTACAGAGCTAGCTCCAAGACTCGGATATCTGATGCAGATATTCAGAAGTAGCTTGGGCTCATTTCGAGGATTTTTTTGCTGATGGCTAAGTTGTTGTAATAGTAAACGGTGTAACATATAACCGAAAGCCTAGGGGTTGCATAGTTAGCTAGATGCACACAAAAATGAAGTGTGGAAGGACAAGTTACACATTTTATCATCAAACCAGGGAAGGATGGGGCTCTGACAAAATGATTTTAGGCTGCAGGTATTAGGTCAGAAATAATTCTACTTAAAAATAAGGTACAAAATGCCTACTTTCTTAAAATGCTTTTCTTTCATCGGTCAGAACAACTGCCAGAATCCAGTTTTACTTCACCCGTAGACAGAAATTAGGCTGCCATTTGGTTGCTGGATCCATACCATATAACAGAACATATTTTTCTTCCCAGATAACCACAGGAGTCCTGTCCCACCCAGCCACAAAACACAGTCACACAAGGCACAGGGTGAGGTAGGCTCTGTGGAGAACTGGTCTGCGTTTTCTGAATGAAACATCTATTCATGGGAGCTCTCTTAAGAAAGGAGGTGTCATCAGGTTTAGTTTTTCCCCTCACTGTGGGGAGAGATGCCCTTTTCCAAATGTTTCTGGTAAAAGCAAGCCATTAAGGTCATGTAAAAATGGCTCTTCATTTTGAAATGGAAGGTAAAGAGTGAGAAAGAAATTGAAAAAGGCTCAAAACAAAGTGGAATGTCTCCAGATTGTCAATATGACCATGCAGCAGCCCCCCCCACACCCACTCCAATTTTTGGTCCCCTCAGAATTTTGTGCAATAGGCTGATTTTAGCCTGCAGTTCTCTGGGACTTGTGAACCTGTCCTGGCCACGAGGACATGCCACTTGGTGGGACGGGAACTGGACAGGACTGCATGGCTGGGACGGGAACTGGCTGAAGCGTCTCCTTTTCCCTGGGATCTCCTTTCTTCACAGTTGGTTTTGTCTTTCACCCTGCCCCTGCAGATGTGCTTATTGCCTTCTGCATTCGGGACACTCATCCATAACCTCTGCGTGAAAACATGGTGCCTGTCACAGGTGCAGGGAGATCATGGATATCTCAATCCCTGGTCCTGCCACTCCATTCGTGTACTTCAGTTAAATGGGTAACGCTTTGTTCTGATGTCTTTAATGCTAGAAAAGATTCACCTTTCTCGTCTTACATGGGGGAGCACGAGGGCTTCAGCTGCTCTGGGTATTCACATTCTCCATCCACGCACGAGCACAGGCAAAGCATTTTCCCCACTTGGCGCTTCAGTGTTGTCTTGCAGGCTGAGCCCTGATTTGAAAAGCCCTTTCTAGGCAAATTCCAGCATTTTAGGCGTTGTTTTCACATGGCGCAAGGATGATGCCTGCCTTTCAATATAGGATGGATGACCTGGAGGGGGGCAGAGCTGCTTGTTCTCTGCTCCCAGCTCTGCAAGAGTGGCCCCATGCGGCCAGGGTCAAACTGCAGCCGCGTGCCCTCATTGCCACCACGTGCTCAGCGCGACCTTGGATGCGATGGCTCCGTCCACCAGCCTGCGACCAGCTGGGTGTGCCACCTAGCATGGGAAGAGAAAGGAAAATAATTGACTTGTACAAGATTTAATCACATTAGCATCCCTAGTGCTGCCACTTTCCGTGTCCCCACAAGCTCGTGCCACGTTTGTGGTTACTGGTGCTCCCGCACACCCCGGGGCACCGGGTTTCAGACACGCGCCGAACTGTCGCTTGTAAATTTAGAAATCTATTTTTAAAGCGAACTAAGCAAACAATGGTACTTTCTCTGCCTGTCATAAAGATCGTTAAAGGAACAGTTGCTGGCAGGGATTTCGGTGGCAAACAGGCCAGGCTTGGCGGGGCAGGACCTTTGCTCCAGCTCACTGCTTTCGCACTGAACCGAAGCGACGGCCCTCGATAGCCTGTCACACCATCGGCCCTTTGTCAGGAAGCTGGCATGGACTGATCCAGCAGTCCCCAGAAAAGCTGTCTGAGAGCTTTCACCTTCAAAGGGAAAAGCTCTCCAGATCAGGCCTGCTGCCCTTAGGAGGAGAGGGTGAAGCCATCACCCACCATGGCATTTTGGTACAGACCTGTGACCACCTTAGTCTTCACGTACAGACTGGAGCCTTGGCAGCCTTTCTGTGCTTGCTGCCATGGCTCCAGCATCGTGCTGTAGGCACTGAAGGGTTTGGCATTTTCCTGGCTCCCAGATCTGTTTGACCGCCTGAATGACTTGACTGCTTGAATGGCAGTCCCACTCCGAACAGCAAACGTTCTCCTTGTCCTTGTGGTCATGAGCAAAAGACTCAAGAGCCATCACTAGAAAAAGAACACAAACACATTTCACGCTTACTTTCTTTAACATTAAGTTCTTTAAGACCACCTCACTTCTCTGCTCCAGACTTTCAGCAATTGAGGACTGCAATTCTGACTACCGCTCGTTGCCTACAGCTAGGGCATCACCCATTTCTACTCGGGCTGAGCTGGGTGATGCTGTAGGTCCCCCCCATTTTGGGTGCCTCTGCAGCACAGTGCGGAGCCCTCAGCCCCAAGGTGCTGGAAGCCAGGACACCACTGCCTGCTCCCGCATAAGGGGCTGCAGCAGATGGCTTTGAAACCAGTCAGGGACCACCAAGGTGAGGAGCCCTACCTGGCGCTGGAGAGGGTGGCTGGAGGAGAGGGGGAGAGAGGAGCCCACAGCTGCCCAGGTGTTACAGTCTCTCTCTTGCAGCCAGGTTGCTGGAGCTGTTCCAGCCAGCTGGCCCAATATTTTCCATTTGGCTACAGAGATCGCCGCAGCGTAGAGTCTAGCAGAGAAGACCTACAGCTGGGATCCCTGCGCTAAGCTAGAGGACAGGAGACGGAACAGGCAGATCCTATTGCTGAACTACAGTCAAGACACATATTTACTGTACCCTGCAGGTAAGGACCAGACCCACACACTTCACTCAACCAAACAATGGAAATATCCAGGTCCACTCTGGCACATTCCGAACACATTGCACTCCATCAGCATCTTTGGGGAATCTATTATTTTTAATTATCGTTAGACACAGAAGTAGCTCAGATAATCTTTTCTTCCTTTTGTCTTTCAGGACCAAGAAGGTGGTGTAGAAAGGAGGCTATTTGTACATGGAGAAGAAAAGTCTATTTTCTGTTTACTTTGAAAAAGCCTAGTATTGACTTCCATTTATCTTCCAATAAGTCCTTGTCCAATGTGGCTTGGAACATAATCTGTTCCAGAGGCAGGTGCTCCTTAATGAGAGCACCAAAATCTTTTTTTTTTTTCTTTTTACTCCATTCATTAAAAGGGAAAGAGAGGGAGAAAAAAAAAGAAAAGATTTAGAAAATGGCATGAAAGCATATTATCAGTAAATTGTTTCCACTGTGTTTGTGACTGTTCTTAATGTTTTATGAATATGCTAAAAAATTTGTTCAGGCATTTTTCCTTGGGCACTCTAGTTAATTACTTATTCAGAGAGCTTCGACTCTGTTCCTTGCAAAATGTGTTGTGCATTAATTCTGATTATGTACAAAAACCCACCTGCAAGGAAAAACTCTGAATCAGTAATGCTGATAAAATGAGCAGCTCTCCTGGGGCTTTACTGAGAAACAGGATACTGGACAGAATTAGAATCTTGTAGCTAAGGCTATTCATAATGTCATTAACATAAAGGCAATTAAATGAGTTTTTAACCTACAACCCTTTATTGTTATTAATGAACATTAGAAAAACACAGGAGATAAAATTGGTAATTATCTCTGCACCAAGCTATGCAATAATGTGTTTAAATATAAAAACAAAACAAATGATTATTGTTAGTATTTTCAGTAGAAGAAGCCCCAAGGAGCAGCTCAGTCACATTTAATCACATGGTACTACACCAAGAGGGTTAATTAAATGAGGGCTTTACCTTCAGCATGCTTGGTTATTCTGTTTAATATGGAATCAACAAACAGAAATGCCAATCTGCAAAATATTCCAGGCGGTGCCTTTACCTTCAGGTGAGCCACCTTTACAAAAACCAAGAGGGGTTTCATTCCCTCCAGGACAAGGAGTTGCAGTCCTGTAATCACGTTTTTATTGTAATATGCTTTCAAAACCAATTCCAGAAACAACTGTATAAATCCCAGCTCATAGCCTAAGCTCACCATTCTGTAAAAGAGAATTTGGGAATTCGAAAGGAGACGGACATTTTACAGTAGATGGTAAATGCGGTTGCAGCACCACAGCACGGTCAAAGTTCCATTTTTTTATGCAAACTATTGTATCCTCTACTTAAGCAGTCATAAATTACAGAGTATCTTCTAAAGGGGAAATACATTAAAGTTCAGTGAAGTAGCCTATATATAGATTTGAACTTAATAATTCAATTAAAGTTTTATTATTTAAATCTCCAGAATGGCTTTAGCATCTTTTTTTTTTTTTTTAATGCATTTACATTGTTTTGGGGATTCAGATATGTATTTTCTGGGCAGTATGTAGCTTAACAAATGGCAGTTAATACATTTTATCTTTCGTCTCAGCAGACAAAGCTTTCCTAAGGAAAGTGTCCTTTAACATGTCCAGATACATCTCGCGGGAGGGAGGAGCTGAAGCCACCTGAAGACTTTGCGGGATCCAGCACTGGTTTCACCAAGCAGCACGTGTTATTGCCGTGAGACCCCCATGGCTGGAGGCTGCAGGGAGCTGCCCTGTCCCACATCCCCATGCCCCGCCGCGTTTCGTGGAGAGGGGTCAGGGAAGGACTGTTCCCAGCAGCAGAGGAGTGGATGCCATACTGGAGTAGAGGGGAAACAAAAGAAGGATAATTCAAAGGGCGGTTGACAGATGTGCTGTACATAGGGACAACTGAGGACACCATGCCAGCAACGGCTCAATACAAGGGTGGAAAGGAGGCCTGATTGAATTATAGCTACGCAGCTACTTTTTCCCTAGAACACATCCTTTCTGGGGCTGCTAAAGGGAAGTGAGAAAGTGCAAAGGATTTAGTCAGGAGGAAAAATAACCAAGGTGCTCCCTTTCTACTTGGGAAGTCTGCCTAGAGAGACAGCAGAGGAAGCATTAAGAAAAGACAAATATGTAAAGGATGAACAATTAGCAGCACAGTTTATAACAGCAGATACTGTTCTTTTGAGAGACATCCAGTGAGGAAGAAGATAACCTGACCACTGAGACATCTGAAAGAGCTTGCAAAAAGCTCCTTGTTGTACCCAAAACCAAACGTTTCATGAATGCAAGTACTCACATTTCACCCTTACGCAGGGAGCTCTGGCAAAGCTCAGAGCTGGATCTCACAAGGGGTGAAATCACCTACTCAGCTTAGACAAGACTCGAATCTAAGGAAAAAAACAGGTGCACTGAGAAGGCAGGAGCAGAGGGGGAGGTATGGGAGGAAGCATCAGCAAAAATGGTTTTAAGTATAAAAATCAGATGGGACCTATCGAGGGGTGGTGGCTGGAAGGATGCAGAGTCCAGAGCTGGAGAGAAAAAGTTGCTTTATGGGGTGAGGCAACTGGAACGGTACAGAGACCCCCACAGATATTTTTGATGTTGCTGTTCAGCTGCTCCCAAGCCCTTTTTCAACACACACAGCCTTCACCACCGCCGCCTGCACTGCCAGCAAAGCACGGGATCACTGGCACCGACGCACCGTGCTGTTAAACAGCAAGTCATAGACAACGGAGGTATTATAACCAACAACTCCTTCAGATAACTTAACAGCTCTAAATACCTGAAAGGTTTTCCCCAACAGCTACAGATTTCTCTTCCTCCTGATGTAGCAGCTGATTTCACTTGCTTGTGTAAGCCTGCTATTCACTGGTGTAATAAGAAAAGGCCCAGGCTATTCAAGTGCTGTGTAGATGCAGAAATGATGTGCATACTAACCAGCTTCTCCAAGTCAAATAAGCATACCTGGTTTAGTTTCTTTTGAACTGGGAGATGTTGTAGGAAGCCATTAAGCTAGGTGAGCTGTGGCAGAGGAGCTGTGATGGAGGTGGGATGGCCTCCAGCGCTTTGCGTGCTGCGAGCGTGCAGCCCTGGCAGTGATGCGGCAGCGAGGGGGAGAAGCACAGCGTCTCTTCTGTCCCGGAGGCACCGAGCAGGCAATGCTGCAGACACGCAGCCCCACATCTCACACATCCCACCGCTTGGCAGCCTACAAGCGTGCAAGCAGGGGCCACCACACTGGAGCTCTTCTCTCTCTACCCAGGCAGCTGCCTTTGGGTGCCGTCTCTTTTTGTGGGAAAAAAAGAGCAGAGACATACAGCTAAGTATAAACAACACACTCTGTGCTCACTTTTGGGCATCCTTTCCGAGTATTTTAGCTTTAGATCATGCCTTTTGCCACTTACCTCTAAACTTTACCTTCTTCCCTTCACCAAGACATGAAGAAGCACAACAATCTTTCCACACCCTGGATCAAAGAGATGCTCATTTTCATTGAAAGTTGTTTGGGACGGGGCCAGGCTGTGCTGTCCTGCTCCAGCCCCATGGCCCTGTGCACCATCGTGCTGGGAGGGGCAGCGCTGGTCTGCACACCCAGGCGTAGCACATAGCATATGGGCAGAACTACTATATTTCACTTGTATCTGAAAAAAAAAAAAAAACCAAACCAAATCAACAACAAAAAAACTCACACCATAAAACAATGGCAAATTAAATCTGGTGAGGGCAAGAGCAAGGTAATGCCCATTAGAAGAAAAATTTCATTGCACATACCTCGGGGGAGCTTAAAATTGCTGCAGCCACTCATCATTTTGGACAGCTTCATCCAAGACAGCCACGCAACACAGCAGTGATCCAAAAGCACGGTGATGTCCTGAAAAGTGCCCCCCAGTTACCAATATCAGTAATGCCCAGATCAGTACAAACATTCCCACTGTGTTTAGCTGAAATCCACGAATCTGGGAATAACCCACTCCCGGTGGGGATGGGCTCGCTGGAACCATCCACACCACGGCGCCTCATCACAGCCGCCACAGTGAGGGGAGCACACCAGAGATCAGTCTGTTCTACCGTGACAAATCCTATCTTCTTTATAAGCTTAGTCATGAAAGAACTACCAAGTCTATATTTTATTTATAGTATTTTAGTGGATAAATGACACTCCAGTTCCTTCTTTTTTTTTTTTTTTTTGCTGGCTATCAAGTGTTTACTGTGACAACAGCCTGTTGTCTGTCATCCAGAGGGCTGGCACCTGTCTGGATAATAGCATGACTCAATATTCCTGAAGTACTAGATTACTGTAAGAGAAGAAAAATCAATAACTGTGACAAGTGCTATCCATTAGAGCCCGAGAGCAGAGAGCGAACAATTACACAATGTTATTTCTTTAATATAACAAGACTGCAAATTAAAACCCTCACAATGGAGATTTGCGGGATAAAACATCCTTTCAAAAGCAGGATGACCATGGACCAGATCTGCTTGACTTCCCAGGGCCAAGATGGTCAACACCAGCTGAAGCTCAGGGTTCCCATGCTGCCAGATGATGGTCTGCCTTGAGATCAATAGATCCCTTACACACAGATCAAGGCAACAGTAGCCATCAGCATCGGCTCCCCATCCCAGGCCAGAGGCAGAAATATCTTTTTCCCCGACACAGCTCTGCTTTCTCTTCATCAGGCTTCCCAGAGCAGAGCAATGCATACATACAAAATACATTATATATATTGAAATCTCTATTTCAATATTCATAGTGTATGCTTATACTCTACATAACAGTGTTTCTAAGCACTCAGTGAATTCGGACAGAGGGAGGAAATGAAATCTGGGTGGATTCAGGAGCACAGCCATCCTCTGCTTTCCAGTTGCCTTCCCACCCCTGGTCTCCTTCATTGTTCAGCTTTATGGCCTTGTGCCACTTGGGCTGATGTTTCCCTTCTAAATGGCATTTCAGCTTTGGCCTGCCTCGCCGCCCAGCACCCTCTCCCGGATTAGCTCTTGGGTGCCATATGGTACAAATGGCCTGCCGCACACTCGCGCAGTCAGTATTTAAAAACCTGCCAAACTGCTGCCTCTGTTGGCAGCCTGCCTGGTGGCTCCGTGGGCTGCGAAGGGAGCACGCTGCTGCCTGGAAATAATTGAGATGGGGCTCTGCCAGGTCGCGCGCAGTAGCCCTAGGAGCAGCGCTCCCCTTTCCCCTCCTCTCCCCCATGGCATGGTCAGGCATTCCTGCACACGCACCCCTTTTGCGACCACGTCGCTTCCCAAACTGCCTTGCTTAAAAAAAAAAAAAAATGACACTCATTTCTCTCAACCATTTTTTGCTTCATTCTGGGTACGCACCAGGGAGAGAAGTGCGCGGGTCCCTGGTCTGGTCCCCACGTGGTGCCGCAGGGTCTCAGCCGCAGCAGGGCACCCAGCCATGTGACGATGGCTCCCAAAGGCGATGCAGAGGAAAGACAGGGCAGCAGGAGCACTGGGAACTCGTTGAGGTTTCCTCACCTCGCCGTAGGGGCCCTTTCCTAAAGCATTGTATTCCTCCTCTCACAATGGCACGTGCACATCCTCAGCTCGTTGCAGGAAGGTAGATCAGTTCAAGAGCACCACTCCTGGAGAGTCAGTCTGGACAAACTGAAGTGAGCGCTGTGGGAAGTCGGTAGAAGTTTGGCCGCTGGTCAGAGGAGACAAAAATCACATGAAGAAAAATCAGCTACAGCAGCAGACCTCTTCCAGTACCTCTCAGACAACACAGCCCTTTTTACCCTCTTCTCCCACCCTCTTCCAGTCTGACCAAGCCTCTGCTTTCCCTCATCCCACAGCAGTTCCAACTCCACTTTCTCCTCTCCCAGTCTGGACTGATATTTTTGTTTAATTTTTTTTTAATTTTTTACCTCCGTGAAAGCAGACTTTCCATCTTGTTATTCTAGAGGCAGATACGTTCAAAGCTTTGGGTCATCTCGTATCAAACACCACCACCTGGCTTTGATCCCTTTTAGCTCTTTATTGGATTTTATTTCTGGGTTTTGGCTGAGAGTTTCTCTGGGGCCTCTCCAGCTGCAGAGCTTCCCCCTAGCAGTGGTCCGCTCCTGGTCCCAAGTCCCGCTTTCATCCAATACCATTTCCTGAAAAATATGGCCTGCCTAAGCGCTCCCCTCTGGTGGGCATAACCTGCCATCCCTCCCTGGTGCCAGGAGCCGCGTGATGGCTGTGGCACAGACAGGCAGGGTGCTGGAGGGTGGCAGCAAGTCACACATGAGGAGCCCTTGGAGCACATCTGGGCCACCAAGGCCTGGACCCACCAGCTCCCTGAGGCCGTGGCAGCTGCAGACATGCTCGGTGGCACCTGGAAAAGGTCCCACCTGGAAACCCTGGCATTGGCAAGAGGTGATGTTTTCTGAGCTACTCACCTAAAATCCAGTCATTCACATCCTTGGGGCTGCCTATGAAGTGACATGCCTCAAGCATCTGCAAACAGCTGTTAAGACAGGTTATCAGCATCCAGCTTCACTCATGGCTGAAAAGGAGGGGAAACTTGCAGCTTCCCCGTCACTTGCTATTGGGCAAATAGGTCAGCAGTTTCTAATATAATGCTGCTCCTTAAAAGACATCATTTTGTATATTCGTAGTTCGCCAACTCCAGATAACCTCCAGTAGAGCATCAAACTTGCAGGAGCCTTCATTCTCCCTAGTTAGAACTTCAAAGCTGTAATGTTACCTATATGTATTTGTGCGTTATTTAGCTCTTGTTAGACTAAGCTTTGCCCTTCAGTCACAGTGGGGAGTGGGTAGAAGAAAGGCAATATTAGAATTAAAAAAAGGTATAAAAGGAAACGAGGAAACGCAGGATGAAAACCCCACTGACAGAGACTGGTGGCTACGTTGGTAGTTCCCATGCAGCAGTGAAGAAAGCAGCGGTGCTGATGTATTCTGGTGAAATATTTGTATGATGTGCCTACACAAAACTTCAGATGAAACGGTCTCTTTATAAGCTTTTGATAGCAAGGAGAGAAGTGGCTTTGCCATTACTTCTGTTTGTGAAATGAAAGTGATACTGAGTCTTGGTGTTCCTGGATGGAGCCGCTGATCATCACAGTGACAGCCAAACTAGCTCTGCTTGTTTGTTGTTTACCGTATGCTAAGGGGAAGGAACTTCTTTGCTGTCATTGTATCGTGTGATGTGGTAAAACACAATCCATGCCCAATGTGCGCAGAAATTTCAAGCCAGCAATATTTATTACCCATGCGTAGACAGTACGTACTGCTGCTTTGCTGTCAGTGCGGCTTGCACCGCTTTAGTGAAAATAAAAGGGCATTTGTATCTAGAGTGCCACAATACGCTTTGACAACACGGGTATTGCAAGGGCTGTAATAAGGTTTGCTAATGTACCACATGCACACGAGTCAGAAGGAAGGCTCTATGAATGTCTCAAAGTCTTACACTACATGAAAGGAACCCCTATATGTGACATTCATAACCTCTTCCTATAAGGGCAGTGCTTATAGGCCCAGAGGCTGCCCGGGGCATTCCCACTGTTAGCAGCAAGGAGCAGTAGCTCCTGGGAAGCCTCACTGCCTGCACCGGTGGCTGGGTGCATTTGGGGTGGAATTTGGCCAGAACATGAAGCTCACTAAGAGATGTCGGTTGATCAAACGCAGTGAGGTCCTGACTAGTCATCTGATCCAGGAGCCTGGTATTTTACATGCTAGACAACAACATTTTAACTGGATAAAGTTACTCATCCCAAATTTCTAAGAAACAAGACCTATGGTGCTTGTAGGACATGCTGGCTGTCAGAGTGTCCCTTCCAGACAACCAAAAATAAATCAGTATTTGGAAACACAGTGGGTAAGGGAGTTGATGTTTAGCTTATACCATTAAACAAGTTCTCCTTTGCGGACTGCTCCCAAGACCTCTGCTGGGACATAGTATGTGACATGGGGCAGATGGTCAATCCTCTCCCCATATCCTGGGCTCCAGCCTTCCCCGGGAACCAGTGTCTCCTGCCCCCATAACCATTTGGATCGCACTGAGTAACAACAGTGACTCCCACGCATGTGCAATGCCAGCTCTCCCATACCTCCAGCTACAACAATATCTCTGTGCACAGACTCACACCAAGTCAAAATCAAATCTGAAAGACAGAGAAAATCAACAGACACAGAAAGTGAGTTCCTGTGCAGACACAGACACCTTCTTCTTTAGAAAGGGTAGATTTCTTTATGCATAAATTCTACTTAAACATAAGAAAAAACTTTTTTACTTTAAGAGCGGTCAGACTCTGGGACAAAGGGGTTCTGTAGACTCCACCCTTGGAGATATGCAAAACCCAACAGCACACAGGCCTGATCATCCTGCTCCCCTTGACCCTGCTTTTTAGCGGTGTGTTGCTGGACTAGATGGTCTCCAGGCAGCCCTGCCAGCCTCAGGTATTCTGTGACTCTGTTTGACTCAGATGATTTTACGGTGGGTTTGAACAAAGTCAAGACAGAGACCAGAGCATTTAGGCTTACAGAACCACAGACTTGCTTGGGGCACATATGGTAATATTGAAGGAACAAAGGTGAATTAATGTCTTGGGCTGATACAACAGGCCATTAAGAAATCCAGTGTTTCTATGTAAAAAGAGACTCTTCACAAGCACTCAGTGACAGTCACAGACTTGCTTGAAATCTCTGGACTAATTACACAAAGATGCATTTGTGTGCAACATTATTAAACCAAATGTTTTATTAAAAATGCCACAATACCTTCCAGACCAGGCTTAAGGAGAAACCAAGCAGCTGTAAGAACCCTACAGGTTCACTGCAGTCTCCTGGGCTTTAACATGATGACTTCTCTACCAAATAGTTATCCCTCTTACAGAGCATAAAATGCATGAAATTCCCCACCAAACTCAGTTGTTTTAAAACTGGTCTGATGTTCACAGACACAACTTGCAAAGTTCTTTAGCCTCTGACCTTAAAACTGAGGAAGCTGTGAGCACTAATGCGCTTGGGAAGAAGTATCAGGCAAGGCTAGGGAAAGCATTTGAGTTAATATTACATGACGTTACTCACATCACAACCTATATGGCGAAGCCATGTCCCTTGCACATGGCTGCCTATGCATGCTATAGGGGCAGCACCAGCGGTGGCTTTTCTGCTCTGCTCCCTGAAATCGCAGAACTCTACAAGTCCAAGGGACACTTAGAATGGAAATGCAGCAGCAGCTGGGCTGTGCTGGCAGCTAGCAGCCACCCAGGGAGCAGCTGCAGGTTCCCAGACTGTCTGGGGTTCACCACCAAGTTTGGGGCTTCCCTCCCCTCAACATGAACGTTTTCATCTCTGCAGCGGGACACGGTGCTGGCACGCATAAGGGACAGAAACTTCTCTGAATCAGGCACTGCCTCTCTCTCATTCCCAAGGCTGCAGTCCCGCAGGCCCTGCCTGTGACAGGCGAGTAAACTGACAGTTACCTTTAAGCCCCAACCCAGTGCCCTGACTTCACTGCTTCTTCAAAAGTTGTAAAACATCTTCTTGTTGATCCCTTTGCTGGCGTGCTTGGAGGGAAGGGAAGTTGGAGCAGAGCTGTCTCCTCCTACAGAGCAGTCATCAGAGCTTCAGCCACCTGAAAAGTGAGAAGAAGAGGTATTCAAATCTAAAAAGACTGAGCATCCTCAGCTTCTACTAGTTTATTGTTTCCCAGAGACATTAAGGAACTGGGACTTACTGGGATCAAGCAGCACACAATGATCTGTGTTCTCTAAAGCAAACTGAGAGCTGCTTTCTGTTTTACAGCCAACGCAGGAGTTGTCACTAGCTTTGCACTTTCTTGACCTGTGCTACCTTGAGAAGAAAAGCACTATTTTCCTTCGTCTGCATGCGCATCTCTGTTAATTGCTGACAAAGGCAATCAGCCCCCCCAGGAGCCACCCCGAGGTGCAGCGTGCAGCGCTGCTTCCACGGATGCTGTTACCATGCGAGTCAGCCTCATTGGGAAGTATAAACGTGTACCAAGAAAACCTACTACTAGTAAAGCAGATTTTTCCTGTCTGTTTTTATGCCAGCTACAGGGCGCTACAGAAAGACAGGCTTTTGTATTGCATCTATCTTTTAGGTTGCTTCCTTCTCAACGAATATATTCCTCAGAGCTGTTCTTTGCAGTCAAAAACCGCGTGTGTTACAGACAGACATGTATTACAATGAGAATATTTGATTGGACTTTGATGAAGCAGGAACTAGAAAACACCGCTGTAATAGCTGAGATTCCTGCATTGAAAGGACATACTGTTAACTGAAGTAAATATGTTGCTGTGAATTTCTGACTTAATTGACAGAACATTTTATAGTGTGAACTTCAAAATCGTATTAGGAATGAATCAGGCTGAGACTACATGCCTGTAACACTTTTAATACCGACATATAGTCAGGCCGACTTGGAGTTGATATCATTTCTTGATCAAGCAGCTGAGAGATTCCAATGTAATTTAATGCAATCAATTATAATGCTTCATGCCAATATGTAAAACTGAATCGGATTAAAAGAAATACCACCTCCAAATTGTGGCCTGACAGACAAATCCCAGCATTTTCAGCGGCTCTTAGTTCACATCCACCCCTGACGTGCCTAAGCTAAAGGAATAAAGGCATTTTCCTACGAACATCAGAGGTGTGAGGCGCCCAGGAGGCCGACTGGGCAGCGCAGGATGATCTCACTGTGATTGAAGGGCTCCGTCGGTAACTCCTTCTCCCCTACAAGGACACGACATTTTGGCACTTGACTACATTACACCTGTCATAATCACTCTTATTACCGAAGTACAACTTAATTCTCAACAGCTTCAGCGACAATATCACAAAATGAAGCATAATGAAAAGTTCCTCCAGACATTTAATGCCTGCCTGTTCCTGCTCAGCCTGTGACATGGCGAATACTGCTGACACGGCATCACCCATAAATCCCCGCGGTGAGGCGCACAGCCCACCCTGCGCACGTAATGTAAGGTATGGCCGCTGCCAGCTGTGCCCCTAACCCACACCTCTGCTCATTGCCCCGGCAAAGGGCTGTCGAAACGCACAGCCACGTCAGCCTGCTGGGGAGTGTGATGCACAGCCAGACCAGCCTGTTCTCCTTGGGAAAGGGTGATGTCCTCAGTCAGAAGAAGTTTGGAAAGCTGGCGTTTGGAGGGGTTACATTTACAAAAGTCAATTAACCAGGAATACCTAGCACAGATACTCTTATTTGAAAATTAGCTAGTACAGGTCGGAATAATATGACTGAGTAATTTTTTTTTAGTGAGAGATTTAAGGGGTAAAAAAAAAAAATCCCATCATATATGGTTAGTTACCTCTTTTAGCAAAAGAGCTGTCTAAACAAATTACTGAATTGTTTGAAACAAACTCAAACTGTCCACCAGCATCTTGGGCCCTGTGCTTAACTAATTTATTACATTTGGACATCTGACCTTTTGCTGCTGGGAGACCTGTGGGCTGGCACGGTCAGCCTGCCACAGCGCCCCAGGAAAGTGGGGCGGCGGGAGGCACCCAGCCCCTGCCCACAGCAGCGCCCCAGCCATCCCTGCTTTCCCTGTGCCAGGCTGGGAGCTCCACAGGACACACAACAGCCTTGTCTGGACCTCAGTGGCTCCTGAAAGCTAAGGGCACAAAAATCTCCATTCACAGCGCCGGTTTCATTCATTCACTGTTAAAGGGATGCCTGGGAGCTGGGGCAATCCTGTAATATCTGCTTAGTCCACCAGTACACATATTAAAATATCTGACAGATTGCTAATGAGCTGATGTTGGAATGACTGGATAGTCTGTTATCATTTGGCCATTCACAGTTTCTTCAGCAGCCCATCTGTGCGCCAGGCGCAGCTACGACAAACAGCCTGGGACGGTTCCTCCATTTACACCTTTTGCCATTATCGGCCTTTGGGAAAGGCCTTTAGCAATTAAAGTTTTTATCAAACATGTTGTCATCTTTCCCACCCTGCTACTAACCCCCCTGCGCTGCTACAAAAGGCCTGATCAACAGCAGGCTGGAGGCGTAGCTATTTTGCACACATTTCTGTACCTGAGCCCCGTGTTTGTGCCCCAGCCTGGCAGCTTGGATGACGTGCCACATGGGATGCACAACACTGCGCGGGCAGCTCGTGGCTTTCTTCCTGAGCAGAACCCACCAAATTAGATTCTCACACATATGGGCCAGTTTCTGACAGACTTGCTTGCGTTAGCCAGTGTTTACGTGTTTGTTTTGAGGTCAAAAAAAGAGAAGAAAAAAAAAATCACCCTGGAAATCCCCACACGATTATCATTTTGGATTGTTGGAAAGGAAGTGCCCTGCCTGCAGGCAATGCAGCACCAGTCCCAAAGGACCAAGGTTGCTGGGGAGAGAGATGCAAACTGAGGACAAGCGCTGGATTCTCCTACTTACTCCGCTGAAGTGCTGAGACCCTGCAGAGAGCTGCTGCTGGTGTTGGACCGAGCCGTCCAGCACGCGAGGGTATCTGCAGAGGCACCCGTGCCATTGCAACAGACTTCATGTGAGGACATCAGCTGGGAGGTAAAACCCCCTGTAAATGATTCATCACTGGGAAAACACAGAATAAAGAAATGACAATTTGAAGAAAAAAAAAAATTGCTTGCCAAACCTGTTTCTTCAGATAAGTCACACAGCAGCAGGGCACAGCTGGAGCAAACTGTGTCTGACCTCAGCGGGAGCCCTGGGAGCATCCCCTCAGCAGAGGCAACCCCGCAGCCAGGGTCCTGCCTTCAGTAACTGGATGGAGGCCCTTGCTGCTGCACACGTTATCCAAACTGCTTCCACGAACAAAGGTTTGTGGGATCAGCCCCACACACTCAGCAAAGGCTTCTGCCTAGTGCTACCTAATGCCAATGCAAACACGAGAAATGAAAGATTTCTGTGGCAGTCCTGGTTTCTCACCGTATGATGGAGAAGCAATTTTTTCTTCATTTGCAGCATCCTTTATAGGCAGAAAGTGAAGACACAAATTATATTAACATCTGGTGTCAAAAACTGCTCCCCAGGGAAAAGGGGACAAGAAACAAGAACCCTGTGGTCTTCTCTCTTCCAGGAGAAGACCACAGGTGGGCTTGGTGGCCTGGGGCAAGTGCCTTCAACTAGCTACATCTTAAAAATTTCCAGTGCCTATGAAGGCCTGCATTGACTGCGGTTTCCTGCAGGGTCTGCAGCACTGCAGACCTCAGGGTAGCAATTCTGTCCACCCAAATTAAGATGAAAACAGGAAAGTAAATAGATTAAGAGGAGAATGGGGGTGTGTGTTGCACGGCAGGTCTGTACAGGGCAACTTGTTGGGCTTCTTTGATGAATGACTTTGCTCGCATTGAATCACTCGCATTTGAAATCTGAAACACAACTGAGAGCATCAGTACAAGGAAAGAGAACCAAAACAGGGCAAACAAAGCAGAAAAACAAGAGGTCAAGCCCTGATGAGCAAATTCCCTTTTTTTCCTTCAACTTGGAAAACTCGGGCATAGCGGTGGAAGGTGCTTCCAGGCAGCTCGAACTTGCGTAAGAGGCAGAGAAGCACAGGCATCCCTGACCTTGTTTGGCAGTATTACAAGAGGTCATATTTTCAGATGGATGATCTGATCTCAAAATATCCTCCAGTGTAACGAGTACAAACATGCTTTTCTTCTGCATCTGTCTCAGCTGTGTGTTTCTTTGCTTTCTCTGGTTTTTAATGCAAGGAACAGCCCTGCGAGGACTGCGGAAAGCAGAGGGAAGCTGAGCAGCCTGCTGCCTCTGCACCGATGGGTCACCGGAGTCGCTGGTCCGAAACCGCGCAAACCAAAGTGCTCAGCTCAGCCAGAGAGCGCAGCAAAGCACCACTGCCCGCTTTTCTATGCTGCTTCATCTGGCTGCCCGGCCCGACAAGGGGCTGCAGTAGCCTCAATCAGAGAGAAGGGGCTGTACATTGCTCTGACTCAGGAATACATAGGCTACGGCCAGCAAAGCTAATTGAGAGAGTTGGTAGGGTAAATTTTTATCCAACTTTATCACAAAGGGCTCCTTCCAGGGCCAAAGCAGGATGCAGTATTGCTCTGGCATCTCCTCGAGCTTGCCTAGTAACCTGAGTACTACACAGTGTGCTCACAGGAGCTGCCAGCACGCTGCTGCTACGCGTAGCACGGCAGACGGCTGGTGGCCCGGCCAATGACCAGCACCATCCTACCAGCAGCCAAGCTCCGCCAGGCAGCAGCAGCGTTGCCAGTGGGGCAAAAGCAGCCATTCGCAGGGGGCTGGCTGAGCTGCGCAGAGGGGCAGCGGCGGGCATGGCGTTGGTGAGAGGTTGGGACCCCCAGGAGGCGTAGGCAACCCTCACCCGCCCCGTGCCTGTGCCTCTGCTGGGCTATGGCGTGCCACCCTTGGGGGCACACCGCATCTTCTCCACACCTCGGTATCCCCAAACCAAGACATCTCACCAGCCTTCAAGGGCTGCTGCCTTCAACAGAGCCAAGGTAAGTGGCTTGGTGAGTAGCTAGGGCAGATGGACCTCCTGGAAACGCGCTTTGTGTCCTCAGCACTCAACAGGGAAACCTCAACAAGCGCAAAATATTCATCCCCAATAAGAACACACTGCAATAATCACCCTCCCTCTGACATACAGATTACAGAGGAGTTTTCCTGTCTTTTTTTTCCCTCCCACATAATCATTTAACCAGTTCTCAAATCACAAGTTACCAAGACTCCTTTTGAATGCTTGCGGTTTTCATGTTATGAATCTTGGGTTAAACAATTCTCTCTCAAATAAATACTCCTTTTTCAGTTGGCACTGAAGCTTTTGTTGTTCACAGTAATCAAGCTCCCAGTTGGCTAACCTCTCACCTAACACAATGTCTTCATCTTTCATTTGAATGAAATTTATCATCCATAAACAAAGGCAGAAAACGTGTGAATGTCTAAAGCTTATGTAAATTAAGAGGCTATGCACACCAGTCCTAAAAATAGTAGATAATAACAAGCATTTCTTCAGCATACTATAATTATGGGCCTGCTGTCATCTCTTCCATTCTCTATAAGGTCACAGTTGCATTATACAAAATTTACAGTATATTATCAGTTAAAAACACAATAATTAGCAAGCACGCATCTTCCATGTTCAGTACCAGTGATGAATGTTCACACTCAAGGCAAAAAAAACCCCAGCCAATACATTGTTTGCTTTATGTGGACAATACACACTTAAATTTAATCATCAACTTCTGCTATCCAGCGGGCAATATTCTTTCACTATTATAATACTATTTGCCAACAGCAGAGTACACCCTTGGGGTGAATTCATCCTTAATGAAGAGACAAGGAGCCAAATCTCTCACTATCACATCACTGACACACGCTTAAACATATTTCTTCAAACTTCATTGCTCTGTACCACTTATTCTAGGATAATGCCTGGGTGAAAAATCTCAGGTGTCTCTGAGCATTATATTAAACATTTGCACTGAACACTCAAAATTTTTAACTCACAGAATTACACGTATTGAGAGAGTCTCTCCCATCACGTGTCATTTTTTGGCTTTTTTGCATGCTGGAAGTTGAAAAAAGATGAGGGAGACTGCAGCCAGACCACAAGTCAAGAGGTTACTTGGCCACCACGTTGCCCCATCTTCTCAATCTGTCTGCTTTAGATTTCCCAGGTTATAATGGCCAACTAGCAGGTGTAGCTGTTCCACCCTCACCATCCACCATATCACCTGTGGTCATTCACAAAACTGTTTGTCTAAGAAAAGTCTTAAGAGACCAGGACAGGTGGCCTTTACTCTTTGATGAGTAAGACCCTCTAGGAAATGGCTGGAGCACTTCTCCTATGAAGACAGGCTGAGAGAGTTGGGGTTGTTCAGCCTGGAGAAAAAAAGGCTCCAGGAAGACCTTTCAGCAGCCTTCCAGTACCTAAAGGAGGCCTACAGGGTGGATGGGGAGGGACTCCTTATCAGGGAGTGTAGTGATAGGGTGAGGGGTAATGGTTTTAAACTGAAAGAGGGTAAATTTCTGTTAGATACTAGGAAGAAATTCTTTACTCTGAGGGTGGTGAGACACTGGAACATGTTGCACAGGGAAGTTGTGGATGCCCCATCCCTGGAAGTGTCCAAGGCCAGGTTGGATGGGGCTTTGAGCAACCTGGTCTAGTGGAAGGTGTCCCTGCCCATGGTAGGGCGGTTGGAACTAGGTGATCTTTAAGGTCCCTTCCAACTCTAACCACTCTATGATTCTATGATCAGATCAAGGATTTAAAAAAACAAAAAAAACAAAAACCAAAAAACCCCCAAACAAACAAGCAACACTTGGAAAAATTTATAGTTTTTCCTCAGTGAAACACAGAAGAAAGGACAGAAAGCTTTCTATTGGTAACATAAGCAAATAAAGCATTTCCAGACTGTGTACCTTTTTACTGCTTTTAAGTAAAACTAAAAATTCTTCATTTCAACTTTTTCAGCAAACAAATAAAGCCTAGGAAATTCACAGTCGTGAACTGACAAAAGGGTTATCCAGTGTGATTAAGAGTTCTACCATGAGTGGAGGAATTTGCTGATTCCACTCACATCCTTTGCCCTGAACCCTTCTGCAGCCGGGATTACTGGTGCTGCGAGGAGCCAGCAGCCTCCAGGAGAGCCAGAGGAGGCTGGGCTCCGGCAGGCACCAACGCTGTCTTTCATGTCGTGCCAGTGAACCCAAGGCCCAGCTTGTAACAACTCTGCCTCTGATTTCTAGGCCTGTCCTAATTTGCCTTTCTCCTGCCATATGTTACTCCCCAGGTCGTGCTCTGGTTCAGAGCAGTGCTCAAGGACAGAGGAGCTCATGGGTAGGAAGCTCAGCCAAGATTGGTTTAAGCGTGAAAAACAGGGATAGCCTTCATGCAAGGGGTATCTTATTAGAGCAAAAAGGCAGACTGGACAGGAAAATGCACATTCTTAAGATTTCTTTCACAACATCCTCAATTGCATAGGTCCTGTGTGAGAAACTACTTAAAAGTCAAGTCTATCTGTTCAACTCTATGTGTTTCAGATGGCACAGCCTCCATGCAGAGCCCAGGTTGAGTGGCCGAAGCCCTGTGCCACTCCAGCATCCAGCCCCACCACAAGCACTTGCTCAGGAAGCGCCAGACTCTGCAAGCAGAGGTGCAGCACTTTTTATAACTCCTGGAGCTCCATCAACACCGTGGAGAGCCTGCCTTGATACAGCCACAGATGGAGCTGGATGCTTGTGTAAATTGTATAATCTAGTTCATTTTTTCCACTGAATTAACAGTCCTGTCCCTAAGAGCTCAGCTTCTCCTCCTGCCTGCACCACCACTCTGGGCACCCTCAGCCAATACGTGGGCACGTGGATTTGTACAGCCGGAACCACCAGCACAAGCAATAGGCACCAGCACCTCCACTGTAAGCCTTATTAAAGTTGTGGTTATGGTACACACTCATCCCAAACACGAGCTCTCCCTGCTCCTCCCATGTGCCAGGTAGTGCGTGATCAGAGCACTACACACCACGGGATTCAACAGTGTGGGTGATCCTCCAGGATCTGCCTGTGTTGCACCTTCAGCCCTCATGTTTTTGTGGGTTGGGACTACTCCCACTCAGAAGGGGAGGCTCTGACAGATGTTGTCCCCACCATACTCCCCCCCAAAAGAGTTTGCTGGATGCTTGCTGATGAAGGCACTTGCAGAATAGCTGCATCAGTCTGAAACCTGGTCATTGTTAATACACAGGAAGAATTCCAAAGAATAGTACAAAATTCAACAAAAACCCATTGGATCTCATTGATGGTTTTATATCCAGAGCCCAGTCCCATCCCCCTGAAAATGAAGATTTGTGCTACTTTGCTCCATGAAAGCCAGGTGCCATTTTTAATGCTTGAGTGAATTTTTAAAACTTAATTTGAATGCATTTCAAAGGAACAATAAGAGTAGTAATGACTGTCACTGCTGTACATCATTAGCATCAGTTTTTTAAAGCAAGGGTTAAAAACTGTGTCATATAACTCCTTTATACATTGGTAGCAGTCTCCAAACAAAAGCATAAGCCACTATCGGGACCGAGGACAAATGCAAAATCATGGAGAACTGTGACGGTAAGGGAAAGGGATGCTCCCAAGCCCCTCCACTGCTGCCCTGCAGCATGCGGAGAGAAGCCTGGTCATGACAGATGCCTTTCAGCTGAGAGGGACTGTAGGTAGGGATCCTACCTACATGAATGCCAAGGTTTTAGCATTGGAAAAAACCTTATGCACCTAATACTGACTAGAAGGGGATCAGCAGAAGAACATCTCCAGCAACATCATGCTTGCGCACCTCCCCACAGCTGCTGCAGGATGCTGATACACAGCGAGCTCCGTAACAGCAACACCAGGGGCTTTCCATCCCCGACACCTGCCTTGCTCAGCTTGGAGCTGCCAAAAAGGAAACTGCATGAGCAACCATACATCCATGTCCCTTCAGCAAGTGTAGGGCCAGCCCCCACCCAAGGGCAGACCCATGGCTATGTTTGAGACACACCACCCACTCCCCAGCTTGGTGGGGGGGGAACCGCCCAGCCAGAAGGTGCCGCAGGGCACGCAGGAACCCCCTGTCTGTGGTTTGTCACCCCGCAATGTGGGCATGGGCAGGGACACGCACACACAGTGGTGTCAGGAAGCCAGGGAGCTTGCCCACCTCTGCTCGGGGGCAAGTCCTCAGCGGCTCTGCAGCTTCACCAGAGAACCACATGCAAGTTTGGGAGATCAGGATTTAGCTGCGGGTGCTTTGGACCAGGAGAGTTGATGGCATTAGAGTGAAGCATCAAGTTCAGGACAGTGTGGAAATACACAATAATATTCACAAGTACTTTATCTTTTAGCACTATCACACAGAAACTTTGGCCTGCCTAGGTTCACGTGAAAAGCAAAGCCTGTGCACTTGAACAGTCTCTCTTCTGTGCTGGAGGTGGGAGCAGTTTTTAAAGCTAAACTTTGAGGAGACAATGCTGGGCACTAAGCACCACGTTATGAACCTCCCAGCAGCAACACTGCCACCTCCACCAGCCCAGGTTCCCCTTTCCTCTGCTGAGATCATGCAACCCCACCTCAGCCCAGGTGGGCACCAGACCCACCTGATGAGCAATGGTTCAGAAACGAGCCCCGTGCAAGCGCACTGCTGGAGGAGAGTCAAATGAGGATGCCATACCTGCGTCAGCAGCTGGCTGGTGATCCCTCCCTGACACCCGTCCCCGGAGGACTGCATAGATAAACACCCTCTATTTGAACAAGACCAATGACAGCAAAATTGCTTGCTTGTCTCTAAAAAGACTCTAATAATGTGCATCAAGGGAGAGACCCATGGTCTGACAGACTTCCCCCCCTGAGCGAAACATAAAAATACATTTCACTAGCAAGGAGGACACAATTTGAAGTTCATCCCTACTTAATTATATCCAAAAGAGCAATAATAATATAAACTATTAAATTTTAGAACTCCCTCTTTAAAGTATTAAGCATTTTGTTAGTGCCATGCGGTTAAACCACATACTGAACAATGCTTTGAATTGCTTTATAGGAAGGTAACATAGGGGTTGTCATGAAATAAGATGTTCTAGGCAAATTTCATTCCATGCAGGCCTCTAATATTGATCAGACAACACAACCATTGCTTAGCTTTAGCACAGCATTTGTTTTAAAAAAATCTAGTGTTTACAGCTAACATTCATGTGTAAATAGAAAGCACCGCCAGTCTGCGGTTCCTTAGAAGAGTCTTGGAGTTCGCTGCCGCGTGTTTACAAAATTGGAAATGAAGATGTGAAGGTGGCCTGCTGGCACCTCACGTACCGCGGAAGAGTGGGGAACCGACTGTTGCTTTTAAGAACAGTGGTTCAATTCCTGGCACAAACACTGAGGCTGGTTTAAAAACTCCAGTGTCTGACAAGATGCTGGATTATGGGCTGCGCTGTAGCCCAGAGCCATGGGGGGAACCTGCTTTGATGCAGCTCTGGTAAACAGCAATCAAAGGCCAAGAGGGAAGGATGTAAAGGAAAAGGAGGAGAAAAGGAGGTGAACAAAGGTTATTACTAAGGAATTTTCCACCCTTTTCATTTGGGTAATTTAGATATTTGTTTAATGTGTCAAATTAACAAGACATTTAATTTGAATACAGGAATGTTATAAAGTCCCCTTTCCCATCTAACACTCCACCACACTATGCTGGACACTGAGGGCAGTAACTCTTCCCAGCGCTGAGGGACAGAGACTCCCCAGGGAACCATCCCAGGAGGCAAGAGGTCTCAGCGCCATGGTCCCCGCAGCAGGCAGCCCTCTCCACTGCAAAACCACAGGTGCCCGCAGGACCTTGCAAGTGCTGGGGATGGCAGGTTCCACAGGCCCCCCCGTGCCACAGCCCCCACAGCTGCGCTGCCTGCGTGGGCAGGTGAGGAGGAGTAGTCAACCCCCTGCCGTGGGACACGGGGGCTCTGCTCCAGTGCCAGCCACCACCTCCTTCCTCCTCACAACTCACTCCTTTCCACAGGCTCAACATCTCTGATCTCATTTCTCTTGCCACGTGGTTTTGCTCTCTCCACCACACATTCTCATGTTTACAAAACCAAACTGAAGCACAGCAAACTGCAGCAAACAAAGCAGACATGTCTGAATTTCAAGAGTGGGTCATCTTTTTCTCTCATTTTCAGTTGATTTCCACACCCTCACACACACCCTACACAGCACCATTTCCCCAACACTGCCAACATGCTCAAGATCTCCACGTGCCCAGTGCAGACCTTGGGTGGTCTCACCTGGCTGGACTTGCAGGCCAGACCATGAGGTTGCCCAGGCGCCTTTAACCACTAGTGGGGCAAACAGACAGAACAGAGTCAAAACCTCGATAAAAAACCCCAAATGCATCATAGTAACCCTGCTAGTGCCCATTTCTCTCCAATGAAGGGAGCCTAGAAAGCAAGCCTGGAGGCAGCTGTGCACAATCAGGTGAGATGGATCCCATCCTTTACCTAGGGACTTGTCTGGACAAGTTCATGGACATCCAGTGGCTCTATAATGATATCCAAGACCAGCAGGTGTTGATTCAGCTCATGCCTGCAGGAGACATGGGATGTCAGGCTGGATGATGGTGAATTTTAGCAGCTCTCTCTTAGCAGGTGAATCAAGCCTTTTGGCATGGAGATGCTAACAGGAGAACATACAAAGGAAAAGGATTTCATGCCTCAAATAAGCTGCCTCTTCTGGGACATTTGCCAGCGTCCCTTAAGAAAGTGGCTGTTATCTGAGCCGGATGGGCACTCAGCGCTGCACATGCCTGGTGGTCAGTCCAAGAAGGGCTTCAGCAGCTGCATGACCCCTCTGGGTATCTCTCACCTTCCTGCACAGGGTGTTGAACTAGACCTCCCCAAAGTATATAAAGCCTAGACAACGGACAGGCTTCAAGGACAAAAGGACAAGTGCATCAGATGACAGTACTAACAACTAGACTTGAAACCTGATGTGCTGGAGTGGGAAATTCTCTTGGAATTCCCATGACACAAAAAAAAAAAAAAGGATTGAAGGCTGCATTGACTGGTAACCTCAACAGCAAAAGAGGGGTTAAATTACGGTGAGCAAATCAGGCTTGGACTCTCACTTGCGTAGCTGCTCTGCAGCCCTGACCAAAGGCTAAGGGTAGCAGTGGCTGCCCTCATTCTGGAGCCTGGCATGGCTGCATGCTAACAAGGTGCAGCCAAGCCAGGAGGTGACAGCAGTTTGCCTCTCTGGTGTACAGGGGGCACACACCCAAATTCTTTTTCCTTCCCTGGAGGCTGTGGCCACAACAGTTCCTTTGTATCCACAACTCTCTGCAGCTGTTAACAAGGATTTGCTCATCCTTGGAAATGCCGTTATTTCAAACCTGCTCCTGAAAGCCCAAAGTCACCAAGCTGTGATTAAAAATATCCAGAGGTACATTTGTGGACTACACAACCCAGCAGGTCTTTCACATCTAGAAAACAGAAATATTTTCTGTAGTTTAACAAGTTATTGAAAGGTTAATCCAGAAAGTATCTGGTAATAGAAGTATTCAGACATTTCTATTTCATCTCCTCTGGTGAGGGTAGTGTAGCTCAGCTGGTGGAGACTTACCTCAGGCTATAGCTCACCCTACAAGGGCTCGTTCCTGGCTCACTCTTGTTATTTATGTACCACACTGCGCAACATCAGCTTAGGTGTTTTAGAAATACAAGTTTTAAAAAAAAAAAAATCTGGTCCTCTTTAGATGCAGGAGAGAAGAGCACATCCCATGCTTCCTGTATTTGAGCAATAGATGAAGAACTCTCCATCAGCTGCGCTTTTCAGCTGAAATGAGTAGAACATCCATAAGGGGGGGAAGCATCTTACTTTGTAGCTTAACATCATGCAGAGACAAGAGGCAATACCTCCTAAAACACATTTGGTCCATACGCCCAGCGTGGTCCCATCCCCAAACACTAACAGAGCTAGTGACAGCCACACTATTATTTCAGTACAGGCATATGCCAGTCACAACATCTTTCCTTCCCACTGCACCTGCCATTGGTACTACACATTAATTCATGTCAGGAAGTAACAATTACCTGGGGAAAAAGGCAAAACAGGACTCTTCTAACACAGACCTAGCAACAAAGGTAGGCAGGAGCTCCACCATGTTGGAGCAACCAGGTTTCTTGATCCCTTCTTGTCCCGCTCACTCTTATTCTCCCCTACCCAGCAGTCCTGCTGGTTTTGAAGATGCTGGCACCTGAATCCAATGCAGTTGTTACCTAAGGAAGATGAGCAGCATCTGATTCCTCACCAGAACAGGCCCATGGCCTCCAAAGTTTATATGTAGCCTCCGTGCTTACAAACGCACAGACCACCTGTGAAATCCTCATCCTTTCACTAAATAATCCAGATTTCTTTTCCATTGACCTTAATGTTGTGGGTTTGTTTTTTTTTTTTATTTTGATCCTTCTCTCTTCCATGAGGAAAGGCACTGCATTCTGTACCTTGAATGCCCTCCACAACAGAGATTATGGTGGCCCTTCCAAATATCAGCACATCCCAGAATTTAAAAATCTGCCCACATCAGGGAAAGAAGCTGCGGGGGAAACATCACAGCCAGCAAAACCTGGCAGAAGCCAGTAAGAAGACACCAAATGGCTCCCTGGGGTGTCAAACCAACCCCCCAACACCTCATAGGTGGAAGGGATGCCTCTCCCAGCAAATCCATGGCAGTGTGCACCGCTCAAAGTCCCACCAACCCCCAATGAGATTATTGGGGCAAGCGGTGCTGCAGGATCGGGCCAATGATCTCCAAAGGAATAAATGCAGCAGTTTCTGACTCCTTTCCAAGTCAGTGTTTGTTGGGAAACATCAAAGCCAGTGGAATAGTAGGTGTCCCAAAATGTCTTAATTCAGAGAATTAGTGTTAACCGAGTCTGATTAGCTCCATTTATCTCTAATTAATTACCTTTACCTAATTAGACACCCTGTTTCCAGTAGACATGGAGTCAAGTAGACTAGATTATTAGTGTAGTCATTGTGCCTTTACAAAATCCTGAAATTAATGAAACGTGCAAAAGAATCCGCGGCTTTAATTGCACAGGTGTTGCCTTATGGCAAAGCTTTATCATCTGATTACACCAAGGGATTATTAGTGACTTTTTAGATAGAGGATGAGCCTGTGAAATGTACCTTAGCAACAGCTCATTAGTTTAGAGTTGTTACTGTATTATTTATTACATTCAGCCTTCCCCATTATCTAGATTGATTCATGGACCTATATTTCCCTCCCCTCTGTGCAGGAAATAAATAAATAAGTGAAGGCTGGCTATTGCTGCCCAGCTGCAATATGAGGGGAAGGCAGAGCGTATTCTCCAGCTACCAATATCCACCCTTTAAAATAAAGCTTTAAAGTTGATTTAAATAAAACCCCTTTTTTTCTCCTCTCTCAGCAAAGTAATCAATCCAAGTTTCTGTCAAACTGGAATGCCTTCTACATGCCATCCAAACAGTTTGGGCCATCTTAAATCTTTTCAGATAAATAAAAATACGTTACTGGATTGAAGAATGAAGTACAATATATTTACATCCAAAATATTTTTTCTCTGCTATAACTCATCCTTTATGAAATCTATTGGAAATATTTTATTTTGATATTTCTTTTAACTGTTTGGTTGTTGGCTACTTCTTCAGGTTTGGAGGGGTTTGCCAGATAGAAAAACTGCCTGAATAATAGAACCAAGACAAACAAAGCAAAGCAGCAACCTCTGTGTTAAGAACCACTTTCCCCACAGAGAAACTGCTTGTAGTCAAGGTTGAGAAGGCTTGACTTTACCTTCCTGCATCCTTCTCGGCAACATCCCACTGGACTTGCTAAATATCACTGGTACAGCAGCCCCAGTGCTGCCCCAAGCAGCGGAGGCTTCACTGACCAACCAGCAATCCCTAAGTAGCCAGTAAACGAAATGATGAGAAATTGTTTTCCAAAATTATCCAGAATACCATATTCTTTGAATATTATGTAAAACCTTGCTGTCCACTTATTGCTAAATTTAAAAAAAAAAAAAAAAAGTGGAAAAATAATTGGTAACAGTTATGTTGGGTATGACAACTAATTTAAGCAGCAATAATGACTAATGACAAACACAACTATGTAACTTCTCATGTCTGCATTACAGAGAATGTGAATTTTAATCTCAAAAGCAGGGCTCTTACAGACAGGTGTAGTATATATTTTTGCAGTGTGTTCATGTGGTTTCATGTGGCACACATAAATGGAGTCCTCTTGCAATAAAGGCACTAGCGATGGCTTAGATCTTCTCTGCCAAACAGAGATGACTTGCACGGACAGAACCTAACTATACAAAATGAATGTGATACCCACCTGCTACAGGTCTTTTGGGATTGCTGCTCTTCCAAGACCGCCCCTCTGTCCTGGTTTCAGCTAGGATAGAGTTATTTTTGTCTTAGTAGCTGCTGTGTTTTGGATTTAGTATGAGAACAATGTTGATAACGCATAATGGCACCTCCCAGCACACACACGTGCTCCACAAGAGCAAAGCAGCTGTAGGGCCTCCAATCCATCAAGGTGTGACATCAGCAAAGGTGTGAGCCATGCTCCCAAAACTGCTGCCTGACACAAGACACGTGTTCACTTTATCAATCTAAAGCTTTTCTTTAGAATTAGGTCCCAGCACAGCCCATGCTTTGATGATCTTGAAGAGACTCCATCCCTTCTTGCCTCCCTGATGCCCCCAGTAGGACATAAAAGACCTCTTGCCCTTGATCCCCACAGACATTGATGCAGCTGCCCTTTGAGCAGGCACCATTGGGTCATAAAATGCATCTGCATCAACCTGATCACCCACTGTGAAATCCCATGGATCAGCACTTACCTGGAGAGCAGGAGGTGCAGGGTTGACGCCTTTCTTTAAAACTCTAGCAGCATGAGTGACGAAGGTAGGAGAGAGACTCTCCTTGATCTTCCTTGAAGGTTTTGACATTGCGCCTTCGGTGGAAACCTTCAAGGAATATCTAGGAGACTCTCCCCTCTTCTGTCACCCATGCTTTTGGGCAGCAAGTTATCCAAGAACTGGCAGGTAGGAAAGTCCAATCATGAGAGAACAGGAGACACAACATCACTGAGGACCTTTGATAAGTCACATTAGACAGTATCAGAGACAACACTGGAGGAGTGCTGGGAGCACCAGATCCTATTACACGTGCTCTCAGCATCATAGGCTCTAACTAGCTGGACAAGGCATGGGGTCAAAGCCCGCTCCAGCATGCTTGTGGTGTGCTATATCCATGTACCCCAGAAATATTAACTGGCTGTGGGAAAAATTAAAATGACCTGTGAGGTGTTTGCATGGGCTTTGAAGTAGGATCCCCATTCGCATTTACGTTTTGATTTGTGATCAGATCAAACTTTTCTTCCACACTCCCTGTTGGCTTCCTATCAAATACAGTCAGATTCACAAACGTCGTCTGTGCCTTGGGTGCAGCCACGGAGCCATGCCTAGGGTGTACCAGCGATGCTGGGGAAAGGTTGTTGTTCAGAGTTCTGTTTCTCACAGCAGCTTCAAGCACATCTGTGCAGAAAACAGCACTTTCTTAGGAACCAGTCTGAAATACATGGAAGAAATTCCCATGTGATGCAGGTTCACTCCATCTCTCACCACTTCCTACTCAAAGAACTCTGACCTCACCTTCAATAATGAAAACAAGCAGCACAGTAGACAAGAATGAAAGATATTAAATATTTATTTAAAGGATGTAAACAAACGTTTTTTCCAATGGGAGGAAGAGAATTACAAGAGAGATGCTGGTCACATCGCTTAACAGGAGGCAGCCTGGCAACCTGCAGGAGAAGCCGGGCTCTGCTGTGCACGGGAAGGCGAGCACCAGGAGCACCTCATGTGCACACACAGCCATGTCCCCACGAGAACCACTTCTAGAAAGCAAGGAAGCAGCCAAGGGCAGACCTCAAAATAAACACTACTACTTCACCTCCATGGTCTGTTTTCCATTCATAAGTTTGGAGTGCTTCCCAAAGGCAGGTGAGTATCGTAGGCTTCCCAACAGCTGAGAAACTGGAGCAGGGAGGGAAGGCTGATTACTGAGGTCACCAAGATCTCCAGCAGCTCTTCATCCTCCAGCTTGCATCCTCTTCCAAAAGGCACACACCTGCCTTTCCCACAAGGTGCCATGTCAAGAAGGACTCGCTCTGCTGCTTTTCCCTTTGTCCCTTGGTGGCAGCCATGGCATGGCTGCCGCTCTGTTTGATGAGCAGGCCCTGGCGCGCTCCTCCTGCTGCTGGCACCAGTCCTTGAAGAGCTGGCTGGCACCAGCTGTTGCAGTGAGCTCGGACAGGCTGTCTCCCATGATCCAAGTGCCAGCTATTTGGAGGAGCCAGACACTGGGCTGGCAGGCCTAATGGGAGCATGCTTCCAAAGTCAGATACTGCTGCCTCCTGCAGGAGCCAAGCCTTGCTCAGGGGACGGACACAAGCTCTAGGTGACCAATACAGCCTTAGAAAATGAAAATAGATGTACGGGAACCAACTAAGTAAGGATCACTAGGTCAAGGATAGCAGGCAGGGCAGCACAAAGTCACAAAACCACTACACGCTTGAAGTGGATCCAGTAACATGAGTTCAGGCAAAGCCGTGTCACTGCCATCCCTAAAGACAGGAATCAGTCTGGCAGCTCTCAGGCCCAGGTACCCTTCCCAGGCACATGATCCAAACCAAAGACCATGCTAGACCAGGGACTTGGTGGTCCTCCCAGCTGCCCCCTGGGAAGCCCCACAACGCGCTGGCGGGAGGAGGGAGGTCACAGTCATGGTCCCAGGCTGAACCAGAGCTTGTACCAACTATACTTTCTTTGCTGGCAGCTTCAAATTAAAACACCTCTCCTAGACTACACGCTGGTGAAACAACACCATTAAGATTTCTTTAATGTCCACCCCCAGTTAGTGGCAGGGCTGGCTCTTCTCCAAAGACTGCAGGACTGCCCGGACACTAAGCGTCCCACGGCACCTCCAGAAGACATGCAGCAGCTGCAGGGCCACCTCCACCCTCTCACCCAGCTCCAACAGCTTTTCCACCCCCGCTTTCCAGCTTCCCTTCCTCAAGAAGTATTTCTCATTTAACTTTAGTTCCTCGCCTCTTTAATCACCCTGCACACCTGGGCACCGGCCGCTCGCCATGACAAACAAGCAGCCCCGCAGCGCTCACATCGTCCCCGCAAACACAGACTCCGGCTTTTGGGGTAGTTCCCCTCTCCCCCCGCATCCCTTTTTTTGGGGTAGGAAAAAAGAAGAGCCACGGGATGGGGGCGAGCTCTGAGGGCCTGGGCCAGCCCCTGGCGATGCTGCGGCGGCCCCGGCGTCCTCAGCGGCTCGGTGGGGCGGTGGCTAATTGCCCCCGTAAATCACCGCGCAGCACCGCGCTCCGCCGTTTATTTTTCTGACAGTAATTTAGTGCTTGCTCTTTTCCACACTTGTCATCGCGTGTTTTTCCTCACATTAGAAGCCTGTAGAAAAAGGACAGTAATTAACGGTGCAATACATCCTGGCGGAGGCTCTTTCATCACACTGTGATAATTGCCCCCCGTGTCTGTCAGGGCGGCCGCCGCTCCCCGCCCCCCCCCGGCCCG
>VZSF01000217.1:52154-60879 GCA_013398295.1 Chionis minor
AGAGAGCAGGGAGCGTTTACTAGGAAAATAAAAAAAAGGAAGTTTAAGCCCTAGGCGATCAACAGATGGAATGCGCTCCACTTCCACAAGCACTCTGAACCCGCGCCGCCCCAGCCACCTGCGTCCAGGCACCCTCACGCTGCGCCTGCCCAACAGAGCGCTGAACTTCCAAAAAAGGTACCTCGTCCTCCTCCCGTTGGGTGCTGGCTTGGTTAGGAAGACGTGTCGGCCCACGATTTCACAGTAAGGCAGGATTAGGCCCTTTAAGCGCTGGTTTTCAATGGTGTGTCCCATTGGCCTACCCAGCTTGAGGTGCTGGGGGTCTTCCTTGCTGCAGTCGCCAAGCAGGCTGAGCTGGAAGTCAGGGGCTGGATGCCCCAGGAGGCCCCAAGCAGCTCAGGGAAGAGCTTTCATCTGTGCTAGCGCCAGGCGTAACACCTGGGTGAAAGGAAGGAGAAAGCTGAGGTGGCCATAGCACAGCAATGGTACTTGTGGGCTCCAAAATACATGCCTGGCAATTCGGAGTAATTTAAGCACGGGCAGCTTGTCGTGGAAATGATGCTCATGCCTTAATCAGGGGTTAACTGCCACAACAAACTCCCCGGGACTGGAGCAAAATAGCCATCCCTTGAAATCCTCAGGACCGGGGGCCTTTCTGGAAGGCATGTTTTACTCAAACACAAATTATTTGGCTTAATGCCTTAGGAACTGGATGAAATTATACGGCCCTGTGGTACGGGAGGTCAGGCAGATGATTTAATGGCCTCTTCTGGCCTTAAGAGACGTTAACTTGCCTGCTTCCCGCCCGCCGGTACCGAGCCATCCCCCGGCTCTCTGCGCCCACCGAGGGGCACCGGTCAGGGGGAAAGGGCTCGGGGGCGTCTCCTTCTATCACGGTGTCGCGACTATCGCCCCCTTCGCCGTCTGGAGGGGCTGCAGGGCAGTGGCAGAGCACGACACGGGACGGGGGAGACCCCCCCCGCCGCTGAGCAAACGACGGTGGCGGGGTGGCGCTGTGGCGCGGAGGAGACTGTACCCCGGAGATGCTCCGCGACCAGCTCGACGGGGTCTGTGGGGGATACTCACCCCCCCGCCACGAGTGACAGCCGGGCAGGTAAGCCCCTCCGGCACGGCCTGCCCCGGGAACCCCGTCCCCGAGGGACCAAGCCGCAGCCCCGTGGGGGGAGATGGGTCTGGGGGCGTCGCTGCCGCTGGGTCCCCAGGGAGGGAGCGGGCTGCCCGTGCCCTCCGGCTTCGCCTGCCGAAAAGCCGGGGGGGAGGAGGGGGGGGGCGTCCCCCTCCGGGGCGCCGGGCGGCCAACCTCGTGCCGAGAAACGGGGGCGTGCAACCCACCGGCACCCGCGGGCGGAGAGGGGTGACACCGGCGGGGACGAACCGGAGGTGCCGTCCCCTCCCGCCGCGGGGGCCGGTCAGGCAGCAAGGGCAGCGCTAGCGGCGGCACCTGCTCGTTTCCATGTGACATCTGTAACGTTCCCGGAGCCGGGAAGTGCCGCAGGATTAACGGGGGCTCCCCTAATCCGTCCTTACCCAGCGCTCCCAGGTAGCGGGAACCGCTGGCACGTCTGAAGCACGAGCGTTTGCGTTTACAGTGCTGGGGCTGGAGGGACATTTACAACAAAACAGTCCGGATTCCTGAGGACATTTTCCTCTTCCAGCTGCTTTCTAAATATAGCGCGCGGCAATCCACTAACCTAGCACCGCGTCCTCGCTCTTGTACTTAGGGAAATTCAAAGTCAAGCTGGAGGAAAAAAAAAAAAAAAAAAAAACAGAGAGAGAGAGACAAAGACAAGATAATTTTAAGAGGAAAAAAACATCAGCATCGAGTATTTAAAATACACGTCTGCATTAAGGTCACCCGAACGGTGAGAAGGACCATCTATTCTTATTTTAAAACAGCTGTCTTTTCCACGGGGACAGTGGTTTGCCTCCTGACCCATCGATAGACTATTAATACAATTTAATTCTGCAGTTGCTTCTGTTTAAAGAGTGTTTGGGGCGAATTGTTTCTTTTGTTTATGATCCAACAAACGAGCTCTGGTAATCTTATGTTTTATCTCTCTAACATATGGAAAAGCTATTTATCCCAGCCAATCACAATAAAGTGAAGAAAACCCCATTTTATGGAAACGTATATATCACAAGTTTGTTCATCATTAAAGATATGATTACCGGTGAAAACCCTCCGAAAGTGGCACATTTATGATTCCAGGAACAGATGGGGACATCCATTTTCCTTGCAAATACTTTTGAAATTGCTCTACTGGTAGCAGTATAAAAATGATATACAGATGCCAGTGCCAACGAAGCCAGGACAAGAGGTCCAGATTTACACAGTAAAAGCCTCACACGTGCCCTGTCAGCTTTGATTGATCTGCACTATACCTCAGAAACTTGTTGACTGGGAAAGGAAACAGCACAAATAATTCACGGCAACAAGGCAGATAATTCACCCAGCCAATGGCTCCGCTCCGCTCCTCCGGGCGGTGACATACGAGTCCTCCCGCCGCACAAAGAAGCATCATTCTCCGGCGTGAGCAGCGGTCGGTGTCACGGGGGGAGCGGGGGGAGGAAAAGGGAGCCAGAGAGAGAAAGAAAGGTGGGAGCAGCGCACACAAAAGGCGAGGCGAGACAAGGAGAAGTTGGGCTCGGGCAACGGGCACAGCCAGCTACCTTCTCCACGCGGAGCCAAGGGCGAGCCATTCGGCCCCAATTGTCATTATCATATTGATTAAGTTCATCGGAGAGCAGTTTTGGGTTTAACGCCAGCGGATTGGGAGAGGGGAGCAAAGAATTATCTAAGAAAAGCACAACATTCTTACCGCAGGGACGTTTCCCTGTTCCAGTTCATTGAGGGAGTTGATTAAGTTTAAATGAAGCAGACACTGGATAAAAGTAAGGGTATTGACCACTGGGCAGCGCGGGCTGCGCTTGAAAAGGCCTGATACATGCAGAAAAGCAAGATTTGCTAAATGCTCTAATCTTCAATCAAATCTTACATCAATACAGACAAAGTTTGGTAATGAGAGATTCAATGAAGCATGCGGGAGAAAGAATTAATCCTCTTGGTCTAAACTGGGTTCAACTTTGAAGCCTGCTCCGAAGGAAAGACAGTTATCTAAATGCTAAATAAGAAACTTATTGTACTTTTCATGGCATGCTAATCTTTTGTCTATTTCATCTCTATTATTTGTATGCTCATAGGCGGCAGTTGTCATGGTGATTATATCAAACCACTTCTGTGCGGACGGCTGCGAGGAATCAGGGCCTCCCTCCAGCCCTCTGCCGGGGCCAGCCCGGCGCTCCCGCCCGCTGCCCCGCGCGCCCGCACCGCACCGGGCCCCGCACCGCGCCCCGCGGGGACACGGCCGGGCCAGAAGTCGCCTCCCCGGCACCGGCGGCGTTTTGACAACACCGACCCCCTCCTCTTTCCCCTCGCATCACCCAAACCGGAGAGATCTCCCTCCACGAAGAGGTGGTGGGTTTGGGGTGGGGTGGGGTTTTTCCCTTCTTTCTCTCTTTTTTTTTTTTNCCGCACGTCGTTAACACTGGCAGGCAGCCGCCGGTAGCAGGCACCGGGCTCCGGCCCACGGGCAGCGCTGCGGGGCGGGCTGGGGGCACCGGCCGCCCGCGCCCAGCGGAGCCGGGCAGAGCTACCGCGGGGGGGGGTGGAAATTCCCAGGCTCTCGATCAGACATCCTAATTTATCCTCCGGTACCGGGGAGGGACTAACGGAGCCTTCTTCCTTAGCGCAGCCCCGGAGGGGAGGCAGCCAGCACAAATAGGTGGGTGCGGGAAAAGGGGGGCGACGGGGGGGGGGGCTTCCCCCGGCTTGTTCCCTGCGATATAATCATCTGAGCACACAAGGGTGGCACCCGAGCTTTTATGTCTTTTACAAAAGTTGCCAAATTNTTGCCTTGATAAGCTTTTGATGTCACAAATCAAACACTCGCCAGGAGGTAGATAATGGGGAGTGTGATCTCCTCTATTTGTACATAGACAGCGCTTTTGCACCGGCGCTGCCTTGAACCAGTGTCAAACTCCCCGGGCTTTGTTGGAATCTGCCCGCCGCCCCCCGGCCCGGACAGCCCGGCACTGTGGCGGCGGGGGGGGGCATCCTGCTNGAAAGAGCGCAGGGGTTTTTTTCCTTTTTTTTTATATATATATATATTTTTTAACCGCACGTCGTTAACACTGGCAGGCAGCCGCCGGTAGCAGGCACCGGGCTCCGGCCCACGGGCAGCGCTGCGGGGCGGGCTGGGGGCACCGGCCGCCCGCGCCCAGCGGAGCCGGGCAGAGCTACCGCGGGGGGGGGTGGAAATTCCCAGGCTCTCGATCAGACATCCTAATTTATCCTCCGGTACCGGGGAGGGACTAACGGAGCCTTCTTCCTTAGCGCAGCCCCGGAGGGGAGGCAGCCAGCACAAATAGGTGGGTGCGGGAAAAGGGGGGCGACGGGGGGGGGGGCTTNCGCCCGTCCCCGCCGGGAGCCGCGGGTCCCCCGGGCTCGGGCAGCCCCTGACAAGGGGAATTAAGATTCATGTTATGCAAACGCCGAGGTGAGCGCAGACACTCCAATCGCGAAAGGTTTGGAGGAAAGGAAGAAAGGGGGGCGGGAAGGGAGAAAGAGCGCAGGGGTTTTTTTCCTTTTTTTTTATATATATATATATTTTTTAACCGCACGTCGTTAACACTGGCAGGCAGCCGCCGGTAGCAGGCACCGGGCTCCGGCCCACGGGCAGCGCTGCGGGGCGGGCTGGGGGCACCGGCCGCCCGCGCCCAGCGGAGCCGGGCAGAGCTACCGCGGGAGGGGGGGGAAATTCCCAGGCTCTCGATCAGACATCCTAATTTATCCTCCGGTACCGGGGAGGGACTAACGGAGCCTTCTTCCTTAGCGCAGCCCCGGAGGGGAGGCAGCCAGCACAAATAGGTGGGTGCGGGAAAAGGGGGGCGACGGGGGGGGGGGCTTCCCCCGGCTTGTTCCCTGCGATATAATCATCTGAGCACACAAGGGTGGCACCCGAGCTTTTATGTCTTTTACAAAAGTTGCCAAATTAAGGCCGGATTAGGGCTCCCTTCAGGATTTGTGGGCTCTTTAAGAGGCTGGGAGCTGACCATATAACTCGCCAGTGCTTATGAAAAGCTTAAAAAGTAATAAAAGGGGGAGTGATCCCGAGAGAAAGTAACATGTATAACTCTTATTAAAGGAGCAGCGAGCGGGGCTGTGAACTTGAATAACTGTTTGAACTTTAATTTGTTCATTAACAGGATTTGCCCCTGACTGTGAATGTTATTACTTCTCTTAAAGGCGAGGTGCAAATGCAAAGCCATAATGAAAGCGCCTGGCAAAAAGTTAAACGCCTCGTAATTACACTACCCTCATTGAAAACTTAAAGTAATACAAAAGTGAAGAAAACGGGAGCGGGGCCGATATTCTGCCCACGCCCCAGCCTCGGACAACGGCGGCGGCTCCGGGCCCCAGCTCCCGCCCCCGTGAGCTCCCGGTAGTTCCCCACATCCCTATGCCAAAGGGTTGTGTTCAAACAAGTTTAAAACACCGTGAAAACATTTAAAGAAAATAATAATAATCCACGTCTTTCCGTTTTCCTTTTCCTCAGTTGGGGAAGCCTGGTGTATCTCTCTGTTGTAAGTCTTGAGTGAAACGCGGTGTCTGAAGCCTGATCTAATCTGCATGTTTGTATCCTAAACAGGGCACATTAGCTCCTCTCTCCCCCCATCACACCGACAGTAGATAAAACTCTGGAGAAGCGGAATAAAACAAACTACTACTCCTCTCAGAAGGTATATGACTTTGTACTGATGCGTTTGCCAGTTAGCTCCGCGCTGACTGTCGTTTCATCTGTCAGTTATCCCTTTCCCGGGTTTGTCAACTGTGTTTTTATAGATTCGCTTGTCATCTGCATCCTCCCTCAACAGGAACATGCAGCCAGGTCGCAATTAAATATACAGATACACGAGCTGTTAGCAAGATTTCACCCTCCCATCCGCAGCCGAGCCGGGGAGATGATTGCCCTGTCACTTCTTCTTTAGACTTAAAACGCCTTAAAACTCGCCGGCAGAGCGCCGCGCTTGTTAGCCGGGCGCCTGCTTTTGTCCGCCTCCCCCTCACCACCGACGGCTTCTTTGAAGTGTTGGCTTCCGCGGCCACTAGCCCGCCGGCCCCGCTCGCCTCGGCCCGCGGCCCCGCGCACCCCGGCCCCCCGCACCGCCCCGGGACGCGCTCCCTGAACAGTGGCTCTGGCGGCTCTCGGGGGGCTCCCCACGCCGGGGGGGCTCCCCAGGCTGACGGCCGACCCCGGGAAAGGCAGCCCCGTCCCGGCCGAGCCCCGGAGCCCCCCCCGGCCGGAGATGGAGACACCCACCTGGTCGACCCAGGTTTGGCAGCCGCCTGTCAGCCCAGAGGAGAAGCGAGACGGTGCTTCGTAAGGGAAGCGGGAGCGAAACCCCCTCTACTATTGCAAAATGCTGTTCTGCTCCTACGACAGCCTGCACATTAAGGACATTATGCTATCTTAACACTAACAAGTTGAATCGTTTCAATTAAACCACTATAAATACATGCCCTATTTTATAGAGCTAATTGTTTACTTTTTACATATTTTTTTGCAGCACCGTTAAACTCATTAGGAAAAAAAACCCCACCAACTATTTTTTCTCAGCACCATTTTGATTAAAAAAAAAAATCTTATTACTCAAAGTAAATACATTTCTTCAACTCTACTTGTCCATCCCAGTGTGGACAGTCGCCGCTACCACCCGAGGGAAGGTCTGCAAAACCAGCAAGACTCAGGTCCCAGCTGAGAAGCATGAAATGCAGCCTGGCCTTCACCGAGAAGAAATCAGCCAGGAAGGAGGTACCATTTTCTGTACTTTAAGTCATCAGAATTGTTGTACTAACTTGGAAATGGAAAGGAACTTTCTAAAATAACCACGTCCCAAGACAGTAGCATCTTATGTACAAAAAAAAAATACCTTCCTCTGCACCTGGAGATGAAGCAGCAGGCCAGGCAGGGCACGAAGCACAGGTGGAACGTGTTTCCTGCAAAAAAACAGGACAAACTCCCACAGCTGCATTTGGTGCCACATCCGAGTGGCCTTCAGCTCCCATCGCCCTGCTACCATGTCACACAAGTTCTGTGCACAGGTGACAGGACAGTTATCTCTAACTGCGATCCCAAAGGAAGAGTCCCAGCCTTCTCACCAGGCAGAAACACAGCGCTCCCAGCCAGGGTTGCTAAGGAATAGCATACCCAAGCTGCAATCTGGTCAGCAAACAGCACAAAAGTGTCCTGAGAACAGGAGCCCCACCATGGCCTCGGCCTTGAAATGACTACACACCGGGACAGGCTGCTGTGCTCCCACAGCCAGACTGTGATGCGACTGCACAGCATTCCTTGCAGGATCAGGGCAGGAGCTACTACGACGTTGTTAGGTTCCCCCCCATCTAACCCCTGACGATTGCTTTAGACTTGAAAAGAATTTGATGTAGCGCAGATAAATTGCATCCAAGGCTTCATCAGACACTGATGAAATCGTTCAGCTTCACCCAGTGGACTTGATGAACTGCAAACTTGGAGCTGGACGTCACCTTCATAGGAGCATGACAAGCCTACCTATTCCTGCTGGCAGCCTCAGCTGCGCACTGACAGGAGGATGACAAAATGGAGCCTGCCGGAGCCACCCCCCGGAGACCCCTTGGGCACAGGGACCACTGAGGCTGCTCAGAAAGCAACCGATTATGGGGAAGCAACACCCTCGGCAGCTCGTAGGCCCGGAGGATGTGTCACCTGCTGGTCAAGAGCCCATCAAAGTCAAAAAAAGATTTTAAGAAATGAGTAGGCAGCTATTTGGTTCACGGGAGGTATTTTTCACTTTTAGCAGGGCAAGGTGCTTACCAGTCCTAGCAAGGACTTGGGCGAGGACTGCGCACGTTAGGCCGCAGGAGTTTGTTACCAGAATACAGGGGGGCTTTGCCACAGCTTCTCCAGGCTGGTTCAGATGCACCTTCTAGCTTCTGCTCCGGTACGTCTCCAGCACCCTCACCTTTGAAGACAACACGAATTTTGCTTTAAAAACGCACCAGCAGATCAATCCTCTATGTATTTCTGATCATAGAACGCATGCAATTCGACCTGCAAGATATGCGGATTGTAACACTTTTATAAATCAGCATTTTACACAGTACATCCTGCTCCTGTGAGCTAACCTTGTCTTCGGAGCTGACAATTCCCAGCATCATCGCTTTGAAGCACTGAAATGGCGAGACCACAATCTACTGAGCTAGAATATACCTCTGAAAATAAGTATAGAAATACTGTACAGTGCATCTGGAGTTGATTTATGAAATAGTCGGGAGTTAAAATCTTGATATATTAGCAAAAATAACTAGACCTTTAAAGCCAAGAAGCCCTCAGGCTGTAGTGAAAATCATTGATGTTGACTTCAGTTGGAGCAGGAAAACCATCTGTATTTCGATGACAGTGCAATCACACACAGGAAAAAAAAATATCATAAACCCGTCTTTCCTTCTCTGCAGATAAGAAAAAAAAAAAGGCATTTTGCACCAGCTGCGTGAAATGCTTCCTAGCGAAGCGCTTGCATTTTAACTTTGCGGTCATTAGCGATTCAACTTTACAGCGCTGTGGAAAACCGCCTGGCTCTTCGCAGACAAAAAAAAAAAAAAAAA
>VZSF01000217.1:61793-132601 GCA_013398295.1 Chionis minor
CCGCCGCCCCCCCCGCGCGGGGGGGGGGGGGTGGGGGGACACCGGGCGTCCGGGGGGGGTGCGTCGCCTGCCCGGAGCCACCGCGGCACCGGTCCCGCCCCCGGCACCGGGCCGGGCAGCGCACCGGGACCGGCGCGGCTCCGCCCGCGCAAGGAGCTGGCCGCTCCTCCCCCCCCACCCCCGCATCTGGAATCCGCAATCAAGAGCCCAATTTTGTCATTTGGAGACACTAATTATCTAATCACGTCACGCTGCAGAGCGTACTTGTCTGCCCAATTAGCTAGGACAATTATTAAAATTCGGAGGCCTAATTATGTCTCAATTTAATGCTGGCAAACTCGCGCGCAGAGCAGTAATTAAAATCCTCTCCTTGCCTCTGCCTTTAGGGCAGCGGTTGATTAGGACCTGTCAGGGGCTGCGCGGCACCGAACCAGCCAAGCGGATGGTGCAACATGACCCCGCATTGTTAAGTGTGTCAACATATTAACCTGAATTCCCTTCAGCCCCCGTAATCACACTGGGTAGGAGGAAGAAAAGGGGCTAAAACATGAAGCATTTTATTAAAAAAACATAAATTCTTTTTAATTAATGCTGTAAGAGATCTGACGCGGCTCGAGCCACCAAATGCTGCGAGTCATTTAAGGCTGGTGCGTCTAATTACCAGTAAAGGAAGGTTTGCTCTTCTCCGTTAAAAAGACTTCCCTCTCCTCTCATTTAAAGAAAATGCTCTTTCTTTTGGGTAGTGTATTTTTTAAAACCCAGCTAGTTGGCTTCCAGTGATAAAAGTTGATTACCAGTTTTTTGTTTGATGATGGAACACAAGTGAATATTGACTTCTACGAGAATCAAACAGAAGACCGGAGGCATAAATAAAACGGTCAGGATTAAACACTTGAAAGAAGTTAATAAAGTTGAAAATTAAAAATCATAATATTGGGATAATTTCTAAATATTTATTTTTGCTCAGCTCTCAAGTTTGATAGTAAGTCGGTGCAGGAACACAGACAGACAAGAGCTGGAGTTAACCCCGTCGGCTGCGTTCCCGCCTGCTGTCTCCTGACATGGAGCCCAGCATCCCCCAGTGATGGCCACCACAGAAAGAGGACTGGCCCCGCTGGCCTTGCTGGCAGAAGCATTCACCTTTAGCACGTCCCTTTTGGGCTGGAAAAACGCAGCGCCAAGGAAGGTGGGTTCCTTCACCTCCAGTTCGTGAGTTCTCTGGGGTTTGGGACTACGGAAGCAAACCTTAATTCCCCAAGCAGGGAAGGTCTGCCGGCTGCGTGGGAGGGAGGGAGGAAGGGAGGGGGCCTCTTCTCCCACTGTGCGTGCCCTACATCTTGGAAAGAGCCCCGCTCCCAGCCTCCTCGGGTGGCAAACCAGAGTGCAAATCTGTGTTCTGGCTTGTTCCAGTGGCTGTCAGCGTGTTTTCCTCTTGTCAGCAGCAATTGACTGGTCAGGTTCACCCTTGTACAGCGATTGTAACAGCTCATTGACAGACCAGTGACCCAGCCGGACCCGATAATGGAAAACTATTGATTTCTGTGGGCTCAGCAGATCTAAAATGAATGCCCAGTATAATGTCATCAGCTGTTTTGGACTCTGATAAAGAGACAAAGTATCAAAGATGTGCTGCCTATCCTGACAATTTCTTGAAAAAAAAAAAAACAATACTGGGTACACACAAACAAAGAAGTGGCCTTTCTCAGTTTTTCCCCTAATGAGTAATGAGCAATCAATGCCTGAGTAAATGATAAGAAACCGCAGCCCAGATGTGGTGGAGACTCCAACTGCCCTTTTAACCGAGGAGGCCCGTGACAGCCCCTCCAGGTTTCAAACCACTTGCCGCAGGAGAAAAGCGTGTAGGTGAGTGACACCAAACTCCACAGCCACCCAGCAGAGAGCCAGTAAGGCAAGAGGTGGAAAGGCTGCCAGGAGACATAACCCAACAGGGGCCACGATTAACTCCAAGCTGCTGGAAAGCAAAAGAGCTTGAACAAGCCCGTGACACTCGAGCTATTCACACACCCCACCTGTGTCACAACAAATGCCCTGGGCTTAGGGAGATGTTAGGTAATAATGATAAATCCTAGTTAATAAAAATCCGATAATGCAGGGCGAAATTTAAATTTGTGCAGTTGAGGCATTCGTGGATAAAAAAGTACTGCAAGTCCAATTGAAATTTTGGGAGACGGGAGACCAATATTTAAGGATTTGCAGAATTGCATGGGCTGTTTGCCATAAGCAATACCGTATATAAGTTTAAACAGGAAGAGACACTGGTATGGCAGCCTTCTTGGAGAATGCTTAAATTTGGGGGAAAAAGCAATAGGTCAAAGATTGACTTTTTTGGTCTTAGGGAACCAAACTGTGGGCTGTCCTTCATGACAAGATCATTCCACCCGGATAAAGTAGCTGTTGCTTCTATGTCCCTATGGCTGACTGATGGGGCTCAAACCCCACCGACACTTAGGCACATGAGGAAGTCAATGGGACACTTACCAGTGCAAGGTGTACAGGAATATGGATCAGACAGATGCCAGTTTTCTGTGGGATAGCAAGTGCTTGCGGGAGGTGTTTCACTGTGCCCAGAACCCCTTTTTGTAGGGCTTGGAGCCTTCCAGAACTTAACTCCTTCCACATTAACCAAGTTTCCTGTAAGAGGGGGAGGAAAAAACTCATACTCACCCTGGCAGATGCCAGCACACATTTAATTCAAGATCTAATACCAGTAGAGATTACAACAGCTTTGTCATCCTGGCAAAAAAAATTCAAGTGACCTTGGGGAAACATTTCTTTTAATGATGAGCAACTTGTCAATTTTATCACAAAAATGCCAGCCCTTCTTGAATATAATTTCAGCTTTTGTAGCTTTCTGTTCAGTGGCTTCTCCCCATCCGTGCCTCGTACCCCTGGCATCGCTGTTCCGCCCGTGACATGCACACGTGTGTGTATTGCCTTTGCCTTCCCCTGACAACAGGCCCTGGTCTGTGCCGTGCTACACACACTCGTCAAGAGGAAATGACTGCACGGATTACGTTAACATGATTGCAGCTGAATACATTTCAGTTTCTACATGCTTTCCTTTTCTACACGCTTCCCACCGCGTAGCCTGGGCTCCCTCTCCCGCAGACGCCTCCCGAACCCACCCACCTCCACTCGAGCTTTTACTTCGTGTTCAATTTCCAGATGTTGCTTTCAAGCATTTCTCTTCTTGGTGTCCCCTCAGGGCCTGATCCTGGGAGAGTAAGTGTGCCGCACCTGAGAAGTGTTCAGCAAGGCTAGGCAAACTGCTGACTGCGCTTTGTGTTTTGCTTTTTTAATGACCATTTTGAATTGAATGAAATGTAAACTCTTGCAGCTTTTCAGTTTGTTTGTCCAACACCTCCCCACCCTCCAAACATTTTCCACTAGCTAGAATGAGGAGCTGATATCCCTCCTATCCATCTCACAGAAGAGTTTTTCACGGCACCAGAACCTCGTGGGGGATGCTCAAACCCAGATGTCTTGTCCCCGAAGAGGCAGTTCTCATCTCCTCTTCCTGCCCATTTCTCGGACGCCCCCAAATCTCGTGTTAAGCCAAGCAGAGATAACATCTCCACGCTGCTCCCTCCCTAAGTACAATGAACATGTTCAGGCCTTCGGATAGCAAGCTCCTGAGGCAAGGATTATGCTCTGTAGTATTACTGTTGTCATATTTTCCCTGTTGTAATGTTCCATGTACATTTATGTCATTTATAAAATACAATTAACAGACATACTGGAATCCACAATGGCCCAAGGAAGGGAATAAAAGTAGAGTAACCGTGTACATTTGCTTCCTACAACTAGGCCGGCTGTGGTGACCCACTCCCAACTGGCAGATGAGTGGTGAAAATGAACCACAATCTCCAACATTTAAAAAGTATGGCAAAGCTGTCCATAGTTCCCTTTCACTTAACAGACGCTTTACCAGGGGGTTCAGCTTCTCTCCCTCTGAAGATGCTGAGCCCCTGTGTCCTTCCAGCACACCTCGCCTCCTTCCAGTGAGTACCAATAACTAAGGCTGAGTACTGTTACGACCTGATGGCTCATCCAGCCACCAAGAAAGCATCCAGACACAGTCATCCAAAATGAGCCACTGGACGGCTTGTACCAAGTCGTTATCCTTCCCCAAGGAAGGCCACTCTGACTTGTACCTGGCTGCACTTCCCAAAGATACTCACTATGGGACCAGCTGCCCCTTGCTTTCTATGAAAGACATCAAGGGACTACAGAATGCCAATTTTTAACCAAAGTTTCTAAATCAATGTAAATATATATTTTATAGCGATCAGTATTTCAACAGTGTGTACACGTACCTGTCTACTCTCAGGTCCGAGCCTATGGTACCACCTCAGCGAGCTCTGCTCTACTGGGAGTTATTGTCACTGGGAGGATCACAGCCTGCCAGTACGGGATGAGATTTTGTAGGTAACTGTTCCCCGAAAAAGCCCAAATTGTGGATTTTAATATTTACAAATAGGTTTGTGCCAATAATTTATTCTGCTGTAAAGCAACCGGATGCAACTAAAATGAGCAAAAAACCGCACATTCAGATCAACCTGAAATAATATTTTCCAGTTTTCTTTGCTGCAACAAAACGAATCCCATAAATTTTGCAGAGAGGAAGTGCTTTGTTTCAGCCAAAATGCTTCATTTCGGGCACTTGCAACAGAGAAAAAAGAAAAAAAAACAACCAAAACCCACAAAGGAAATAAGAGGTTGGATTCACCACAGCTGCTGTCATTCCCTTTTTATCCACTAACCCAGTAATTAGGGCAGTGACCCAGGATGTGGGAGATCCATGTTCAATCCCTTCTCTGCCTGGAGGGATTTGAACCTCCATCTCTCATCTCCGAGGAGAGCGTTAGAGCCGCGGTGCCGGAGGGGGCCCTTCTCTGCCGTCTCCTTTCAGCTCGGTCCCTCCTGGAGAGGTGCTTCACGCTGGCTGGACACTGCGTGTGGCTTTGGGTGCCCCATCCCCCCCAGGCACAGCCCAGCTCCCAGCGTTACTCCTCTACCTCAGCCTCGCGACTCAGTGAACGTGGAGGTGCCGTGTGCCAGGAGTTTCGGTAGGTTGGGCCACTCTCAGATACACAACACCAAAATGGATATGGTAGGTCCGTAACCCCGATCACTCAGGTGATCCCAGGTCTGGGTATCCATTCCCTAAGGCAGAAAGTGAGTCCTCCTCTCTGGAGACATAGTAATGCCAGGGCTTTTCCCCAGTAAATAGGCAATATGGAAAAAGAAAAAGAAGAAGAAAAAAGAAAAAAGAGAAAGAAAAAAGAGAAAGAGAAAGAGAAAGAAAAAGAAAAAGAAAAAGAAAAAGAAAAAGAAAAAGAAAAAAAGAAAAAGAAAAAGAAAGGTCTAGTTCAGATATATATCATATTTCTCTAAGCCTAAATCTCTTCCCACTTTTGTAACCACACTTTTCTACAATTTCGAATTACTCCCCTAATCAACTTTTATCTATTACTGTAATTGCCCGTGATGTTAGGAGGGATTGATGTTAAGAGGGGTTTCCTGATATGCACCTGTTACTTTCTTGTTATCTTTTTTGTACCTTTTAACTATAATTAGTTTCATAAGCAGCTTACACTAGCGCAGGAATTAGTTGTACGATATTGAGTATAGAACAGAACATGTCAAACGGCCAGCCTTACGCATAGCTTTGCACACAGTCGTTCACGTGCATAATTTTGACATCAGCAATGAGACCAGCTGAAGTCCTTTTTTTAATTAGGAAAATTTGCCACGTCAATGTTACATTTTTGACAATTTTAAAATTAGCTTCATCATTTTAATAATGCTATTGAAAATTATTTTCTATTACATATTTCTGTTGAAAAGAATGTCTTCCTTTATTCATTTTTTGCTCTATTGTTTCTAGAAGGTAGATAAATAATCTGGCACTTCTTATGAGCAGACTTCGATTACCCAGAAGTCTGTCATTTCTCGGTATTTGATAACCTTTTATTAGGGCTGACCTCTGGGGACCCTCCAGACAAGTGGCCACACGAAGTCACAGTCGGAGAAGGGGATTCACCCATCCAAGTGCGAGAAGGACTCCTTTGTAATGAACATTAAAAAAACCCTTCTACTTTCATCTCGCTTTAAGAGCCTCTAGCACAGCATATTTACGGAATAATAAAACAGAGCTTCAGGCCTTTTCTCCTCATACATCAGTAACCGGATTCTCATATCACGCTTATATGCTCTGTACACTATATAATTTACTGTATCTCGCTTCTCGCAGCTAATAGTCTCAAATGCACTAAATGAAATAAATCTTCTGATACTGTTCTCGCATGAGAATTAAATCACAGCCCAAAACCAGGGGAGAATATCCCTGTGACAACTTCTGTCCCCTCCTCCCCACGAGTAACCGCTAACCAGTCTCACCCTGGCACGCCGCTTGTGGTGCTCCTTTATTGTTGCCCAGTACAAACCATCACTCTATTAATTATTTGTGTTACCAAGAAGAAACTTCAGATGAAATCCCTGGTAGCACAAGCTGTGCAGACACAAAATTAAGACACTTCCCTCCTCAAAGAGCTTGTGCTCTAAAGCGATGGTGGGAGGGAGGAGCAGAGCGTTTGCAAGCACAGGCATCACGGAGCCGACTGCGTGCACAAATGAACGGAAACCGCTGCTTCCAGAATTAACTTTGTCTCTCCTTTGTGTTGATTTTAGAAAGGATAAAAAACTGCGGAGTTACTAAAGTTAGAAATGAAAACAGTGAATGAAACTGCTTGTTCTGGGGAATAACAACAGCAGCCATAATCCGTCAAGGTAACCTTAGACCTTCATCTCCAAAGTAATAAACATCTGGGATTTTTATACCCACTTAAGTCAGTGGGAAAACGCTCCTGTAAATTATCGGCACTTCACGTGCATGCGTAAATGGGTGTGTAAGTGTGCGTGTATGGGTGTGTATAGATATATGCTCATTGTTTCACTTCATTTTTGTATCAATCAAAAATATATTAAACGGTAGAGAAAAAGTAACAGTCTTTCTTCTGACGGTATTTTTAAGCTGAAATTGTGCAAGAGACGAAGAAAACAAGGTCTCATTATTTTGAGTCATCAGGGGGGTTGGTTTTTTGGTTTGTTTTTTTTTTTAATGAATTCCATAGTGACTGCAGACATGGGAGGAAGCCACACCAACTGAGGTGCCCTCAGCCCTAAAGCCTGGCACAAGGAGGGTGGGCACCCAGCCGCGGGCACAAAGCCTACAGCCCCAGCACGGCTAGCCCCTCTCTAGTCAGCAACGCCAAAACCGCCACAAGCCTACGTCTGGTCCTCAGAGTCCTCTTCAGTAAGCAGGCGACGCGGGTGCTGAGGAGTCATGCTGCAGATTTCCCGGCATCCCGCTGCTGCGCTGGCCGGTGCCCACCCTGGGACCCAGGGAACGCCGGGCAGCAGCGCCGGTGCTGCGTGACAAGCTGCCCTCCCGAACAGATCCGGAAAGGAAGGAAAGCCCCACTTCACCCCGCTCCCTTACGTCTCTACCAGTTAGCCCAAACGCAGTTTTGATGCAATTCAGGACCGTGGCCCAGGAGTCCACCCACAGAATCATTGGTGTGATCCTACGGGCATCCTCCTTTGAAGTGAAGTGTAAAACGTTAACACTTTCATTGGCCAGTGACAAGTCCCGCTAAGAACACCCCTATTCCTAACCCCATGTGGGGCACAGTTAATTTAGTTTCACGTGGAGCACCAGATGCTCCAATTACATCATCCTGGTCTTCTATAAGGTGTATTAGACGAACAAATACTACACCCGTAACAGTGACAAGTATTATTTTTAATTGCATCCATAATGGTTTCATTTCAAGGCTCAAGAGTCCTCTCCAGTTGGGCCCATTTCATGTTTTTACATGACCCAAGAGCCTCAGTGAGGAATTCCTGAGATACGCCTGCCTGTATCTGTTTACAAAAAGTCACAGGCACAGAAGGCCATGAACATTTCTTGCCCATCTGCTCCATAAATTTTTCTGTAAGGCTTATTGCAGAACACACTAAGTGAGTTATAGTGGTCAGCTGTTGCTTTCTGGTTTTGCTGCAGTGTGTTGCAGGCAGAGCCCGTACCTGCACCCGCCTGTTTGATGCCATTTCTGACCAAATGAAACTGTTAAGTACAGTGTCAGAATTGCTGTACCTGCATCATTTCTTAGTGATTCATTACTCATATACAGGTGCTGGAAAGGACCTTGAGGTCTATAAGTTATTTTATTGGAATATTATAGAAAAGAGATGGTTTCTTCTGCTCCCCAAGCATCACCAGTCTTGGAGAATTTCAGGTCCTTGTCTCCGCTCTGTCTGCTGTTGCCTTAGCACAAGGGAATACCGAGGCAGTAGGTCTTTTGGGTATTTATTCTGTCTCACCAATTCACTTCCCAAATTTCTTCATCATCAGAATGTCACCTGTGACCAAGACTTGCTGCCTTCAGGTATTTCACATGGTGAAAGCTTTTGCTGCATCAGCCCAAGTGGGGCAGGGAATTTCTTCTTTTTTCCTTGTTTGTGCTGCAAACAAACAATCAGAAGATGACACAAATCAAATGTATTTGGACTGAACAACCGTTGTCAATACTGAGTGTTCACAGCAGAGCTGAGATGATTTTTCTAGAAAGCTCCAGCATCAGCTAACTTCTACTTTACTGACATATTTGGGCATTCCTCTCCGTTCAGGTGAAGTATTAAGATTCCTGCAGCTCTCATTTGCCTTTAAATTGTGCCTTTCATCTCTGTAGTTTGTCCTTTACATGGGTGAACAATCCAAAACGATCTCTGTTCGAGGACTAGTGACAGGTAAATAAATCCATTATGCTTTAAAGGACAACAACACACACCCACGCCAGACTTGGGGAACACTTAGTACGTGACACAGGAAGTTTAGAAGTGGAAGCAAATAAATCACCACCCGTTAGTCACACATTGACTAGAAGAAACCAGACAAAACTGGAAGAGGGTAGATTTAGATTAGATATTGGAAAGAAATTCTTTACTCTGAGGGTGGTGAGACACTGGAACAGGTTGCACAGGGAAGTTGTGGATGTCCCATCCCTGGAAGTGTTCAAGGCCAGGCTGGATGGGGCTTTGATCAACCTGGTCTAGTGGAAGGTGTCCCTGCCCATGGTAGAGGGGTTGGAACTAGATGATTTTTAAGGTCCCTTCCAACCAAACCATTCTATGATTCTTTAAATAGAGTTAAAATACAGTTAACAGGAAAACTGTTGCCTTTCTAAAGGAGTTAAAAGCAGAAGTACACTGCCAAAAGGAAGCTATGGAGAAAGAAACCCAGCTCACGCATTCTTCCCATCACTGACCTTTTGGAACAGTGGATGATGCATGTTACCGCTTTACCAAATTTCTTGAGCAAGAGCGTAACGCTTCCCCGCAACCCATGCCACTCGGCACATCCCTTCCCCACTGCACTCGTGACCAATAAAAGCATGCAAAGGAGATTTATAGGCATGTGTCCAAAATACACCATATTTCTTTGTTTTTAATCTCTTTTAAATGACATACTCCCACACGAGGGAAAATTAGGGCCGTATTAAAGCTTTTGTTTTGAGAAGATGCTGTGCCTCCGTTTAAGTGGATCCGGTGTGTCCCACCGGGCGGCGTGTCCCTCCCCGCACTGTGCCCCTGCAGCCCGAGCCAGATGGCCGCTGCAGAAGCCTCTTGCAGGAGCACATCTCTACAGAGGAGAACATCGCACTGTACCGGCTGACCAGGCTGTCACTGAATGCAACTCCGTCACGGTATTTAAATCGCATTAAAGCTTCCTTTTATTACATACCCCCTTGTGATTTTGCCTGGCTACATTCTAATTACCAGCCTTGCTGCAGCACACGCGGGTTCCACTGCTCTCTACCCCTCCCATTTTATGGGAAATGACTTATTCTGCACAAATCCTAATGAAAATACTGCAGTGAGATAACTGTCTCCTTTTTACCTTGCGTCTTCCATTCTATCGCAGAAACTGTTTTTTGTATGGAAGAGACAAAACAAAATATTCAGGTTTACATGCATTTTAGAAAGAACATACACACCTATTAAGGCTCCCCAAAGTAGTTTAACCACTTTTGCTGTTTTCTTACATGTTACCTGATCTTGAAGCATCAATATGTTTTTCCACGTCAGTTGTCAGCTGCACATGTTTTTCAAAGATACTACATTTTGCGTTTCTTATTCTCCACCTATTAACTTCTCAAATAGAGTATTTTAAAGGAGATGCATTTTGCTAAGTTTTGATGACTTACATCGTTTTTTTCTGAGCACTTTGTTTTAGCAGTAGGCTCAATTCCTCCCTCCTATCCAATTAGTTCCCAGCACTAATCAGGTCAAAGATCACGTGGACTTTAACGGAGAACATAATGCTCAGGCCAGCTTAAGGACTAGACCTGGCTTCATTTGGTGTGTCCACAGCACCACTGCTGCCCTTGGCCGTGGCTTTGCCATTCTCCATTTTCCAACTCCAGCACTAACCACACCTAAACGGGACACTCATTTCATACTGCCTTGCTGCTTTCATAGCTTCCCTGTTGAGTAAGATCAAAACCATTTTGATTCTTAACCAAGGCAAAATACCAATGCGGGGGAAGGCTACATTTATACTTACTATTTAATTTGATTTACTTCCTAGGTGTGGAACTGGAGATGGGCCTCATTAACCTGTGCAGGCAGAGACCACCTTTGGGTGGGGAAGTTGTTCAGATCTGCAGGGTAATGAGGGGTAAGAAATCTCACCTTTGCAAGTCTTCTAGAATTAACACAGACTTTTTAATGAGAAACAGTCTAGTTAATGACAACACAAGTGACGCTTTCCTGGGGGCAGGGGAAAGGGACTGAGAGAGAAAGTGCATGCAAGGAAAGTTCAAAAAAAGTAAGGAAAGTGCTCAGATTTTCTCTGACGATAACTGAGCTGCCTGTGACAGCAGCGAATACTCGCGCTGGCTGCGGGGAGCACATGCTGCCATTTCCCGGGAGTTGGAATATGAAGCAGTTGAAGCTCTGAATACACCTGGTTCAGTTTTTGGTAACTGCTCAATTTTTACTTTGATCCCAAACCGGTCAGAGCTTACTCTCTGTGCACGGTAATAACAGCAACAGCAGAAGAGATTTGCCAGCTTCAGTCAAACTCGTCAGAGACAGAAAGCTGAAATCAAGCACCTAAATTAAAAAATCAGGCCTGAACCGCATGGTGATGGGGAGCTCTAACCAGGCATTTCAGTCTCTCTCCGCACCCAGGACACTAGCGAAGTGCTTAGCACTAGGTAGCCAGGATTGACGTTTTCAGTCTAAGGTAGGGAAGACATCTGAAATCTCAAAGACAACAGCAAGATAAGCACCTACAAAGAAATAAGCCTCTACAAGAAAAAAAAAAGAAAAAAAGAAAAAAAGAAAAAAGAAAAAAAAGAAAAAAAGAAAAGAACTGTCCACTGTAAATCTGGCTGCTACAGTAGCAGGTATCACACACAGCTAGACCAGAGATACTCTTGTGTAACATACCCGCTGCTTTCAGTTTCTAAGGTAACATGAAGAAAACGTAGTCTGGACCACCATACAACTTCCACAGCCCAGCACACAACGCGTGTTACAGCCGGAGCGACGGGAAAGCAGGGCTTCCCTCTCTTCTCCCCACCCTTTATGAAACTGTGCCAGCTGCTGCGTGTTGCAGGAAAATTACAGAAACCTGCAGGTTGCTGATTTTGTTTGCTGCTGGCAGCGGAGGGGGCTGCTCACATACTGTTGGAACATTTCCACGGCTAAATCTGAAACCACAATTTAATTTCCCAAGAAATCCATGCTATCTGTTGCCTTCATCGTTTACTAGTAAACGGGCTGAGATTCTTATCTCCAATACGTTTTTACCCGTTTTCAGTAGAAACCCATTTCGCCTTGCTCCAAGAAGCCAACCAGCTGCTTGTTCACAAAGATTGTCTAAGCAAATGCTTAATTTCCTAAATACTTCTGTGGTTTCAGAAACGCTTTCAGGGGGGAAAAAAAAAAAAAGAAGAAAAAATAGTAATAAAAAAAGCCAGCAACCCACATTTATGCAGACAAAACAGAGAGATGGTACAACGTTCACTTTCCCAGGTGGGCTCATGCTACATAAAGTAATTTAGGAGGCCAGAGTTCAGCTCCCAACAGCGGAGTCAAATCCGGAGTCCTGGGTTGGTACCAACTGTAAAACGGGATTTTTGTTCAATGTAATTTCTCCTCCAAATGTGTGATTGCTCCTCCTCCCTCTGCCACTTGGGTACAGACAGCTACTGTCTCCATATAAAATAAATCAGAAATCAGGCCATTAACTATGCTTTTAAGAATACTAAGCAGCACTCTATCTGTGTTCACAGTGATATCGCTTATAGGACTTTCCCAAAAAAGCTTCATCGCTGGTAGCCAGCGGTAAAATAAAGTCCTAAAGTACAAGAGGGAAGAAAAATGAAGAAGAAAAAGCAAATGTGGATATAAGCGAAAACCGAGGAAAGGGAAAACAAACCAAGCTAGGAATGAAGATAATGAAAACGGTCAGGCCAGCAGCCCAGTGAGACGCGGCTAAGTACTGTCCCCAGATGGGAACCTGGGCCCGAGGGCAAAGAAATGAGTTTGGGATTCTGGAAGAACACTCACATTCTGGGTCAGGGTCTTCAGTGGTTTATTAGCACTCGTCGTCCGCCGCAGTCAGAGAACTCTGGGTCTAGTAGCAGAGGTTATTTCCGTGAGAAGATAATGTTATAAAATGACAGATGTCAAACAGTAGAGAGGAGTGATTTTTTGGAGGCAGTGAATGCTAATCCCGACATGAACAGAACCTGGAAAATTCAGATTTCAGTACCAAATTTGTGACTGAGGCTGTATGTGGGAAGAGTAGCTCACGCTCCTTCATGAGACAGGACCAAGTACCTCTAGATTTATACCCAGCACTTAAAAAGCATCAGCAAACATACTCCAGATGGCAAAGAGAATGGGTACTGATGACTTCCAACACAAGAAATTGGATTTAAAACCACTTTTCCCTGTCGCTGCCTATTTCTTTCAGTTTGGGGTAAAAACTTATTCCTTGGCTGCTCAGCTAAGGATAATATTTGCCCTAACCTCCCCTGTGCCAGGAACCCAAACGCACCCCTGAAGATTTGGAGGCAAAGCAAATACAGCCATCAGCTGGATTTCAGGGACTACAAAACAAGTGTCAACCTCAGGCTTATACTGTCTTCCCCTGTTTGCAGTTTCTGTTTCAACCTGTGGGGTTTTGTTTGTTTGTTTGTTTTTAAAAGATTTTTTTCCCCCTGCTTCTTTATCCAAATAAGGCTATTTTCTTTCTCCTACTTTCACACAATTGTTTTTTTTCAGGGAAGAGACAGATGAAAGAATTATTTCTTGTCAGCAAGACTTGTACCTGGGTGACACGCAATTCCTTATTTGGTTAAAACACAGGTTAATGGTGTCAGCTTGTATTCTGCCTTATCAGTCACTTCTTTTCTGAAGCCATTTCAAAGAGCACAATGGGATTCAGAGCTTCAGCATTTGTCACTACAGCAAAGAGGATGGATTTGGATGAGTTTCACAGAGAGCTACAAACATGATTCACAGCTGCTGCTGGCTTAAAGATACATCATCAAATGTTTTAAACACGTGAAGTTTCCAATAAACAGGTTTTTAAAAATGGTAGATTATATTTAGGAACACTCACCCTAAACGTTCTGTAAAAACGTTTCATGTTGCACATCTGTGACACAAAAGCAGAGGGATTATCATGGTCACTTGGTACGTAAACCTCGGCTCTTATGGGTTAAAGGTACACTTTTAGTGAAAATACAGGCTAGAAAGCCCAGCAATGTTGCGATTTATACAAACCACAAACACTTTGGAAGCTGTGAGAAGGCTCCAGGGCTCCCTTTGTTCCCCTGCTGGACAGCAAGAGTGATAATTTTGAGGTCTCTGGGCTCACAGTTACCAAGGATGCTATTTGCTTGGGTTTTAATTGTAGTTAAAAAAGCGTGCAGAGCCTGTGTGCAAAAGGTCTGCCAAGGCTTTTGTAACAAACTTTGCCTCCACTTAGAGAAGAGCATCTCTAAAGGGATGCATTTATTCCAGTTTTTATTTCTAGCAAAAATAACAGCACGTCAGTCTTCAGGCAACGCACGCAAACCATCTCCGTAAGCAGCCCCACGCCGTACAGACCCTCCACCTCCCATTCCAGCACGCTGGAGCTACCGGCACTGGAGCTAAGGCAGGCAGAATCGCTTCCCCAGGGAAGGCACTGCAGCCAGACACCAGCTACTGGACTGCAAGGGTTTTCTACTTAATACACTTAAGTATTCCTAAGTATTCCTAAGTACTTGTATAAAAAGGCTGTTTAGCTGACATACATTCAAACTGGCCACTGAAGTTAGAGGGATTTCTTGCTTTGCCTTTTAAAAACCAAGTTTATCAGCCTTCAGCGCAACTAGAAATGAGAACGAGCAGTGCCAGAATATTAACCCGAGCAACAGTGCAGAGGGAACCCACACTCCAGCCCCTGCTTAAAGAAAAGGGGCATAGAAAAGGCAAAAGGGAAAAAAGGGGCATAGAAAAGGCAAAAGGGAAAAAAGAGACACCCCCCCATGCTAAATTTCATCAAGTTCTATGTTGGGGTTTTTTTGTTGGTGTTTTTTTTTCTTTTCTTACAGTGCACGTGTGTGAGTGGTTGTGGTACGGCAATAAATCCTTTCATGCTGCAGCAGGAGACTGTGGGGAATGGCAGAGGGCGCAGGGACACCCCAGGTACACCAGCTGGGTTTTCCAGAGAACTCTGGGTCCGGGTACACATGGAAACCAGTGTGCAGCTACTGCTGTAGGCAAAACCAGCTTCCAACTGGAAAAGACGGCATTGGTGAAATTAGACTGTGCAGAGTGGGAAGTGGGAAGGCATGTGCAGATGAGAGCCGTTATTATTTGCCAAGTGAGGGACTTAGCTCCAGATTTGGGCCCCTGGCTCTGGTGCTGTTCCCTCCACCACCACCACTCCTTCTTGGCCTGCAATACCGGAATGCAAACACCCTCTCCCTGCCTCACCTCTCTTAATTTTCCGAAGGCTACAGCCAGCCAAACTGCCCTCTCTGCCTGGCCGTGCAACTGCTCAGGGTAGCGTGGAAGCCCTTGGTTTAAGTGACGCGTGCTGTGCAGCTCACCTCGGAGCAACGGGAAGAACACCAAGAAGCAGCCTGCGGTGTTAAAAAGGAACATTTTATTGCAAGAGATTACAGACCTGGCACCACGGCCAAATGTTTGCATTACATCAAAATTTGCTACCCATGTATCAGGCAACAGCACCTACAAAGCATGGTGGATTGAAATAGATCATAATGCAGTCAGCTGTTTTAAATAAGTACCACCCTAAAAAGATTATTTTTTTAACAAAGTCAAAACTATATAAATCAATTTATTTTTTTTTTAAAGTATGAAAGTGGTGTTTAAGTATCCAGGCCATTAACTACTGTGATAAAAAGTGGAGAAGTCCGTTAACCATAGCGCTCAACTAAACAGGCTTCTTTCACAGCCCTTACCATTTAGTTAAAAGCAAGTACTTATTTCACTGTTTTTTCACATTTGCTCAGCCAACATTTATCTGATTTCAGAATCAGACAGAAGGATTTAATGAATAACCCCTTTAAAGCACCATTTGACATGCAGGATAATCTAGAACCACAACCAGCTCAGAAAAAGCACTGGTGTCAAAACAGCTTTGCAGAGAGAGATCTCCCCATCCTGGTCCCGTGACGCTGACCTTTCAAAACTCTGGATGGACGCACTTCTCCGAGCCCCAATTCACGACTCGCGTTCCTCCCGTGATCCACTTACCTCAAAGACCTTGGCGATTTCCCTGAGCGTGGCTGAAAAGGCAGGACTTTGAACAGGCACATAGCTCAAACATGAGAAGTCTGGCCCAGGACATAAATCCCAGCTGTTACAATCCCCACCTTTGGCACGTTCGGTGCTCGCTCTCCCTCTGCACTGGCTACTGTCAGCTATTCCCTGGCCTGTGCTTTTTCCTCCCATGGAGAAGAGTCAGCAGCTCGTTTCCTCACACCACTGGCTGGGTAAGGTAAGCCCTGAGGAAGCCGAAGTTGGATCTGCGGGCAGAGCTGGACTGCCTCCGCTGGTGGGAGCAGTCCACCTAATACAATTCACACAATCCACTTGGAGCAGTATATGACCAACAAGAATAAATGCCCAGGGATCTTTGTGAGCCAACGCTTGTTATCTGCTCGCCTCTATCTCCCACTTCCCATGCATATAGCCTTAACACACTACCACTTGGCAGCAGCTGCCATAAGCACTTTAAAATCACCTTTCCAAGCTCCCCCAGAAACCTCTTTTCAAGCAATACAAACAAGAGTTTTAATTTTTTAAGATTATTTGGAAGTATCGCTAGGACTAGGGGATACAGACATCTTACAAAACATGGAGGATGGTCTTCTACAATTTCCCAGCCTTCTCTAAGCACTCTGAAAACTCCTCTGTAATTTTCCAGAGGCTGCAACTTAAAGAGAGCTCTACCAGAAACTAGGGTAACTCCAGAAACATGCAAGATTGTGATAAGGAACCAAAATCAACTGAACAGAAATCACGGTGCCACTGCAGCCTTTACCCCAAAGCAATCCAGCTAAGGTGAACGGACTAACACTCCTGTTCACATGTGCAATTCTGTTAAGTCCAGCTCTTTAGCACAGACTGCCAGAGAGACTCTAAGCCACACATCTCAAAACATGAGACTCATATAATAAAGTGACTGCCTTAATTAACTCTCTTCTACCAGATTATTTAGAATCTCTGTAACTCTGGAAAGAGGGATTTATATCTCCTTGTAAATAGTGACAGATGATGTGCATTTCCAAACAACAGAAACCAAGAAAACAAATAGCCCCGCCTGAGGACTAACAGCTAAAGAAAGCTTAAGGCTACCCTTTTTTTCCAGTCTGTATCAACCATCTATGCAATTAATTTAATAACCAGAGGAGTTCCAGAACTTCTGTACACATTTCAGATGGTATCGTCAAGGATCTGACGCCAGCAGGGCGCGCAGCTCCAGCGCAACCCGCTGAGAAGAGCCTGCCACCAAAAACTGCTGCTCCTCATCAAAAGAATGTCATTTTGGGAGCTGACCAGGCCTCGAGCTCCCTGCTCTTCCGACCCTGCGTTTTAGCGTTACACAAAGCAGCTCACTGTTGGGTTTTAATGAATTAAATAGAATTAACTAGGGTTTTTTATTATTATGAACCTAATAGAGTTTTTTTGCTACTGCTAAATTCCACACAGTATGGCTTCACCTTACAAGCATTCTTAATAATACTAGATAAATATCATTTGCACTTAATTGATTTTTTGTCATCTGTTAAACAGCCACAAAATATGGTGCCCTCACAAGCACCTTTTTTTGGTGAGAAGGGTAAACAAGCACTCTATTAAAGCATTATAAACATTCAAGGTGATTTGATCATTTCCCTCTATTCTGTTTCACATGGCTGTAAATCTTCCATTTTCACAGCATATAAAAAAATCCCAGAATCACCCATAAATTTAGAAATTTGTTAGTCTGCATACACATAATTTGTCTGCAATACATTTCAACATCCCAGATATCTTTCCTAAAATCTCTACAGTATTTTTTTCCTCCAGCCTTTACGTGTACTGATGTAGATCTTACAGTTAGGAAAAAAAAAGGGAATAAATTTTGACAATAAAGCTAAAGTCATCTGTAGCAACTCGTACAGTAAACCATCCAATAGCATTAATTTAACGATAGCCTTGACAGAGCTAGGATGGCCTTGTCTCAGGACTCTGTCCTGCACAACTGTGTATTTTTAGCCCATTTATCTTAACCAGAACGTTAACAAGCCTCGTGTGTTAACTGAACTGCGCACATACAGGAAGACAGACATTTATTCATATTTTCCACCAATCAAGTGTAACGCGTCTGTGAACAAGTCAGTTTATTGCAAGTAAATGTACTTTTACTTAAGATCATGAGAAGATTCTAATCTCAAGCAAGACAAATCAATTTCACAAACTTAATTCACACAATGCAAATAAATGCTTCACATTATAGACATTTAGATTTTCTTTAAACCTTTTTATTTAGAGATTTTTCTGGTAAGGAGATATACCATAGGAAAGCAATTTCACTGGCAGTGAGGTATGTATATACTCTACCAAAATACTCCTCTTGTTTTAACTGCTTTTAACTTTATTTACATATAAAGAAAATATCAATGCATATCCTTGGCTTAACTACAGTATCTGTTACCCTATATGAGTAAAATGAAATGTTACTTGCATACAAAATTGATTTGCAGAGGAATCTGATCCGATTTAAACAAAAATCATGTTCTGAAACAGTTTAAATGAACAAACACAATTCATCATGACCAAGACACCTGCACCATATTTCCATCCTCACAGCACATTTATTTCAGTAATTCTGTAAGTAGGTCCTTAGCATGAGCATAGTGTTACAGTTTTCATACATATAATCACATCCAAAACAAGCTCTAAAATTTAAGTTGTAAACATTCTCTTCATATGTAGAAACATTTCAATCTGTGTTCGAATTTTCTAAAATGATCAATCGTTTAAACAGAATTATAAATGAAAAGTCTACTCTAGCCGTGTAGTGAGCAATGCTTATTAGTACATTTCTACAGTGTTAAATAAAATAGTAGAGAGGCAAACTTCTGTAAGCAAGTCAGACTTTAAGTAAATCTTCATAAAGAAACAAACTTGTTAACAAAAAGATGCTTTGTAATACAGAAAGTTGGATTGAATCTACTATCATACAAAAACATAAGGGTAAATACCATCTTTGTTGACAAGTAGGAGGTAGCATGGATGCACCACTTTATTGTCAGTGAGAAATGCAACTGAAGTAAAGAATATTTCCTTACCACAAATTTCCAGTATTATGTACATATTTCTCTTAGAAATTTGTTTAAACAAGTTTCCCTCCACTTTTTAGTACAAAAAGCCTCATGTGATTTAAAAAAAACACTTACACACCTAGATAGAATAGTACTAATTGCCCTATTTGAATGAAACAGTCTCTTGAACTATGAAGTACATGATATTTAATGCCCTAAGTTGAGTAAATTGTATTAGCAGTTCTTGGTATTATACAAAACACTACATACATACAAACAAAATATAATATCTTATTTTACTATGTAATTCTTTTTGGAATAAACAGAGCCTTGATTTGGGTAACACTGAAGAGAACATGTTCTTTTTTTTTTATTAAAATCTGTCTTTTAAGTACTCATGTGCAACAATTTAAAAATGGCTGCCATACATGTAAATGGTCTTGTATTGATAGTGAACACGGTAACTGACAAAAAACATAATAAACCTTAAAAACACATCTTCCACCCTATATAAAATATAAAGACTACTTACTGTAACTGTTAAGTATTCGATTTATTTTGATGTTACTGTAATCCACTTCCTCTGTTTTTCTGTCTTTAGCATTTATAAACATAATTTAGTGTAGCAATTTATTTTAAAAAATGACAAAGTATTTCAAATTTACATCCAATTAAAATTTAAAATGTTTCCTTGTTCTATGATGCTGCTTCTGCCATCAGTAAAGAAAATGAAGTTTCAGTAATTGAAGCAGGCTTTTTAAGTAGTGATGTAACTTCAACCATGCCAGCTCCAGTCCGTGGAAGATTTGCGTTGACAATGTGTCGCTGCAAGTGCTTTATCCAGTCTTCTTGAACAGACAAAGGTCCTCGAAAGACCAGACCACAAAACCTATGCAAATATTAAAATTATTCCATCAAGATATATCTAGCTCTACTGAAAAATCACAAAAGACAGACATTAAGTGGAAAGTCTTAATTTTCTTGAAGTTTGTTTCTACATATTTTCCCTGAAAACCTTAGTAATTGAGTTCATTTATAGTAACTAAGCACAAAACCTGTACGGTTTATACAACTTACACTCTTACATTTTTAACACTAGCAATAACAATCTGTTGTTCTTATGTAAGGTTTCTTTTGAAAGACAAGAGTATCACTCAGATATGACCAATACGGTTTTAGCTATAGAAACAGTTGTCAGCCTAATACGTGAATACAAACAACTGATTCGAGTCCTCTTGTTCAAATTAATGAAAATACCCAACTGCCTCCCCCCTTATGATTAAATTTAATCACAAACACATTTACAGGATACAATCTTAAATCTTCTTATGGATTTGAGTTAGCAAGCTCTTAAGAATGTGTTCTTTCAATTAAAATAATCCTGTGTACCTGCATCTGAGTATGTAAACTTCATCAGCACTATGAGGTAATGGCAGCATTTTTTTCTTGCTTCCAGATCTTGACCTCGACTTCTTTTGCTTACAGTCTAAAGCTAAGAAGAGAGAAATTTCCGTATGTGAAAGTGATATTTCAATGACCGTTAAGCAGAGATATTTAGTAAGCATCCCCTATAGCAGTAGCAAAAAGACATCTACACCTCCTTGTTATTCTACATTTAATTATAATGTAAATCCAAAACAATTACAGTGTGTTCTAAGAAATTTACTGGCAAAATACATGAAGCTATTTTTTTAGTTCAGCACAGTGCTTGCTCTTTAAAAGACTAGATAGTTGACATTCAGCATTAAACTGTTGTTTTAGTACCAGCAAGCACCTATAACCTATTGCAGAATTATACAGAAGTAAAGCACCATTGGAAACTCCCTTTCATGCATAAAAAGCTGTCAAAATCTTGGAACTTGTTTTGTAGTTCAAGTACCATCATAAGACCACTCACGTACAACCAAGTTACAACTTCACAAAGCTGTAGCTTTCAGCTAATACAATCCAGAATTTCTAGTTTGAACAAAACACCTGCCATTTGTTTTCAACACAGAGCAAAAGTTTTTCCTTTTATTCTAAGAATTTCAAATGAAGCTTCCCCCTCACTCTTGTCTGAATTCTAATGCATCTTACAAAAGTTATGTATTAATCCTTGGCAGTGGGAGCTGGCATTAGGACATTCAACAGGGACGGCAAGGCCACTTTTTAAATTCAGTCTAAGCATTTGAAACTATGCATGAAAATAATGTGTGTGCACAGGAAACACATAGCAAATGGGTTCAGTTAGCATTTAGGTCTGTACCTCCCACACTCAGATGTAACAGGAATCTGTAACAAAACCTGGAGATTCTGAGAAGCAGCCAAAATTGTGAGATGAGGGGATTAAACGGAGTTAATATTGTTATGATGAAAACAGCTGATAAAGCTCAAGAAAAAACAGGAAGTTTGGGACTCCTTGAACCGAGAAGTGTATCCAGCTATGCTCTATTCCAAAACACAAGACACCAACACTAAAACTCCACAGAAGCCTGAGAGACAGTAACAAGTGGTATTCTTGATACCAAAACCGCATAATGCTATGCTACTGAAGCATCTTAACAGTAAAATTAAAAAAAGTTACCCTTTTCTAAGTTTTGACTCCTGTAATATAAAACAGAAGAATAAATCTTAGTATTCTGAAGCGTAAAACATCACCCGGTGAGGCAAAACGTGCTGATTAAGAACACAGTCTTAATTGCATCCTTCATTTTTCTTACGTCCTCCAAATGAGCGCCTCTCAAGCTTTTACCCTGTAGCCAAACTTTTAACTTGTAGATACACCAGACATTCCCCACTTCCACCCCAGATTTAAAGATTCCTACAGTATGTAGAAAAATTAGAATTATTTTTTGAGGTTTGAAGGTACCAGAGAACTAATCAAACAAGCAGAAAGCAGATACAAACCTAAAAAGACTTCCTTCAGACCCTGGGTTAAGCCATCATTAGGAAGATGAAGCTTAATGGTATTTTTTCTGATAGTAACAATGAAAGCAGTGTGGATATAAAGCCAGTAACCCAAGGTGGTGGGGGAGAGATAGATAGAAATGGAAGACAACTTCTGGAAAAGTGAATAGGTAAAGGGTTCTTAATGCTTTATGCTCTCATCAGAAGCACATTCTTCATGTAATTAGGAAGAAAAAAACCTGTCTGTTTCAGGCTGTAGGAACTACCAAGCTGTATAAATGTTTTTACACACTGTAAAATTGGTAGCAACGTCACCAGAAACGTAAGCAGATAAAATACTGAAACCCATTCTCTGAAGAGGACTATTTGCATGATGGGTGATGTATCCAAAGCAGTTATTACAGCGAAAGCTTTGCTATTGCCAATTTTGCAGAACATCATGGGAAGAAGGGAAACAGAAGTCAGTATTACCCGAATGCAAACACATTCGTGAGTTGCATCTGATGTCAGTTAGTTGATGTCAGTTGATATGAGTACAAAAAAAACAAAAAAAGGCAGTAGACAGCAGGGTCCTTCTAGAGAAGCCTACATGCATTTGAAACAACTAGCTTATTTCCTTCATGCTGGCAAACTGAAGACATTAATTCCCATCAAGAAATTTGATTCTACTCACATACACCCCAAGCATTTCAGAGAGCTTTCACTTTCTTACTAGACCTGAATTGGTCTTCTGCAACAGGGTTCCTGAAACCTAATGATTTTCTGTGTGTGATCTTCCAAGAAAAAAACAACCAACCCTGAACTACTGTGCAATCAAACAGACAGCAACACAAACAGAAACTGCCATAATGCACCAGGATAGAGGTAGTACCTTTTGCAAGAACAATGAGAAAACAAAGAAAACAAAAGAATGGGCATCTTCTCTGTGCCATTTAAAATGGAGGCTCTAGATAGAGAAATTACTAAACAAAGAACAGAAAAAGACATCAAGAAAAAAATTCAGACCATTCAATGCATTCTTGGAGTAATTTAGCCGAGATTGGAAGCAGACTTGTCCAAGCAAGAAGTTGTTACAAAAGACAAAAAATACTGAACCTATGTCCTGCAAGGGGTATTTTTTGTTCCCTTTGTTTTTGACCTAGTGAATATATTCCTTCACATTTTAGGGGGCACAAAGCAGCACAAGTACATTTTCAAGTTACTCCAATGAAGCAGCAAAGTAAGTGGGGAAGACGTAATATCTGGGTAAAGCTGATTGAAAACCGTAATTCAAACACCAGTCATCAGAGACGCGTACAAGTCACATGCCCGCACTTAAGTACTCTGTTGATAGGACGCTTACAAGTGCTTGACAAGCATCAGGTAAGTCACACCATTGCTTCACCCATAAGAAAGGATAACCCTGTTCTGACCAAAACTCAGTTGCTGTTCTTCCAATGTCTTCACTATAGCAAAGCACGACCTCCTCAGAAAGTACATTTTCAGTACATTCAGGAAAAGATCAAGCACAGTTTATCTCTAGTAAGCTGCGTGGAAATAGCAGCAAATTGCTAGAGAGAGGCATGAACTACCTACCATTAACGCCTACTTTGTGGCTATCACAGCTCCCAAACTATCATCCTTCATAAAGGCCCAATTCTTTTTGGAAGAAGCCTCCTTCCTTCAAGTTTGACCACCTGGCTTTTCCCAGTTGCTATTCCAAAAACTTCTTGTAAACAGCCAGTTACACCACTTCACCAAACCTCTGATACAGCATGACAGAGAAACAAGCCATTTAAAACAAAAGACAGTCAAACTTCGGAGGAATCTCCTTGAGTCACTCAAGTGCAATTTCAGACCACACAATTTAGAAAAATATATGCTAGGTAGGAAGGCTGCATATAAAAACCTTCTTTACCTCTGACTGCTCATCAAGAAAGACTACAAGCAGATGGAGATAGGAGGCTAAAATGCGCATGCCTAAGACACCATGAATTAGAAAAGTCACAATTAGTGGTCCTTCATGCCATGACATTTGGTCTGAGGTTCAAAATTGAAGGGCATCTGTGCTGATCTGCATGCTCCGCTTCTTGATGTCCTGCAAGATGGAACACTTCTCATTGCAGGAAAACTGAAGCTGGGTCTTTATTCAGATTTCCTTACTTTTGTCACAGCGTGTATAAGCTAACACAGGTTGAATAATTGCACACATAAATGAATCTAACCATTTTAAAACACTTCCAATTAAAGAGTAAAAAATAATGAACTATCTTCCTTGTATATTTATTCATTAATTTTTCAAATTCAATCACTTGCTATGTATCCTCATCATTACTGCACAGTAAAATGCATTAAAAAACCCCTCCAGTAATTTGCTCCCTGAAGGAATTTTTAGGATACTAAAATTTAGCCGATTGTGACAGTTGATCACTTATAACTGTAACAGCACTGAATAAGACACACAAATCCAGTAGATCTCAGATTTCTGCTGTAGCTGCATATGACCCCACAGCAAACTTCCCAAAGCTACAAGTCTGGCAAAGCAATATTAGAAATTATTTGGAAGCACAGTGGCCGCCTGAACTGCTACCTCAGTCATACTGTTGGCTCTAAGCCCAGACTCCTTGCTGTGTATTTTATTGTTCTCTCCCAAACTTCAGTCTCCATGTACAGAAGCAAAGACCAAAGAAGAGAGTGCAATTCCCAGAAGATGACAGCTGGTAAGAAGAGACTGAGTAAGCGAAAAGAGTCAACAAAGAGAAGATGTAAAAAGCCAGGGTGCAAGAGAGCACCAAGAGACTTGGTAGGGGAAGAGAGGCCTAGAGAGAAGAAAAGAAAGGAAGCTGGATCTACAACTATACCAAGAAGAGCAAGATGCATTTTCAGGATTTTGTGTATGTCTGTCCAATGCTTTAAAGATAAATCAGAAGAAAGAAGCGAGTTTGCCACATGCTCTGAGAAACACTAATGTGTTGCTATTCATCAAAACAGGTATAAAGGGGAAATTAGCATCTACTCAAGATGAGCACTAAAATCATTACATTGTTCAAAATCGGACTGCGTAACAACAACAACAAAATATTCCAGTCAGACATCTGAAGACCATCATGCAAGCACTAATACAAAAGCATGTAACTATCCAAAAGAACCTACACAGGCATTTGCTATACAGTGGATCCACACTGCATAACCATAGGCACAAATCAAGTTTAATAAACACTAACCTTCAACAGCCAACAGCCTAGAAACTTTCACTCCTAGGATGTTTTTCTTGAGTCCATTCTCAAAATCTACCATTATGCTTAACTATGTCTATTATATGCTAAAACCATCAAGATGCATTTTAAAAAAAAAAAGGTTAGATTTAACTAAACACAATCAAATTACTGATTCTGAAGAAGCAGAGCATCTGCTAAGAAGCAGTATGATGATAGTATCAAAAACATATGCAGACAAACTGAAAAACTGAGCAGAACACTAGTATGTAACCTAATGTAGCACTAGGAAAGGTCTCACTTTGGTGACATGCCGAGATTACTATATTTCTCTTACTAAACAGTAATGCCTAGCTCTTGTAACAATTGTCGAATAAAAGAATTACAGCATTCATGTTTACACAGAATTACTTAATTACAGCAAGAAACTGAGACAAATATTAAACAATGTGATTTCTTTTCAGTAGCTGTTTACTTCAGAAGATACGAGAAAGGCTTCATGAAAACAGAAGGAACCTGTAATAAATATATCTTCATTGTCTCCATACAGGTTCCAGGCTGAAGCCAAACTGAAGTCATCTCAAAATTGCTCTCAACTGCAACCATTTTTTAATAAGAAAAACTGTTATCTCCTCAAGAGCAACACTCATAGTGAAGTTTAAAACTAGTGTGTGCTAATGAAATCTTGCATTAAAATCTCTTCACAAAAATTTACAATATAAAGTGGAATATCAAATAAAACCACTGTTTAAAAGCGTATTTTCTGGTCTACAAGCCTTGCATTGAGCTTGCTTGATAAGTCAACCGGCAAAGTTTACAAATTTTGCAGAGTTGCAACAGTTTTAACGGTAATGACTAAGTTAATACAAATACATACTGGTTGCCCAATGTTATAGCTAGAACTTAAGCCTATGTCATTGGTTTCAGTGAAAGGCCTTTATTCACATGATACAGGCTATTTATCTGGCCCAGCTCCAGCTTCTGAGATCAAAGGCTTTTATTATTATTATTTTTTAAAAGTTTGTTTCTAGCTGGTTTTTTTTAAGCTTTATTTGTAACGTCATTTTAAACAAACTTCTAGGTCCAATGATACAAAACCTGTGAGTTTTCTTTCAGTTCTTTAAAAGAAAGTGGCAACTGTTCTGATGAGTATGCAACCACTTTGCTAGCAAAATACATTTCTTAAAGAAAACAAATATCCCCGAAAGCACCTTAACAAGACACCTTCACTTCTCCCATTTAGCAAAAGGGAAGCTGAGGTACGAAGAGCTTGTCCAGGATCCACTCTCTGTTTACTACCCTGCATGAAACCACGTCTCTTCCACTGAATTACTAATATTTCAATGTGCAATTTAAATATATAGCTATTGAAAAATAGTTCACCAGTAGGTATATAAGCAAAGTAACTTACCACAGAGTTAGTATCACAGCAGTGCTAAATGAAGTCTACCATCATCATCTTTCTACTGAGTAAATATGAAAACTTTCAGAATCACAAACTACAGGCATACACTCCTACATACTGGATATTACTGCATCTGCTGACTTCCCTCTAAATATACTTTGTTACAGCATTAACTTAGTATAACATTAAGACCTGGCAACCACAGGCCCAATTTGTAAAAATATTTTTTAGCCTTCTGCAGAGAAATCCTGAAACTCAGTTTGTCATTCTTATCATAACGAATTACATCTGCAGATAAATAAAAGGATTATGCATTTTTCCAAATCATTATGTAAAAGTCTGTGCTTGTTGACACAGAAAACTGATGGTTGCCCTTCTTAATTACTGAATATTCCAGACTTCGTATCTCCAAATTTTCCTCACTATATTCCATCTCTGCTCCCCAATCTGCTGTTGATCATACTAAGTCCCACTAATCTCAGCAATAATCCAAGTAAACTCATAAACTGCCTACAGCCAAGCAAGCTGCAGGCCTCTGGAAAGAGTCAAAATATGGAGTATTAGAGGAATTTCAAAATTAAGTGTGTTTTAATAAAAAAACATTAATAGCAGTGCCAAAAGCTGTAACTACACTCACTCCATGTCAGACCAGGTAATTTTTGGGTTGTGAGCCAAACAAGAAATGAAACCAACTACATACAATATGCTGTTAGAAATTCACAAACTGTAAAATGACTCGCTTTTCCTATTTTATCTACGGTATTCTTAGTAATTACATATGTACTAGACTGTAAAAATTACTTGCTGGTTTGTTGTGGGATTTGTTTGTTGGGGTTTTTTTCCCCTCTCCTTTTTGAGGTACTTTCAAACACTTCAATTAGAAGGCCAACTAGCTGGTTTGGAAGTTGTGATATTGTAGGAGAATGAATTTAAGTGACCATCTCTTAGTTTTGCTTACATACCTTAAGTGTTGGATCCAAAATAAATGAGTAAGAATGAAAATCAGACATGAGAGTGAACAACAGCAACATCCCTTTTCTTACAAGTTGCTGAAGTTTTATGGCAAATGTATTCTTTACCAGCAGAAGCTTCAAAATTATTTTGAATTAACATATGCTTTTGTCCAGTCTGATGAAGAAAATGTATCATAGACAGACTTGCTTTTACATCTGTAACAAAACATACCTGTCCCAGTCAAAAGTCCAGCACTCTTCTTTCGTGCATAAGCGCGTAAGTGGTTGGACAGGCTAACAGCACTTGTAAACGTCGTATTGCAATGCACACACGTTCTAAGCTTCACAGGCATACCTATCATTCAAAAGAAAACTATAATCCAGTTCTCTCTTCAAAAAATGAAATTCTCAAAGCGTTGTAAAAAGTTTTCTGCAATAAAGATGGTTTAAAATATATTCACTGCATTGACGCAATTGTTTAGTATATTAGAAGGATCCAAGTTAACCGTTATTAGTTTTCCATGTAGTGCTTTAAGCCAAACCATGTTATTTGGAAAAGAACAGAAAGGAGGCAACTTGAGCCCATTAGGCTACTCTGCATTTAACACCTATCAAGTTCCTACAGATCTCCACATTATGAATCTCTAATCCCAAAATACAATCCTACAATTTGAATAGCACAATTCTGTTGAGAAATTTCAGATCTTGCAACGTTTCCAATAAAGAGAATTTTAAAAGTCTAGTTGACAAAGTGGTAATTAAAAGTGTTTTACCCATACCACTGAAGAGCGCAATACTAAATTAGGCTGCTGTTGATGACGGATAAAAAGGTGGTAAAACACACCACTGAACAGCTGTTAGACAAAACATTTTGTTCAGTGCATTTTCTGTTCATTACTTTACATGCGCAATCGATAATGAAAGTTAATGATTTGAAGTTTTTTGCTAAAATCTTTGTGCTAAATAAATGATCAACAAAGCAACATGCTATTTATCACAGGAAAACAGTGAAACAATACTGAACTCCTCACTTACCAAAGAAACCATTATAACTTATTCCCTGCTCAACTTCACCATAAATGTCTCTCCATTTTACCAAAGACATATTGTTTTGGACAACTAGTATTTCAAGTTCACTACTGATAAATTACTAGAAGAAAAAATAAAAAAAGCCAAAACTACTCAGCTGGAAAGCCTCTGTTTGCAGAAAAGAAAGAATCCTATTCTCCAGCAGCCCACAGAAGACATGCTGTTTTTTAGGCAAGTTACAGAAGAAGAACACCTGGTTGGTAAAAACCTTTTTAAAAACTAAAACCAGAATTAGAAATATTTGCCTTTTTAGGGAAAACAGAAGAATTTCAACTTGATGTTAAATATTTCTTTATTAACTCAACTGGCACAGTGCGTTAGTTGTCGAATTCTGTTACCTCAGCCACAGATAATTACAGGGCCCCATTCATAACTGTTAGTACTATGCAAGCATATGTTTATTTTATCTGGTTGCTCATCACAACCAAACAGATGCTACCTAGCATTCAGCGGTAAATATTAAACAGAAAGCAATACACAGTGTCAGGTTTGGCAAACTATTCCTTTAGCATTGTTTTTCAAATCATTAAGCCTGTCAAAGATACACTTTCTTTCTTAAACAATCTCCTGTTTTAAAGGACAACCACAGACGTCCAGAAGGCATTAAATATAATCCCGTTCCACCTCTGTCATTTTAGAAAGCCACCTTTGTCAAGAAATTGACTGCCACGCTTTTGTAGTCTCCTAAAAGAACTTCTGAGTACATCAGCTTGCTGCTGCTGTTTTCACTTGTTTAAAGGAAGACAAGAATATAGGTGAAAAAGTACTAGGCACTGCCAATTTTACTAACCTGCACTGGGTAATAACAAGAAAGCCAACAGAACCAAAAAGTCAGGGGTATAAAAATAAGATCCTGCTCCTCAATCTGAAGAATCCTGCACCATTATAAGGTGGTGTCCAAACAAGAAACAGGTAAATGCAAGCTCTACATAGACATTAAAAAGGAGGTTGTAAGAATTCCCCAAGACTAGAAATAGCTCTTACGTGACAAGTAGGTAAAAAACATCACTCTAAAAACCTGCTCTATTAGTATACAGAGTATCTAGGAAGGTGATTATAGAATTGTTTCATTAGCACAATTCTCAGTGGAGGGGCAATCTCCATCCGTATCAGTCAGGGGCTGTGCATTAGAAGCCTGCTGGCCACAACTGCATTCCAACAAAGCTTGAACCAGCACAGGTCTTCACTCAGGACAGACAGGCCCTAAAGCAAGCATCAGTTTCTCACAGCAGCCGCAATTTTGAAACAAACAAGAATTAATCTATGTTATAGAGTATGTTTGCCTAAAACCATCGAAATTAGTTGACAGTGATTCACCAATTTGGAATATAATGCATTTATAATGGTATCAACAGTTCTGTTAGTTTGAGCAAATGCTGCTTTGCGTGAACCTCAAACAGTTAAATGAAGTAGTTTCCACACCAGCTGTTTTAATGCCCAGAAACAGGGTTACAAGCCCAAACATTTCAGAACTGTTAGTCTACCAAATATGCATGGACACTTCAACTTGTTATTGCAGTATGTGTCTTCTTCCTTACTGAGGCTCATTTTGTGTCCGCTTTGAATTTGTATGCCCAGCCATATGCAGAACAGGAACCATGTTCCATGCAAAAACCCCTCAGTGCTGCTGAGGGGTTTTTTCACTTTAGGAAAAACATGTCAGAAAAATTTGCTGTGCTACCTCTTGCAGTCAGTGTCCTCTGGAAACGAAACAAGAACCAAATGAACAGAATCCCAAATGAAACACTCTGCACTTGTACATTTTCTATGAATTAAAGGATTCTTTGGAAATGTTGTCAAGACATCTAGAAACATCTTCTTACCTGACTGCATAGTCAAGTCCATTTTTTGTGGCTGATACATCAATGGACTGTCTTCATTTAATGGAAGAACACATTTCTGAACAAACCTCTTTCTTGCAGTTTGATTATGAATCTTTTGAGGAGAAATATCAGGATTCCTTTCTTCTCCTAACCTCTTATTTTTCAGGAGTTCTATCAGTGTAAGCGACTGATTTTTTTTCCCATCATGTAGTACTGCTTTTGTTTCATCACATTCATTTAGGAAACTCAGCCCTTCTTCCTCCGATGCAGACACAGATGTATCTTCAGTCTTTAGGCCATTATGGTATGCTTCAAGAGGTATAACATTCTGAGATAAAAAGTCATCATTTGATGCAAATTTCTGAGCAACAAATGGTCTGGGAATAATGCGGCGACTGTTCAAAGCCTTTAGGATTTTTTCATACTTCTCTTCATTTTGCATCATCTCATTCAGAACACAGATCGGAGACTTGTGTGCGTCCCACTTGGTTTTGCCAAGCCTCTTCAGGTGTCCTCGCACATGATTAGACAATCCAATTTTAGTATCGAACCAGCCTCCACAGAGCTGACACGTATGCTCAGAGGAAGTTTCAGATTTCTCAATCGCTACAAAGAAAATAATTTTCATGTTTTTTGACAATTATATACAGTTAAACATTACAATAGCAAATCACAAGGACAAGAAGGCTTTAAAACAAGATAAAGCAAGTCTTGTTTAGTGCTCAATAAATCCCTTTGTCCCCTTTAATTTATACCCAAAATAATAATAATAAAAAAAGACTGCAAAACAACGCAACTTACCTTTTCTAACACGCTTAACAGGAGTTCCTGTTCCAGTTCTTTTAAAATGTTGCATTTTGTCACTTGTTGCTATCTGTTCTGGTGAAACAACGTGACGGGCTTCATAGCTTAGTCCAGCTCTGTGAAGATGTCCTCTGACATGATTGGACAATCCAACACCTGTTTCAAAGGTTGCTGGACAGTACGGGCAGGACTTCTTTTCAAGTGACAAATCAGTCCAATGGAAAACTGAATTATGCTTTGGTAATGCTGATCCTACGTTTTCTAAATTCTGAGGATCATGCAAATCATGCAGGAAGTTATTACCCTCAGCATCTTCATAATACTCAAAATAAAAGCCATCATTCTGCTCATAACTAAGTGAAGATTTATCACCAGCTTCATGATCTTCCATTTTACCTTTGAATATGGGGAATAGGTTTACATGCTCCTGATTAATATCACTGTAAGATTCATCCTCCACAGACTGTGTAGTGTAATCACATAGTTCAACATTATCCCATGAACTTTCATCCTCCGTTTCATAGCTGTCTTTTTTTTCAGCCGAGTTAAGTTTCTGTAAAACAACAATAGTCATTTTATGCAGAAAATCTGGATAGCAATCCAAATCATCTCCTGTAACAGAGCCTTCCCTCTTGGATTCCTTAACCGCTCTTTTTACAGCTACCTGCCTACGATCCTTACAGCCTTCCGCCCCTTTACAATCAAGATTATTTGAATCCATGACAAAACAACTATTACAGGGACTACTTGATGAAGAAAATAAATGTAAAGAACTGACAGAGTTGGACTCTTCCTTTTTTAAATGCAAAGGGTAAGAGTCCCTAGATTTTTTAACCATCCTGTAGTTTTCATATTTTTGTCTATATATATAACTACCACTTGTTTTGACCCTAGCTTTCTGCTTTGCTGCTTGATGAAAATATTTAGGTTTCTGTTTAATGCTACTTCTAGTAAAAAAGGTCTTGTTTGTAGAATTTAGATTGCACACACTTACAGATGACTGTGAAACGCTTTTCCGAGCCTTCTGTATCCTGTAGGGTCTCTTGTGAAGTTTTGCGAAGTTACTGGACTGTGAAGTAGAGCCAAATGATCTTTTTACATCCTGTTTTAAAACAGAGTTCTTTGGAAAAGTAGAAGAGTGTTTGATCAACTGTTTTGTCCTGCCACCAAAATCTAATGATTCTTCTATTATGCTGCCTTTTCTTTTTTCTAGTCTAAGATGGCTACCAAAGGGATCAATGCATGATGCTGGATGCAGATATTCCATATGTTTTTTTAAAATGCTTCTAGCTGAAGTAGTAAATGGACACATCTTACACATATATGTTGATGACTTTTTTGAGGAGCCTAAATATGGATCCTTCAAGGATGCCTTTTTCTGGGTTTTCCTCTGGGGCATGTCGCTACCGATAATTGAACATTTGACTACTGCTCCATGAGCGATCCCTCGATGGCATTCCAGTTCATTTTCTGTCACAGCCATGAAATTGCATTCCTCACAACAATAATATCTCTTATCTTTTTCATGGGTCTTTGCATGCTGCACAAACGTTTTGGGACAATTGGTACCAAATACACACTGCGGGCACTGTAACCGTGCACTCCTACCCTCATCCTGAAGTTCTTTCAGCTCACGGATTTCTTCCATCAGTTTCTGCCTTCTTTCCTGGTGAATTATCATATGTTTAAGAAGTGAATTACGATCTCGAAATGTCCTTCCACATTCCCTACATGCATAGGGCCTGGGGACATTGAGATGTCGGAAATGACTGTTCCCATCTAAATGGTACATCATATGCCTATGCAGATGTTTCTTCTCCCTAAAATTCACATTGCACTTTGTACAGGGATAAAATGATGGTTCATCAGTACTGAAAGTAGATGGCGATTCAGAATCATTCTGTTCACATTTATTTTTTAAAGTATTGGAAAGAAAAGTGCTAGTGTGAACAGGAGAAGAATCTTCTGCACAGTTACTAGTGGGACTATAAATGAGCTGCTGGATAGCATCAACAGCTTCCAGCTCCTCATCCGTGGATTCAGGCTTCACTTTACTCAATGAATATTTTTGTGGTTCTACTATTTGTAGCTCCTCATTCTGCTCTAAGAAGTCAACATTCAACAGCTTCGACTTACTAGGGATACAACTGGTATCACCAAAACAGTCTTCAGTATAGCGTGTTATTTTACTAACATCCATTTTCCTTTTTCGCTTTTTTTCTAAGCCTACTTTACAGTGAATGGGAGACTTCTCTATTGTTTCTTCATTTGTCATAAGAAACTGTATAAACTCTTTTTGTGGATCCCAGCTGGGATCACAACCCGATCTGAAACCACCTGTACCTGAGGAAATGCCTGTTAATGTATCGACACAATCATCTTTTACTAGTAAATTTTTATCATCCTCACAAACTTCTACTTGGCCTACTAAAGTGCTGTCTACACTATTTCCTACTGATTTCTGTGAATCACAACCAATTGAAGCAGAGGTAGGTAGATTTTTAATGGAATGAGTCAGGTTCTTAGCATGTGCTACATCAGGTAACAAAAATAAAACTGGATGCTGATTTGATTTCTGTGTTGTACTCTTTGCAGGCAGCTGAAGATCATGAACCACTGCCAAAGTTGAGCAGGAATCTGTGTGATGACCTACAGGCTGTCCAGTGGTTAATGAAACACTGCCTTTATTCATAATGGAAGTCTTAGATGAGGTGGAGTGTGAAACTGGTCCATTAACAGCAGTTCCTCTAGACAAGATAAAGTTTTCACTAGAAACAGTAGGAGCACCAGTGTGTATAAACAGAGAAGTCTGGCCTCCACTTAAGGCTTTTTCAGATCTGTCCCTTGGTGGCTCCTCAGGCAGAGTCAAGGTATTGTTCTGAAATGACGTGTCGCGCTCTTCTGGCTTGGGAATGCCACCTTCTTCCTCAGATACGAAATTATCATCACGTAGGATTTCTTCTTCTTTAGCACCAGTGACTTCAGTATTTATCTCTAAATCATCCATATTGCTGGTCTGTCCATTAAGTACATTTATACTAAAAAAAAAAAAAAAACCCAAGAAAAGGATCAGGCAATCACAGAAATAAATGATGGCATTTTTAATTTACAGTTTTCTTCAGGATAACCCTTCTTTATACTGTAATCTAAAAATATGTTTGAACTTTTAAAAAAATTTTTTATCTAGGCTATTCAAGACATGTTTAAAATTAATCTATGAAGCAATTTAAAAAACCCCCTTTTTGCTATGCTATATTAATATTATTAATAATACAGCAAACTAGTCACTGCCCAGTATCCCAGTTCAAAAAAGCCTGAACACCTACATACAAGCAAGATGGGGGAAATGAGATTGTGAAACACTGTGCAAATACATTCTACATGTACATTAACATAAACACAGAGTTTATCTGTTTTCTAGAGGTAAAACAAGTTAGGAGTAAAGGCTACCTACACATCTGCTATTCATTTTAGTGATTAAAAAACCCAAAACCAAACAACAAAAAAAACAAAAACCAAAACCCCATACTTCCCCTTTAGCACCTAGGAAACTAAAATAATCTTTACATATCTCAAGGTAACACTTTTTTCAAAGTGCTTGCATACAACTGACCTGATGTTACACAGAAGCCTGCAGAAATGTTTACTTTGTTATTAATTAAGAAAACACAACTAAGCTGATTTTGAACATCTTATTACTGACATAGACATAGCAAAGAATCAAACTCACTGAAAAATTAAATGTCTTCCCATTTCTTTCTTACAAAAGGACTCTACTTGCTTTAAAATAAATAAATCGGATCCTGCTTATGTTATAAGGCCATTTTAAATGATGAGCAAATAAAGTATCATCTTCTTAAACATGGAAAAAACCCCACAATTAGAAAGAAACATTTCAATATGATTTACCTACCAGAGGAAATCGCCATGTTGAATCCAGAACATGACAATAATAGTATCTACTATTACAGAGAACTATTACATAGCAATTCCCTCTGGGAGGCCTTGTGTACATAAAAATGTCTTTCTACAGGTGTGTCTCATTCATACACCAGATCATTTACTCAGTGCTTAGTGAGCAGAGGAGCTGCTTACACATGAAAATCAGTGTGTAACAAACAGGAGTGTGAACTTAAGTCTACCCTGGCATTTACCTCTTATATAGGTCCTCAGAACATAGTAAGCATAAGGCATTAAGACATCCATCTAGGAGCCAAAACCATCTATCTGTATTTTACAGAAATCACATATTTTACCCTTAAAGTGTACTATTTGCTTTGATCTTTCGGGGGCTTTGATTCCTGCCATCACATACTTAGTTTCAGTTACTAATCAGCATTTTGAATAGAGCTCAGTTAAAAGAAGTCATTACCTAGACTCTTTGAATTAAGATGGTATAACTCACAACTAATATCCCATGGCTCCCTGCAATGGTCCTTCATCAAAATCAAGGAAGACCACGCTTGACATCCTTTTTTCCTAAGGAGAGAAAACAACCTGGTTACACGACACCACTTGCATTTTTATACATCACACTCTAAAAATGAGTCCAGCATTTCTATTAGTTTTTCAATTCAACATTATGATAGTTATCCACACAATTCAAAGCCAGCTATGGCCTCATGGAAATCCTCTGTTATTGTGCTTGTTTTCTTTCAAATCGGCAAAAGGACTAAACAAATACTTTAACCTCCTTTAAGTGTGTAAAATGAAAAACTTAATGTAATACAACTTATTTAGTATTTTGAAAATAAAAATAACTACATTTGAAGTAGAACTATCATGAAAAAATTTTGCCATTAATGTTTCCTTTGCTACTCAATCATTGAACTAGCCAATTTCTAAATACAGCAATGCTTACATCAGACACATAAATGCTTAAAGCGTATGAAATATTTTCTTCTATTATTTATCTGTAACATACCTTTATGCAAATGTTCAACTAGACACCCCACTTTCTCATCTTCCCATTTCTTAGATTTTTGCATCTTTGCTGTTTTGAGTCATTTTCCACCATAATCAAGACTTCCAGTAAGATCACATGCAAAGCTGTCACCCTAAAACGGTGATAATGCACCACCCAGCAGGAGTCTTTACATCACGTACACAAGTTAGAAATGGGCAGTGCAAACATGCATTAAGAACCAGTAATGCAAAAGTCAATTAGAAGAAGTGAAACCTCCAAGGATGCAAAACAGCTCCAAAAATTTTACAACTGAATAGTGTAAGCATCATATACTGCCAGGCAGCAGAGCATAAAAGTGTTCAAAAAAGTTTACAAGAAATTTAGTAAGTCAATTTTGCCTGAAAGATGTGCGTTTTCCTCTTTGTATTACTGCAGAGGTAGACAAATGTATGTTCAGTCAATTTTAGAGCCTCCATTAGCTTTTCTCAACAGGAAGCAACGTTGCTAACTAAGTGGTAAATTCAGTGTTAATGAGTGGCTTCACTGCTACCACCTCTGAGGTAAAACCTTCCATGTTCCAAGTTCCACCCATCTGTTCTGGTGTGAGGGGTTCAGAGGAAGAACAGACGCTTCCCATTTAAAGCGACTTCATCGGTACCCCCTGAACAGCGGGGAGGCAAACTGAGAATATTGTGCCTGCTTGGAGACTGCAACCCTCATTATCAGAATGGCTCCTGAAAACTTTTCACAGGTTTACTTGATGAAGACAAAACCATGTTGCTCTACATACAAAACTATACTAACACTAAATATTAGCGTTAAAGCTTAAGTTAAAAAGGTGGCTAGGGGACCATATGATCACCTTTAAACTGAGACACTCTTCAGAGTTATCATGAGCAATATCTACAACATTACAGCGTACAATCTTGCAAGAGACTCCTTTCCATATTGTGTATTTATGGAGATTGTAAACTATTCCATATGGATCTGATTAGAAGTCTTCTGGCTGTCCCTACAGACTTCAGTCTTTGAATCAAGCCTGAAATGTTTACTGTATCAATAGTATCGCTGTTACGTTTTAATAATTTTCTGCTAATTATCACATTTTTTCCCAGCTATCAAGGTGGTACAATTCACTATTTTGTGAATAGGCAGGACAACAAGAAGAACGTTAGCAGCTTTAACAGCATAGTATTAAAATACATAAAATATATTTTTAAATTACAGTAATTTAGTCTTGTGATGATGCTAAGCCAAGATGCAATACTTCATTATCTACTCCATGTGTAGAAATTTATGCAGTAACAACAATAACCAGACACATGCAAGAAAACATTCCACCTCATGCCATCTTTTTTGAGGAAATGTTAACATCTAACTCATACCATTCAGGAATTGCAAGATCCAAACTGAAACGCTACACAACTTGAACACTCGGGGGGGGGAGGGAGGGGAACCAATCATCATAACAACTAAGATTTAAATCAAGGCTATGCAATATTCTTTGTGTATTTCCATCACAGTTTTAAAATTATCTTCTCTATACCATATCAGAAATACACAACTTAATTATCTCAAAATATATAGTAATTAATCCTTACTTAGTGCATTTGAAAAATTAAACATTGAGATCAAACTCTAAGTTTGCTGTAAGTAGTCCTCGTTACATCTTCTACCAGGGCATAGTTGAGGTAATTTTATTTAAGCACACAGTGCAATATACCTAGGAGATGTTTAAGCATAAAAAAGGTTAAAAAATCCTACTCAAACATACACAATCCCAAGCTCATACCTTTGAAACACACTTTATCTAAAATGCTAGGCCAAATTAAATTATTTCAGTTAAACCTAGAATAACTGTAGTGCAGTTAACAGTGTTCCTCTTGATTTACACAAGTTATTTACTACATAGGCATTATTTCACATTCAGAAGTAGAAACCAACAAATTATTTAGCCAAGTGAGCCACATTCCATCTCTATTTAATTACATACTTCTACATTTACATCTTTTAAAATATTGTTTTTCCTCATAAAGTATCGGTTTTTAAAATTGTAATGAGTTCTGCAGATATGACTGCCTGTGGCCAGTCTAAGCATTAAAAAAATGTAAGGTCAGATCTATCTTCAAGCTGACAGATCATCATTTAAATGCCTTAAGCTAATCTTATTGTCTCAAAAAATCTTGAACATCAGTATTTTTGCAAACTATCAGCACTTGCTATAACACCCTTACTACACTACATCTTGAGGTTACTAGAGAAGAAATGAGGTGATAATTGCATATTAACATAATTATTCAGTAATCCCTCTGAGCAAGCTTCCTAGGTCACTCAGTAATTCAGGTTAGACACAACCTTCCTGTCATCAGATCTATGCTGTCCACTTTCTGTTCATTAATAATTCTTTTTGATAGGAATGTACTTAATTCCATTGTTCTATGTACATTATTAATTGTATTTATTACCAGTAGGCTGACGACACTCCGAAGTTCTTATTTCATAATGACAACCTTCTCTATGTAATAGGGTCACACACCAAATTAAGAGTACTGCCTTCATGCAGTATTGGTTCATTAAAACTTATACTCCAGTGCTAAATTTACTATGCTGTTGCCTACTAGTTGTAGTTAGAGATTTGTCAGTTCCTGTTACAAAACCCACTTTATTTTACAAGGCTTTACAATAGATTTGAAAGGACACTGGAGCTGACAGAATTTGGTTGAATATGTGAAAAGCATGAAGCGCTTTCATGTGTTTTGATAGTAAGCTTCTCATTAAATTCATAAATACAAACCAATGAGCTAAAAGCACAGAGTGACTATTAAGTGACAGAGAAACTTGGAAGCCATCTCCTAAATGGACTGAATTTACTCAGCCTAGTTAAAGTAACTGAAGAAACACGGTGTTTCAGCAGTGCTATAACGAAAGCAAAAATATACTTGCCCTGCGCTAAGTAAATCCTCGTAAGTCAACTTCTTGAAGCAGATTTGTGAATAACCAGGACACTCAAGGAATTATTCAAATATTCAAAATATATGAAAGGTGTTTCAGGTTTGCACTGTTCCCATTTGGATTTTTCTTCAAGACTTTGTTACATAAATAGAGAAAATTAACAAAATCTATCATTTTATGCATAAGCATTCCTGTAGTAAAGCTTTCTCAAATGACAGATGATATTAAAGATGATAGAAGCAAAGTCACAGATTTTTAGGCAACAAACAACAGACCAGACAGAGCAAGCTTAAGTACATCATGGCACAGGACTAAAGAGGCATCTCCTTCCATTTTGCCCCATTACGCAGCCTATTCCTTTAACTTAATCATGGCAGATGTCAAGCATGGAGCCTCCATCAAAACCGAAATGTTTAAGAACCTCTGGAAAATGGAAGGTTCGTAAACAGTAACAGAGGAACTAGTAGCATGGCATAAACCAGCCACGTGTTGAGAAAAAAAGCCCTGAAGTTATTTAGAGGATAGCTGGACAGTATTTTTGCCTCTTCCATACAGTAATGCAGACAGTTCACACCTCCTGAGTTTTGCATTTAGCTAGCAATACAAGTATCCAAAGTCAATAAAATCGTGATACTGTCATCATTAGAAGAATACCTATTACTCATTTTCCACTTTCTCTTCTTAAAAGCTATCCAGATCCACCCACCCTTCAAATGGAAATAGAACCACAAAGCCTGACAAGCAGAGGATGAGTCAGTGACTCACCTTGTCTTCCTCCAGCTCCCATCTGTGTTCGCAAATTAAGTTGAAAATAGATTCCCTTCTGCACAGCGGAGACACTGACTATTTGTAGACTGCCTTACTTAGCTTTGAAACCTACAAATTCACCTGAATCTTCTGGAGGTATTTTTTAAACTTCTGTAGTGAAGAGACAACTTGTTTAATATGCACAACATCATGAATACTGCCCTCCCACACCTACTTTACATACAAGTATATGGTTATTAATATAACTACAGTCTGAGGAGTTTCACTAAAAACTAGTTATCTTCAATTCAAATCCATAGCTGTTCACATGAAAACAAACATCAGGAAACTCTCACAGCTAATCAGACTCCCACATTAAAAATTATTTTTAAAGCAGCAAGAAAAATTACTGATACAACACTAAGAAGTTGTATTATGCCTAAATAAAGAAATACAAAGTTACTGTCACCCACAATATAACCTTTTGGTACTCTTTTGAAAGATTCACTCTCTGTGGAAAAAGCTGACCAAAGAGAAGCTTTGAATTACAGAGTCATCAAACAAAAACAGCTGTCTTTTCAGTAAGATGATACTTGGGACCATCAAACCTGAAGCACACTTTTTCATAAAGTTTATTTACCTAAAGTTTTGCTTCTAGCGAAACAATTTGTTTAAAAACTATGTGTCAGGTAGTAAAAATACTTCATTTAAAAATGTCAAAATTTCAGAAACTTGATTTCTGGTCTAAAATGCTTAAGAGTGATATTTTAACATCTCACATGTGGAAGGAAACAGTACACAACTGAAGAATGACTGTCCTACCAGAAATCACAGAACAGAATACCATTACTGCCACTGACCATTCTTAATCTTACTCCTCTAATATTGACTTGCTTGGGAAAATAAACCAGTTTGTCACAATGGGGTGCATCATGCTAAAATTCAATACCAAAATCAATAAAATAAATGACAATACAATTTAAGTGTCACAAGAATCAGATGCATGACTCAAAAAAAACCCCACTCTTCCAGTTGCGCTAATGCAGCAGTTTAAAATGGTTTCATTGGTAGAGACTTTTCAAAGTAAGTTAGGTATTTCTAAAAGTTGCTTAGCCAGTACAAAAATCCAAGATTTTGAATCTGATAACTTAAGAACAGTCAGTCACACCTTGTCTGGCAACTCCACCAGCTTCCGTAACTCCCCCCAACACTCCACAATCCTGTTCATAGAGGACAACCAAGTACTTAAATCTCCCTGTTCCTGCAGCTCTTCGTCCAATTCAGGTTTTTAGTAGTAAGATCTAGTTTGAATTGCACTGCCACTAGTTTCTATTAAACATAACTACAATCAAATATGGATTTCTTCCTAAGCGCAGGCATAGATGGTAAGGACTAGCGGCATTCCAGTAAGAGACATAGAAGTTTGAAAAATAGACTTAATGCTCTGGTGATAATACAAGCTATTTCTCTCCAATACTGTTCCCTTATGTACTTTTACATGCATAGACAAATTCTTTTCCTTTATGTCGATCTCACATGCTCACACCTTTTTTCTCTCTAAAGAAACTAAGCATTTGAGAAAACACTGTTCATCTCCTTCATCACCATTACCTGTGTTTTTCAGTCAAATGTATTCTTAAGCCTCAAGTATGGTTCCAAAAACTGCTTTTATCTAGACACAATACAACAAATAGTTTATTTTATTGACAACCAGCATTACAAAACAAGAAAGTTTTTCCTCAGTACAGTCTATAAATAAAAGCTCTGCTCCCAATCCTTGTTGTGAGACAGTATTTTTATCAGGCTGACGAAAAATTAAGGGTCACGATCAGTGATGCAAAGTGTAGTTGGCGGTCAGGAACTAGCACTGTATCCTGGGGTCAGTACTGGGTCTAACACTGTTCAACACCTTCATTAACGACCTGGATGATGGGGCAGAAGGAACCCTCACAGCAAGTTTGCCAACAATACAAGACTGAGCAGAGCGTCTGATACACCAGCGAGTTGTGCTGTGATTCAGATGGACCTCAACAAGACTGGAGCAACGGGCTGGCAGAAACCTCATGAAGTTCAACAAAGGAAAGTATGAAGTCCTACATCATGAATAAAGCCATGCACCAGTACATGCTGAAAAGCAGCTCTGCAAAGAAGTAACTAGGGGTCCTGTTGCACAGCAAGCTGAAAGTGAGCCTTCTTGTGGCAAAGAAGGCCAACAGTATCCTGGTCTGCATTAGGAGTGTCACCAACACACGGAGGGAGGTGACCCTTCCCCTCTAACTCAGCACTGGTAAAGCTACATCTGGAGTAGTGTGTCCAGTTCTGGGGTGGCCAGTCCAAGAGAAACACAGAGCTACTAGAGTAAGTCCAGCAAAGGGCCACTAAGACAATTAAGAGACCGGAGCATCTCGTATGAGGAAAGGTTGGTAGAGTTAGGACTGTTCAGCCTGGAGAAAAGAAGGCTTGGTAGGATCTCAAATGTGTAATCACATTTGATTAATCACAAATGATAATCAAATCATATGTACAAACATCTGAAGGGAGGGTACAAAAAGACAGAGTTAAGACTCTTGCCAGTGCCGTTCAGCAACAGGACAAGCAGCAATGGGTACAAACTAAAATAAGTGCATTGAAAACAAGGAAAACTTTTTTACTGCGAGAGTGACTGGCACAGGTTGTTCAGACAGGATGTGCGGCCTCTATCCTTGGAGACATTCAAAAACTGTCCAGACATGGTCTTGGGCAAGCTGCTTTAGGTGACCCTGCTTAAGGCAGAGAATTGGATAAGATCTCCGCAGGTCCCTTCCAACCTCAACTATTCTGTCTTTCCAGTTTTGCCACACAGTACCCCAACTCTTGCTTACTCTACTCCTCTTTAGAGTGCTCCATACGCACAGACTATCCACTTTTTTCTTTCATTTCAAAATATCAGCAATATAGGCACAAAAGTATTTCAATTAAGAAAAAAATTCCCAACCACTAACTTGATATTTATGATTCTGACAGTTTAAGATTACACAAAAATAATCAGGTATACAGCAAAAGTGCATTCTCTCATCCCAAGTTACATACAACGTATCTACAGCAAAACTATAGTTTGATGCCCCTCTCCCTTCTCTCTCTCTTCCAGTGTTCCTGTTTTGGAGGGTTCTCTCACTAAATAAAACAATATTATCACTAAGTAACATTATCACACACAAATTTATAAACGTACAGTTCCTAAGTTCCACCTCACTGTCTGTTAGTATTTCTACAATTCAGGACTTTCCACAGGATGAATCCCTCTTCTATGTCACAATTTACTTCGATGCCTTCTTGATGTGTCACACCCCAGAAGGGTCTAAGGATGCTGGATTCTCAGTGTCGGCTTCTCAAACAATACAATAAAAATATTTCCTCTTCACAGAACCCACCTCCGCCAGCAATTCTGTTGTAACTCCAGTCACTGTGAGTGAGACATTTCACAAAGAGCACGTTTAGGGATGTATCTGCATTCTTCCAGGCTCTAGCCTCACCACTACAGTCCTCACGTGGGGGGATAATACTACAATGAAAGAGTTGCTGTCATTGCAGAAGATTTTGGCTTGCAGAGAAGAGGAAGTCATCCCAACATGGAGCCATATGCTGTCAAATGACAGTGCTACACATTGGAATTATGCTCCTCTTTGCAGCAAAGCCAATTTAAATAACTCCTGCCTTCCTCCACTCCCCCACAGTCCTTCTTTGTCACTTGCTCAACAACTTCATTATCCAGTTTAAAAGGCTGGGACCCACACACTGCTGAGTCAGCACAACCGAGAGGCAACAACTATGAGTAAGGGCACAAACCTTTACTTACTTGGTTGACAAGAAAACCTACTGGGGAATCTTTGCCTAAAATTTGTATCATAAATAAAAAAAGTGAGTATGCAGAGAACTTTTCATAAGGCAAAAAAGCAGCTTTGGCAGTCCTCTATTGAACTGCAAAAGACAACATCATGAAGAACACTACCATGAAGCAAATTTTATGTTCTAGAATTACTTGAAGTACAGTACTCAAAGTAAAATGCTAGAACTAAATGCTAAAATAATTCAACTGGGGAACATTAAATACATCTTATGAGAATACTTTTAACAGAAGAAATATTCTTAAATTACATAGAAGACATGATAGCTAGATTTTCTAGAGACATACAAACACAAATCCTTCCAGCAAGTTAAAAAGTATTTTCATTTCTAAAACACTTCACTAACTTTTAGAAATTTTAAAACAAATCTACTCCCCCTTAACCTACAGTTTTACAGAATCAAAGTCACTTTATGTGCTGAGAAACAAGTCCGTTTGAAGCCAGGTACTGCCACCAAGTGGTGGTGAAATTCTGTATGCACATCTAATTGTTCCCCATGTATAGAGCACACAGAACTGCAAATGTTCCCCCAGCCATCAAAAATGAGCAACAGCGTATTAACACAAAGACTTTTAAAACTAATCAAAGCAGAGCCTACAGAATTTTCATATCCAAATCTAAAACCGACTTCCAATTTAAAACAAAGGTTTTTTCCTACAATTCAGTCTTTTTGTTTAGACACCTTTTGTGAGCATTTGGGTAAAGAATCCTTCCTTACAATACAAATATCACTGAACTGACTCTAATAATTAGCTGTTTTCCGTAAGTCTATACAAATCCCCAACAATTACAACTATATGGCCACAGAAGTCTTATTTTTACCATAACCCCAAACTTCAGAGAAAGGTGAATTCAGTAACTGAAGCAAAAGACCTCTTAAGGTGTAAACATCCAGTTTGTTATATGGATAAGCTATTCAATGTACTTTTGTTAGTATGTAAACATCACAGACTGGGAAGGATTTTTAGAAGTAGGTATATTTGACTATTCTTACAAGAATATTTCTCAAGTTCATTAAACTGTATTGTTAGTTACCTGCATGAACTAGTCCTGAAGTGTCAGTCCTAGAGATCACAGATGAAAACTCACATGACAACATGATGCTGCATAATGGATCAACAGTACAACTTTCTTAAAGATGACATTAAAAAAAAAAAGTTTAACCAAATGTTATTGAGATAGATCTTTGAACACGATACACCTCTCAACTCTGGAAAAATTCGGACCTTATTTCCTATTATATTAAAGTGGTAATTCTTTTTATCCAGGACAACTTGAAACACATCTAGCAATTTCTCTTGCTTTTTGCTTTTTTGGCCAATAACTATTTGCTGTACATATTTTAATAGTATCACAAATCAAGATTGTCTCTCCTGCTAATGTAGAGAGACTTCTTAACTCCTGAAACATGCTACCTTTCCCAATTATAAAAAGACTACCTCAAATGATCACTCTGCTTTTACTCAATTCATTTAGAACCATAGTGTAACAAATTACATTAGTGTTACTCATATTTACCAGCAAACTGGTTCTCATCATCCTCTATATTCTTTCTCTGATCAAGGGTTAAAAAGCTAATAGGATTGTACGTAACAGTGATGGGTAAGGCCAAAACCCCATCTCCTACCTTTTTAGAGTAAGAACAAACAGTTCTGTTAACTTGGAGAAAGTTATCATCCTTACTGAAGAACACATGAAATAAGAGTTTTTAGAAGACCAGAAGCTATAGAACTCTGTACACAACCAGATGAACAGACATAACTCATAATTCCAAGTGACAAGAAAAGATAAGGTCACTCATCTAGTAACTGGGTTTTCGTTGTTTGGTTTTTTTTGAAAAAAGCCTTTACTGCAAGTGACTTAATGGCAAAAAACTCAACTTCATGTTACCAAAATAATGCAAACAAGATGAAAATCATATGAGATTCCTGTCTGACCCAAAGAAACACAAATCCCACATACTCATATTTATCCTGTACAGAATTCTATATACACCTTATCCTTCTTCAACATCTGTGGTGCTATTATTCATTTATTTTATCATCTACTTTTAGGTAAAGCAATACTAAATACATTCAAGACAGCTTCTGGAAGCAAGTCTGGTTTTGCCAGGTATCTCAAATGCTCAAAATCTGACCTCACTCTATACACCGTTACAGTGAAATTTAGCACCAGCATCTACCTTCTGTAATGTTTCCTGTTAGACAGGAGTGTGACCCACTGTACTGTTAACACACTGAGATCAAGATTATTTTTTCCTAACTTTCTCCCCTATTTAAAACACCATAGATCCTCCTACGGAGCTCAGAAGATGCAGTCTGGAAGTCAGAAAATCTAAGAACAAAGATTAGTTATCCCAATAAAGTACATTCAGTGTTTGCAAATAGTGTCTTACATCTGTGCGTTTTTAACTGGCAGCAGATTTTTTTATTTCAGGAAGTTAGGATACCATACTTTTCATATTTGCGTTATGGAAGCAAATGACTTGAAATTAGAACAAACCCCCCAAATCCTTTATTCAAAGAAAACCTACATAGAAATCACACCATCAGAGTCATTAGGAAATGCATTCTGGTTAAGAGTATGAGGAAAATGATTGAGCAAATCATTAACTCACATTTTCAGCTACTGCTTTACAGAACATAAGCTTACATAAAAGGACAAGTCTGCATTGAGTTAGAGCTAACTTCATTGTTTAGAAGTCTACCCGATGCTGCAGCTGCTACACTCATAAATGGAGACAGAAGACAGAGGGAGTTGTGAAATACAGGTTCTTCTTTAAAATTAAGTCTTTCAGTCATCCTTGTTGCTCTTCTCTGAGCCTTATTTGGCTCTGCTATGTTGCTTTTCAGCCACAGGACTAGACTAGTACTCAAGAAGCAATACACATTGCAACGCAATGCATCTATGGTACACCACAAATTTGTATAACCGGATCTGGTTTTTGTTTTGTTCTGTTTTTTGTTTTGTTCCCTGATAATGCGTAATATTTTCATTGATTTACTGACTATTCAGTTGTCATTTTCACAGAACTGTCAGACCTCAAGATCTCCTCCAAGCAATAACAATACCGATCAAACTTCATGACATTGTTTCCAAGTACTCTTTTACACATTTTTCTGTCCTCTTGTTATGTATGCAAGAGTACAGACTTTCTCCTTGGGGATCAGCTTTTTTCTATTATACACAGCTAACCACCATTTAGATGAAAGGTCTTTGCCACTTCATTCAGAAGATTCCATGCTTAAAGAACACATTCAGTTATTCATATATTAGACTTCTCAACTAATTTTCTGTATTTAAACCGGTAATGTGATAACACATAAATTAAGAGACAGACCATAAACTGTATGCACTAAGTACTGAAACCACTAGAAGGCAACGGGAACGATCTAAATCTTGTGAATTCAAGTCTCCAGAGCCATGATTCTTGTTTTACACTTATCCTCAAATTAAAAAAAAATATTTCCTTTTGCAGAGTTAAACTTATTCCTATTCTCAAAGCCGCACATTCTAGAAACAAGCAAAGCCAGGCTAAGGCAGTAAACATCCTCTATACATAAGTATATGCATATTACACTTTCAATTGTTCACAGTATTGTATAATTTTAATTGTTCATAGTTCTGAATAATTTATAATTGAAGTCTTGAATCAGTTATACGTTATACAAAAGAACAAAACTGAGCAGAATAGTTATCTTAAATTCCCCACAAAGCAGTCTGCTATAATCAGTATTTTAAAGTTGACAGCAGTAACACCAAAAAAAGTCTTAGCAGAGCAGACGATACAAACAAAGCAGGTCACGTCTACTCTAAAATGCGCATACTACATTTTTAAAGTTACATTAATTACATTAAAGTTACATTAAAATTACATTAATTGGAGATTAGAAATGAAGAACAAGTTCATTTGAGCAAATGGGGTCTACCTCTCACTTCTTCCAAGTTATCAAGTCACCTCACGCAGCTGTATTCAGAGATAGCATATTAGTCAAACAGCCAACAGAAACTTGAGAAGCCAGCTTTTGTTTGTTACGGAAGCCTATGTACACCAGTCCATCATCCCCTGTATCCACAGCAGAGAATTTACCAAACTGTGGGGCCTTACCTAAAGATACTCGTGAAAGACTCAAGCTAAAACAGATTAAAGCAAATTGCTCTATTAAATGCTTCACATAATTTAATGGAGACAAGATTAATTTTATAGTTCAAAGTATTTCTGAGGTATAATATCAAGTAACATGAGAAGAAACAAAATCTGGGCCTACATGAATTATTTTTCTCAAAATAATAGCTGGAGGGGGTGGGTGGGGTGTGTGTGAAGGGGAAGAAATGCCTAAGTTACAGAGAAGTTTTCCTAGATGGACACTTTGAAATTGCAAATGGATACTTAAAAGTTCTACAGCTTTTAAATACCATCAGTAAATCTTCATATACTTGTTCTTCCAAATAGCTCCAAAAGTATTTCCAAGGACAGGAAAAGAGGGAAAAAAGCTTAACGAATTTTATTATTAAAAATTTGAAATGCTATTCTGGTAGTTAGTCAAATTTCCCGCACAGTTATTTATTAATAGAATAAGAGCAAGTTTGACATGCTGCTTGGACAACGCAAAGTACACTTTCAGTACTTTGAAACCAGGTGGATAATATGTAGAGGATGAAATTAATTTGAAGTACTCCTAATTTTGGCTCTCAACAGCTAGCAGAATGCATTGATAGCTTTTTGACTACAAATAAGTTTATTGAAGAAAAGCATAATTATAATAATAATAATTTTGAAATATTAGAAGTGTGTGTGTTTTGATCCTATTTTGGTATCATAGAAGTCTATGTCCATAAATTACAGTAATCAAGATACAAGTTTCAATGCAATTTTCACTGACCACTTTTTCTGAGTGTTAAGTAGTACACACTAACAGACCAAAGGAATGTGGAGGAAAATAAACAAACAACACAAAACCAAAAACCCACAAAACTTCTACTGACCTTTGTTTGTTTGATTTGCATTAAGCTGTGAGATCCACTTCCACATTAAAGCAAACCTGCAAAATAAAACAAGAACTTAGTCCACAGCTGTCATTGTTTTCCACTTGTGTTCTAGACTATCAGACAAGACAGGTAAAGCACAGACATAAGAAATCCACAGCTACAAATGTATTCTATCAGTTTTGTCTCAGGGTCGAAATATCAAAATTCCAGCGGTCGTCTTTCAAATATGTATGTGATTTTCAAATAACATAGATATTGTTGCTTTAATTAAAAAACCCACCAAGAAATCGTAACAAATATACATACAGTATTACTCTAAGTGGGCAGAACAGGGGAAAAATGTTACTTGGCAAGAAAACTTCTTCTGCATTTTATGCTGATGCCTTCAAAGTCAGCTATTTTAAGTTCCCCCAACGTGGAATGAAGCACAGAAAGGAAATGGTTACAAATAAAGCTTTTTTTTTTTAAAAAAAAAAATCTTTTCAGCAAAACCAATCAACATCTGAGATTAACTATTGGAGGATTTTAAACCTGGGCCTCAGTAATTCCTTGCCTTTCCTAGGACAAAGTTGTGTTTATTATTTTAAGGCTAGCTGGCCCATTTGAAAATCATAACTTACTTTGCCTTCATGAAGGCTGATTAATGTCGGATTAAATGCCCCAATTTCAGTTTTGCTCATGGGTCTTTAAAAGAACTAACTATACAAGGACATTTTTCACTTCCTCTGAAAGTCCCTGAAGCTACACAAAACCAAGAATGCGTTTGGGTACAGCATCTCTACAAAACTGAGTCTACTTCCAGTGATGACACAGCAACTAGCATACAGCTTTACAGAGAGGGCTATTCACATATAGACTAAGCTAATGTATCTATCACCAAAATTAACTCTGAAAGAGATACCTATCCTCACATACTACTCAAGATTCCTTCCCTCAATTTGTTCACACGCAGCTTTTTGAATCCAAGTTCCCCAGTCAGCCTGTAACTGTTTCAAAGCCACCTGCCTAAATTACAAAGACAGAGAGAAAGGAAAGACAGACCTTTCAAAAAAGTCATGCTGGGCAATATAAAGCAACACAAAAGAAGTCTCCAGGCTTCTTTCCCTAGCCCCAGGATAATTTCCTAATTATCACATTAAACCGTAGCCTTTATGCCTTAATGCTATTCAAAAGATATGCTCAGTTCTCAAGTTGCACTACAGAAAAAAATTAAAATTTTTAGTCAGGTTTTAGAGTAATGTTCATACGCCTAGAGAACCAAAAGTGTTATTTTCAAACAACAGCGGAGCCTTACTGTATATTACAGAAGGTAAATGTAAAGGTACAGTTAAAAATGCCCACAAAATACACCCTGCATGTATGAAGAGCCAAAACACCTTTAAAAAAATGGGAAAGAAGGTCTATGCAGGCTTTACATTATCAAACATTAAGATCAGCACTAAACCAGACGTCTCAGTAAATCTCTTCACTTTGGCTGGGCAGAGTCAATCCCAGAGTTAACACTTCTCACTACAAGAACTACATCAATGACTCTGCCCCCATGCAAAACGATCTCACACCACCACTTGCAATTCTCACATCTTCTGAACACTGCAATTAGCTAAACATTACCAATAACTCTTCTCAACATAGATTTCGTGGTTTGAGATTCAAAACCAGACAGAATCTTTGCATCAAAGGACTGAGCCCAGAGGACAGTCGATCACTGTGGTAATAACAGCAGGCTGCCATACAACCCCATTACTCGCTGCAACAGCTTTTTCATGGAAACACACTATTTCAGACCAATCCATTTGCTCTGTTGACATAACATGGGAAGTCTTACCCTACACTGCCTATCTGGAGGGCATGTACTCTTGTACTCATTAAATGTGCTCTTTGGGAAAACTTAAATGCAACTATTCTTGAATATAAGTATTCTTTGGTTCACAGGAATCTCACAGATCACTCTGGGGACAAATCTGGACTTACTCTAAATCGACATCTGGCACAGAGGGAAAGAGAAGACGGGCCATCATAATTTGCATATTGTCCAGCTGATGGACAGGTGACAGAAGTTTCACAAAGAGATAATCAAGTAAGCAAACCGCCAAAGGAGCAAACGGCTGACCACTGCAGCCCTGTGTTACAAACTTCAAAGGGCCCTGCAGAATTAACTCCCCTTTTTTGGGATCTCAAACTCACTGGTGTTCAAAGCCCCACCCAGTGGGAGACAGTACACGCAGAGGCATGCAAACATCTTGATGAAGGCTATGCGATCCACAGCAAGACACCAGATTTTAGCCTCAACTATCGATAGCGTTGAGATTCTCACTCTTTAAAGCAACCCAGCCTACAGTACTTAACCAACATACACCTCTCAAAGGTCTTTCTGCTGCCAAGGAAGATTCCTCTCACTCCAGCACAAACAATCAAACTCTAACACCTCATTTCAAGGGTGTTGACATTTGGAATAACTGAGCACCTGAAATTCTTTACCAGCAGATCCAAGAGAGGTAGTTCTCCAAGACTCCTTAGGGAAAGGTATAGATTTCAAAATCACAAATGCTTTGGTTCCGATTTTCCTGTCTTAATTCTCATTATCAGGAAGGTGAGTGAGAATGAAAGCCAGTCCCCCTCACCAGGTATTAAAGACAGCATCAAAAGGGATTCAGAAGCAGGTAAGAAATGTAGTTACAGAGCGTTCACCTTAAGGCCTCGCCATTCAAAGAGTGAAAAGGGGCCCACCGCAGGTAAAAGGACTGCTGTAAAATGCTTAGGCTTCTGATCACCGATAAGCAGCTGCCTGTTCTGATAAGGGCAGAGAACAGGAAGCGGAAGAAAACTGCAACGGTGGAGACGGGCGATATCTCATAGGTACCCCCCAGTGATACTAAAGAAACACAAACAGGCTGAAAGTGCCTAAAAGCATTTCTCATTAATTGGTAAATGTGAACCAAGGCTTGCCATGATCACCTTGCCCAGTGACAAAACAAAAGCAGCATACCAACGATACTTCTTTGCATGCAACACACAAAAAAGGCCCAAGTAAGCACCAGAAATTCTCCAGTCTGTATGCAGTGACCACGTCACAGCTGCGGGTATTGCCCAGACACACAAGTACAACCTCTCAAGTGTATCTGAGCTATAGACACAAAGAGATTCTCAAAAAGCATTTGTCTGAGGAATAATTTAAAAGGCTGTATATGTAGGCTCTAAGATCATTGTTACAGATAATCACACTATAGTTAAAAGTTTAAAATTTCTGGCTTGCTAGAGAACAGCTATGAAAACTTCCATACTCCTGCTTTCCCAAGTGAACAACAGCTACAGCTGCTACTTCAAAAGTCAGGTTCATAAAGAACAACTAGGATAAATACTTTCACAAGATTTTATCCATGACACTTGTATCAAGCTCATAACCCTTAAGAATACAAGGTTTATAAAGACAATTATTCTGAGTTCAAATGTAAATTACTACTGAAAACATGCCTAACTACTCCTCTTGTCATTAGAGCTGGATCTTATGTCACGACTAAATGTACTTCTTTTCACTTTCTATTTATGTTATTAGGGCCCTGTTTGCTATAGTATCTCCTATAACGTGCCCCTCTCTGAGGAAAAAGTTTAAGAAACACCAGAATGCAGAAGTGTACAACAAGCAAATAAAATCTGCAGTAATCCTGACGAGTTTTGACCTATTTATCTACTACTAAGCCCTTATTTCCTAATAGATCTGGGATAACCAGCATTTCTACTTCTGTCTCAGAAAAGACACTTAACCATCTTTAACCACCACCACCTCCTCCTGGAATTGCTGCAGTCAGGAACATAATTAATAGATAAGTTTTTTGGTGAGTTTGTTGGGTGTTTTTGTTGATGTTTGCTTTTTAAAAAACAAAATTATAATGTAATACAAAACTAGCTTTTGCCCCTATAGCTTATTATGCTTGTGGGGGAAGGAACGAAGAGGAAGAAAAAAAGGCTAGACTAAACTACACTACAGAAACGACTTTTGGTGGTATAAGCTGTGGCTAAACAGTTCATTTCACCAACTTAACATAAAACCACAGCAAAAGGTTTAAAACTGTAGCCTTGACTTCAAGTACTTTCTGGGACTTACAAAATGTGATTAGTTGGTTAAGAGTGGCATTCATATTTATTAGGATACTGCTGTCCCAGCATTAAAATCTGCTAAATTTAAAAGCTCTGGGTGGGGGAAGAAATTTCCTTTTAATATCTGCTGCAGCTCTGGAAAGCATCCATAATCTTACAGAAGTCTAATAATCCTAATAATCAATACAGGAAAAACAGCCACTAGAAAGCAGAGATTACTCTAAGAAAAGACCATTCCAAGAAGCCCATAAGAAGTTTCAGCTAAAATTTTACACCTAACTTCCAAGGATAAAATAATTTCAGAAGGCGGCTGAAAAACCAAAAAACATAGATGACAATAGTCTTGTAAATCAGTTAATACAGCTGAAAAACTCTAATTACAAGCCTATACTGCCATTTTCCTAACAAGTAGTCAACAATGACCCTGCCTGTACAAAATGTAGTTTCCTGTTTTCTGTTTGCACAAGGAGCTTTGATGCTCTTTGATTTCTATCAAAAAGTGTAAAAATAACTTAATCTACATTCAGTACCCACAAATATCTACAACTAACAGTGTAATTAATTTAAATAATCACTCAAATCTAAACATGAGGTTCTTCTAAAAAATCACAGAATTCCCTTTGAGAATCTGCAAAATTCCTCTCAGTCTACGCTATTCCAACCTTAGTTTAATCAATGGAATTATAAATGCCACAATCAAATTTGCAAAGGAAAAACAACAATTGCTCTTCTCAAAATAGTTAATGTAAAGCAATACTTAAGTGCAGGTACCCTACCGAAGCTGGAATTATCCAGACGTGAAATTAAGCAAAAACTTAGCACTTCACAACATTAAGAGACAAAAATTTAAGTCCTTTTAGTGGAAATGCTTCTGACTTCAAAGAATCTGCAGTGACTGAACAAGAAGTGAGCAAGCAAGGGACTACAAGAGAGAAGACTGCCTCCTGCATTTTGAATCTCCTGCTAGATTTTGAGTTATCTGAAAAATAGTTCAAAGAAGTTACAGTTCTTCCTTTGTCTGTTCATCACAGTAAAAGCCACATGCACCGTTCCCAAAGCTGTGGTAGGGCTTTTTCACGTGAAAGTGTTGAAATCTCTCATTTTTCTACTTATAGGAAGTTTTGCTTTTTGACAACACCCCGTATGGGACGGTGAAGCACTTCAAGGAAAACTGTGACAGCACAGAAAATGAACACGGCTGATCGTACCTCAGACTGCGAAGCTATTTCAGTCCAAACAAGATTACAAGTAGACGAATGCAACATTGATAGGAGTATCACAGCAGGGAAAAAAGTAGTCAAGAGTAGCTTGAATAGAAAAAAAGAACTTGTGTTTTTACGATCATTTAAGTCAAACAACAGATTTAATTATTTCAGAAAATCTCTATTACATAAATTGGAAAAAACATGGAAAAGCCATCAGAGGGAAAGTATTCTAGGAAGACTTGGGTTTGGACTAACAAAAGACATATTGGTCAAAAAAGTTACTTTTCCTCTCCATCACTGAACAGATATAGTAGTAAGTATTTAAAGATGTACACAATAGGCAAACAACAAAGATGGAAAGATATCTACAGAGAAGGTGAAAAACACAGAATTTAAGAGCTGTTTACTTTGCATTATCCAGTAAGCAAATACATAACAATCCGTGTACAAATGAAAGCATCGTAATTGCACTAAACTGAAGCAGCAGTTTAAAGATAGTTCTGAAAACATTTAGAACTTCAAGGCCTTAAGAGAAAATACTAATATATTGTTTCTGAAGGTTACTTATCAATGCAGTTTCCCCCTCAGCTAAGATTAGTTCTAACATTCTAAGTATCATTGATACTTAATAAGTAAGTTTACAGTCCATCAATATCCAACTAAATCTAATGGTATTATTCACAATGAGAACTACCATAAGCAATAAACTGCAGAGAAATAATTCACCTTCTTTCTTTACCAGTTAAAGCTACAGTTCAACATACCACTTGCATAATAAGCACCTGTACATTTTCATTCATCCTTCAGCCTATTTATCTTGATCACGTGAAACCAGCTCTTCATTTGCTGCATTTATATACCTTAAATACAACCGCTTCTCTCAAACAGGAAAAGCTTAAAGCACAGAATGACATCATCTCTCCATTCCACTCCAAATTACTAACGGCACTGTACATAACCTTGGCATCATCCTTGACACTGAACTCTTCTCCTTTCATTATGCTTCCAGCAAAATCTCATCCATACATTACCTGTGCAGGAACTGCCACTACCCTTCACCTATGGCATCACTCTCTTCTCCAGTCTCAATTACTATGTATTTCTTCACCATATCATCACGTAAGCTTTACATATAGCACCCAAAATACACTGACATACCCTCTGACTATAAACACTGCATGAATGCTCTCCAGAAAACAGAGTTATATGAGATCTTGCCTACCACATAGAAATTGATTATGGGTCCTTACAAATACCTAGTCCCAGTTTACATATCCAGTTTCTCAGCTGAGTAAGTAAACAGAAATCAAAACCTGAAAGCTTCCTCACTGAAGTGCTTTTCTAAGGAACCAACAGTCTTAATACAAAAACATGCATTTTATGTCTTTAAAAAATAAAAAAAATTTAGAAGCATCTGAGGCAGCTCCTTCCACATGCTCATTTTAAGAAAATATCCTGTTATATTTCAAGGTTCATTTTTAAAATACCAAACTGTACAATGATGTTAGACATTTGTAGTGCCATCGTTTCTACAAAACCCACAGAATTTTAATAAAAACACGAAGGCAAAGCTAAGCGTAAGAATGAAAAAAGTTCAAATTAAGGTTGTGTACATCAAATTAGTGCATACCCTGATGTGTACTACCAAGCAGCAGCATTCTATCATCCAAATGACTGTCTTTACAGTTTCTACATTTTCTACAACTTGAAAGTTGTGGTTTATGCATTTGGCACGTATGCCTGTAAATGAGGCAGGATTCCACTGAAATCAGTCAGAAGACTGTTTCGTAGAAGATACTGAAGGAATCACAGAACGGTTAGAGTTGGAAGGGACCTTGAAGATCATCTAGTTCCAACCCCCTGCCATGGGCAGGGACACCTTCCACTAGACCAGGTTGCTCAAAGCCCCATCCAGCCTGGCCTTGAACACTTCCACAGAGGGGGCATCCACAGCCTCTCTCTGAGCAACCTGTTCCAGTGTCTCACCACCCTCACAGGAAAGAATTTCCTCCTAATACCTAAACTAAAGTTATCTTCTTTCAGTTTAAAACCGTTACCCCTCACCCTATCACCGCACCCCCTGATAAAACAGTCCCTCCCCATCTTTCCTGTAGGCCCCCTGTAGGTACTGGAAGGCTGCTATAAGGTCTCCTCAGAGCCTTCTCTTCCCCAGGCTGAACAATCCCAACCCTCTCACCTTGCCCTCATAGCAAAGGTGCTCCAGCCCTCTGATCATCTTTGGGGCCCTCCTCTGGACTCGCTCCAACAAGTCCATGTCTTTCCCGTGCTGAAGGCTCCAGAGCTGGCTACAGTACTCCAGGTGGGGTCTTCACCAGAGTGGAGTAGGGGGGTAGACCACCTCCCTCAACCTGCTGGCCACACTTCTTTTGATGTGGCCCAGGAGGCAGTTGGCTTTCTGAGCTGTGAGTGCACAACAAGCTCACGTTGAGGTTCTCATCCACCAACATCCCCAAGTCCTTCTCCTCAGGGCTGCTCTCCATCCATTCTCCACCCTGCCTGTATTTGTGCTAGGGATTGCCCAACCCACATGCAGGAACTTGTGCTTGGCCTTGTTGAACCTTATGAGGTTCACACTGGCACACCTCTCAAGCCTTTCCGGGTTCCTCTGGATTGCAACCCTTCCCTCCAGCATGTTGACTCTGCCACACAGCTTGGTGTCATTGGCAAACTTGCTGAGGGTGCGCTCAATCCCACTGTCCATGTCACCAACAAAGGTGTTAAAACAGTACTGGTCCCAGTACCAATCCCTGAGGAACGCCATTCATCACTGGTCACCACATGGACATCAAGCCATTGACCACAACCCTTTGAGTGTGCCTGTCTAGCCGATTCCTTATCCACTGAGTGGTCCATCTGTCAAATCCATGTCTGTCCAATTCAGAAACAAGGATGTTGTGCAGAACAGTGTTAAATGCTTTGCACAACTCCAGGTAGATGATATCAGTTGCTCTTCCGTTATCCACCAATGATGTAATACCGTTGTAGAAGGCCACCAAATTTGTGCGAAATAAGATTTTACAATAAAAATAATACATATGTACAAAGTAAATAAAGCATGTGTGCTACTTGAGAAAGACACTATTTTAAGCACAGATACTTGCATTTCAAGTCATATGCAACTGTATATTTTAGATGCAAACTTTTGAGTAAAGCCATTCTTTATTTTTACCAAGGACCACAAAACAATCTTTCCTAAGGCCCCTGAATAGAGAGCAGTTTTATCAATTCCATCTTCCCTGAATGAATCCACTGCCTTTTCGGTCGGGAAGTCTGAGAGTTACCAAAATCCCCCCCCAAATGAACAAAATACAGAAAAATGGGATCTGCTATAAGTAATACAGGACACATCACACATACAGGACTTTGATGAGGAACAGCCCCACTTCACTGTCACTCCATACCTGTCATCAAGTCTGCCACCTGTGGAAACCTGACACACAGAGAAATGCATCAATTAATCTTCTCACATTCACTGCACTTCATAAATCCCTTTCCTCATGTACTTCATTACACACTTCAGAAATTCTTCAACTGCACTCTTCCCTGTTAATAAAAAAAACCTGCAAAAAGTTTACTCCACAATACGTATACTTGCCTCCTTATGAAATAAAATACAATACAGATCCCTGAGTAGATTCCACTCTAGAATCTGATCCTAACTTATAAATCTTCAAAAAGGATTTAGGTTTGCCGTATTTTTTTATTTTGAACTCAAAATACAACAATACCTTAAACAAAAGCTTTGCTGCATGAAAAAAAAACCAGAAAACAATAAGGGCTTAATTTCTGAAAGCTAGAATTGTTACCAGATACCACATACTTCATGAAATAGTATCAGAGGTTTTTTTAAAAAATATTACCACAAGAGATCAATACTCTGTACTGTTTTGGTTTTTTTTTTCCCTCCTGGAAGTTGTTTTACAAGGACATTATGTTCATTAATACAACGTAAAACCATCTAGCAATTTTTTTGGGGTAGAAAAAGCGGTAGTCAGGTTTTTAAAAAGATGTACTAGAAATCAGTTTTTCCAATGAACAGATTACTACTCTAAAACAAGAAGCCTGTTGATATCCATTAATATCTAAACGGACTTAAATATCTGTTCCCATTAAGGGCACTTTTACCTAAAAGCAGTGTCTCATATAACATTTCTAATAGTAGTTAAAGCAGCACATTAATAGTCAAGCCATGTTGTTACTGTAGCAACAATGATTTCTGGTAGCCATTTTCTTTTCAGCTTTAACACTGTTCCAAAGCCAACAGTCCTTACTGCAATCTCTGTTTAAACCCAAAGGCGGCAAACTGCTCAGCAGTTTTCTCTCTGGCTGCATACTTCAGATATCTCCTGCTAGACTGTCTTCAGTCTAATGTACTTACCTAACAGTATCCTCTCATGCTGGACTTGACACAATTTCAGTTTACACTAATGAAAATAGAATAGCATGGCAGTTCACTTTTTTTTTTTTTTTTTAAAAAAAACCCCTACATTTCAGAGACTAAAGGGTTTGCAGGACACTGGAAGAGAATAACAGTGATGCAATTCAGTATTTCAACCTGCAGTCTCTAAGAACACAGCCCAAGACAAGATTACCAGGTAGCAGGCTTACAGCCTTGGTCACTACACTGACTACAGCCACAGAGAACCCCTTCTCAGATCACAGATTTAAAAAAAAAAAATAAAATCAAAGCAGGTGCCGCAGTCAAAAACAATTTCTTAGTAGATTGACATCTCTGAATTTTATGTATTTAGAAAAGTGCTTTAAGACAAAACTAGCATACACATTCATTTCCAACTCCTCCTCTACATTTTTGCAGTCTTAAAAATGACAACACCTGAAACACTTCCCTGGCCTTCTTAAGACTGCAATGCAGTTTTTTGAAAATGTTGAATCAAAAATCCTCTAGCTCAAAATTAGTAATAAATGACGCTATTTTCACTTCTTTCTTTAAAAAAAAAATAATAATCTCCCTTTCTTGTATCATGACGGTTTGAAACAAAGCAATAGTGGGAGAGCTAATGAGAAAGTGACACACAGAACCATCCGCAACAGCAATGGGAGGAAATACTGAATTGGTATTAGCACGTAAGTACACCCCACAAAACAGCATCCTAAGTCCAAACTCAGTTCCTCACAAGTCTGTCCAGTTGAACGGGTAGCTATGCTGGGATCACGAGCTCTAACGCCTGCTGTTGCCTGACTAGCCAGTGTTTCTGACACTTCCCACAGACCACGACAGGAAAGGAAATCTCCTCGTCATAGCCTCAGAGGAAGTGTGTTTTCTATGCATGTGAAAAATGTAAAATCTAACAAAAATTTCCTAGAGATTTTATGCACCCTTAGATTTCTGTAAGTATTTGTAAACCTCTGCTTTTAAACTAATAATAAACATCTCATGTGTAGGGGCTTAAGCTTAAAAATGAAGGTAGGTTTATGCTGAACTCTGAATTGGTGTGTCTGAGACGTTTTATTCTGATATTCCTTACGATGGTAACCTCCAGCAGACGACAGAGTAGACACTCTGGAGTATTAGTGTCTTTAAACACCAGTGCTAGCTCCCAAATAGCCTGCTTGCTTATCAGAGGACAAAGCTGTCACTACAATGAACGCTCCAGTATGAAGAAAATAAGCTTATAAAATAATAATCTAAAAATATAAATTCCGGTACTGGCATTCTTCCTGCAATAGTATTGTCCAAATAAAATATACGTGTATTTTATACAACAGGATTCAACTACTGCTTATCAGATTTGAAGTGAAGCTACAATTGTGAAAAGTAAAGCTTTCTAATTTGGGTTCATATACATGCTATTACCTATAATCTACGAAAGATCACTTTGGGTAGTCAAATACCTGTAAATGTAAAGTAACGTAAAGCCTCTCTTGCATTTTGCAGGAGCCTGCTTTTTGATGACAGAGGATTGGTTTTGGTGAAGAAATAAAGTTAGAATATGCTGTCAGCACTACCACCATTATAGCTATTGAAAATGTTTTTTAAAGTAAGTAAAAATCCATTCCTCGTGGAGCTACTCGGTGTTCACTCTTGGTTTGGTGGCACTTTAAGATTCCAACATTGTCCATCACCTACGTAAACAGGGAAAAATATTTCCTACTTTAGATAAACCATAGCAGTGTGACATAATCAAACCAACTGTGTTTTATTTTTACATCTTTATGTTAGCTAGCTGCATTAGGTCTTTTTTTTTTTTTTTAATAGGAACAGCCCACATCTTACAATCCAGGTTCTAGTACCACACCTGGCAAGCAAAATGGGTCAAATGCCTCCACACACCTCTTTGAAAGGTAGTTTAAGACCACTTTTGAACACTCCCTCATACCAGCCACACATCACCAGCACCACAACCACAGATCAGCTGTGACAACATTCATGTCTCATTAGCAAGCTCCTATTCACAGTCGCTGTGTTCAATCAGTGTCCACACGTTTTATTACTCTCATACTAAATTCATTACCACAGGACTGTTTCCTATAGTATAATTTCCAAGCGTTTTGTAAAATTACTGAGCTTTTCCTCAAAAATTTTTCTATGAAAAACATTTACTATGAAATAGATATTCTCACCATCTTTCCCTCTCTCTACCCAAGTTATGCAGTACCTTGAGGTCTACTTTCTACACTGCTAAATAAACTTCTATGGCATCTCCATGTCAGATTGCCCAAAAGCGTAGCAGTCACAGGGAGGCTTCACTTCAAGGTTAAGGCTTCATTCATCCTTCTCTCTTCAAACTCGAACCCTTTAAATGTTTGTCGACTTCGTTCCACCATTCATTTCCTTTTGCTTAGCCAACAATCGGGCAAAACCTTTCTAGCTTTGATTCTTTTACTATTTGAATTAATTCTTCCAAACACATGACCGCCAATGGACAAACTCAGTCCTTCCAACTTGTATTTTTTAGTAATAAGATGATATCTGGGATTTCAAGTATAAGCATGTAGCGTTTCTCGTGGAGACTTACCTCCGTTCATTTGCATACACACAGTAAGCCATACTGGGTTTTGCTGCCCTGTCACTCCTGCAAATACGTATCTTCTGGCCTAGTTTCCACTACCCAGCTATAACGATACACAATCGATAAACAGAGGCAGGGCGTACAGGTTCTAACAAATGCATTTAAGGGTCACAACATACCTGCCACACCACAAAACAGAAAACCCATTACACTGCATGTGTTTGGCCACTTTATTGCCACCATTTGGTCATGGGACATATTGCTACTCGTATGAAATACTGATCTCATTATTAAAGTGCTATTGTGTCCATCATATGAATTACAGCAGTGATTACCCTTGTTCTGACTACAGGAAAGCATCCTTCTGGTACGTCCCCAAAGAAGTTCTAAGATTTGCTGAAAAGACAACAGCAAAAAGCACGCCACGTTGGTTATCCTCACCTGTGCATATCCAGCCCATTGGTTGTCCTTAGGCACCTAATCTGCTTGGGGCTAAAAAAATACACACACTTGATTTGTCAGTTTTCCTGACCAAAACAGATTTCCTAGCCAAATTTTCAAAAGTAGCCCAAGAAACAGAAGAGACAACAAATACTCTAAGCCTGTATCATGCGCTTCACATTGGATTATAGGGATAGTGCAAAAGAACCGGATCTGCATGGGCTAAGGTTGTGTAAAATCAAAAGTATAAAGTGAACATACACACAGCTGGCACAAGCCAGTCACGTGACTCCATTTCAGAACAAAAGACACAAATGACAGTTTTTTAACTGAGGCAAAGAAACATGTGAGTTTCCCACACCTCCCCTGCACCTTAAAAAGCAGGTAACCCTGAGACAGAAATATTTTCTTCTAGGAAGTAAACAGCTTATGTTATCTGCACTAATAACAAAGCTTCCCAGAACAAATGGAAGTGAGCACCTAAGACAAAGGAAACTTTGCCATTGTCTTGGACACCCACAGTTAAAACAAAATGACCACCAGAATACCTCCTGCAAAGGCTTCATAAATTCACACAGACATTGACTAATGTGTCCCAAAAACTTAGTCACCTATGTCAACAGAGGCGCTGTGCTTACTTTTAGGCCCATAAATAGGCTTGGCTATTTGCCAACTGACTGGCCCCAGAGCTACTATCTTAGCTCATTCTTGGGTATTTTGTAAACATACAAGTTAGATTTTCAAGGTTAGCTCCAGTATTTCATGTTTGTTTTCAGCTGGAACACTGAAGAAAATATAATCAACACTAAATGCTTAGCAAGTATCTATGAATGTGACATCTTCTGGTTTAAGTGGATTAAAGGAGATAGAGGAATTTTTGCTTAAGTTCAAGGACAAGATGTAGAAACAGAGCAATTCTGATAAAAATGCTCAAAACTTACGAAATTCCTACTTAATCAACTTTAAACGGCTTCAGAGAAAATAAGAGCCATGAACTACTCTCCAGAACTGTTAACTGTACAGAGATACATAAGATATTACTACAGATTTAATTTAAGAAATAACCTGTCTTTATCCTCCAATTCACAAAACTAAAGAAAATTCAGAGAACAAGTAAAACAGAAAATAAATGAAGTTAAAGCACAGAACGGGTCAACTTCTTCAAAATTAGACTTCAGAATATCCTAACCAAAGCAAGTCATTGACTATGTTTAAGCTTAGCAGAAAATTGCTGTGAATTCACAATATTTAGAGGAAAACAAGGTGCTATTTGTGTCTTTGGTTTTTTTATGAGGTATAGGTAGTCATAAAACAGATTTGTACTGAAGGCAAGACTAAGGAAAAGGTGTGGGGTTTTTGGGGTGGGGTTTTTTGGGTTGGGTTTTTTTTTGTGTGTGTGGGTTTTTTTGGTTTTGTTTGGTTTTTTACACTAACAGGGTTCTCCTATTAAAAACAAAGCTTGAATTCTGAATAGAAAAGTATCAGTAACAAAAGGTAACAGTAGTATTTTTGTATTCCTTCAAATACGCTGTTGATTAACATCATACAGCTTTGGTTTTCATTTCTGAATGCTAAAATCTTCCTTAAGGTCAGGAAGAAATGCTAATGAATTTATAGTGACAGAAAACATTAAGAAAAAGGCAAAACCTCAAGAATGTAAAAACAACTGCACTTTCTCCTGCTGAAAATGGCATTCCAGAAGATGACCAAAAAGAAATGAAAGAAAAGTTAGGATAGAACTGTGGCAGAATGAAAGTAAAGTCACTGAGAGATTAGTTTGAACAAAGTCACCCTGAGTCCTAGTATTAGTATTACTAAGTTGGAAGAAGACTTTAAGATGATCATGGAAACCACAACACAAGGGATCACCAATTAATCCTCCCTCCTGTATATTTACATCCTTTGGAAACAGTATGCATCAGCATGCTTCAGGACCAGCTTACTAGATGGACCTAAACAAGTTATTTGAAATATATTAAATACAACTTCATTTAAAACAGCACCCCGCATCCTAAACGTCAAAATTATCACCTCACAGATGTCAAACAAGCCCATTTTTCTCTAAATGGCTTAGAAGACAAAAAACCCAACTCACCATTAATGCTCCAAATGTCATTAAGAAACGTTCTGCTGGGATACTGCAGTACTTTTTATGCAAAAGTATAACACCATCTCTCTAAATCCATAATGAAGATTGTTGGGCTTCTGAAGAGACTATAGAACCTGGATGTCTTTACAATTTTACCAAGTGTCAATATATTATCCTAAATATAGCCTTAATTTAGGACTTCGTATCTTGTTCTGTAACACAATACTCTTATTTTGGAAGACAAAGATTTAAACTGTGTCTATATAAATAAAGATCTATCTGGATAGACAGCCAAAGGAAAACACAAACTGCACACACACAAAAGTACTGCAATGATTAAAAAAAAATCCCTCCCACTACAACATCGCAATTTTTTGTTTGTTTTTGACATAAATCCTTGCTAAACTACCTCTCTCTGCTCACATCTGCTAGAACTTCACTGGACTAAAAAGCAGAATGCAAATTCCCACGTTGTTTTTAGTGCCTAAAAGACATTTCTAAAAATGAATTATCAGAGTACCTGTCTAGTATTTTTAGAAACAGTGTGACACTTCAGTTATATAGGAACCTGAATGGTTTCTCCCAAGTATCATTTCCAATTTTTATTTTCTCCCTTGTGCAGAAATACGTTAAGCCTGTTAACTCACACTACTGCTGGTGAAATCGTGAAAAGCAACAGTAGTCTTACAATTGCAGTAGAGAGGCAGAATTTTTTTCTGGACAGGTTGTTCCCCTTCCTCTTCAACCCTCACAGATGCCAGGAAAGAAACTGGACCTCTGTTATCACCAGCACTTTCTGCCACACATAGAGCAGTGAGAATCACAGTGCACTTAGCCAGGAAGTCTCACCACCTCGGAAGTCTGGCAACAGGGGCTGGTCATTTACAGGAACATGGTACTGAATACTAGTGATGCACCTACCTCACTTCAAAACACTAACAAAAGGAAAGGTCTGTGAGAATCAGTGCTTAAGCAGCTAATCAGCAAGTCTGCCGCTTCTCATCACAACACATGTCACTATCGTCCAATGCGTTCAAGGCTTTATAAGGACACAGAAAAAGACAATCACTATCCCAAAGCACTTAGAAGAAAATAAGTCAGACAAAACAAACCTTCAGAGGTTTCCCCAAAGTAAGGAATAGATAGAGAAAGAATATACAACAGTATTTACAGTCCCCTCTCATTTATGTACGACACACACAACCTTTCCACCTCAGTTTCATCAGCATTTCAGTTCAGTCTACATATTAGCCACGCAAGCTCTACACTCTCCCATTCTGTAATTGCTGCAAAGCCTCCAAAGGTTTGTCATTGCAGCTTATCTAGGTTAATTCACCATCACACATCCCCCCAACATATCTTCTCCCTTTTTCCCCAAGAAGAAAACTGCCACAACGTGGGGGTTTTTGTTAATAAGTACCCAAGTAGAAGGCACTAGCTGGTATTTTGTTCTCAACTTCCCAGAAAATTTTTTAAACGTAAACGTTTTTTAAAGTAACTTCAGAGTTCTGATATTCTATAATGAATTTGTATATAATGCAGTTATTTTCATTACACGCCACAGGTTCTCAGTTTTTAAGTGTTGCTCAAGAATAGAAAAGATTAGGTGATTTCAATGATGTCAATATATGTTTAAAAAAAAAAAAAGGAAGCAGAAAAGGAGAGTACCTACTTCACAGTGGGAGAAGCGAGCTGCAGAGCTGTCATTTCCCACTCACTGGGACAGCACATACAATCAAGACTTTCTCACAGAAGAGATACTCATAACAACTACAGTACTAAAACAACAAAAAGCAGCACTTCTGTGTGAAGAAACAAAGTTATTTATATTGAAACTTTTCAAGCAAAGGCTGTCCTCTTTTGAAAACATAATTTCTAATACCAAGCCGATTTATAATAACAACAAAAAAAAGCTTTCAGAAAACATACTCCCTTTTTCCCTCCTCCCCAGCAATTATCACAGGGGAGCACAGAATCTAGTGTCTTAGGTGAAGGCTCTAAGAACGTGTGTAAGAGTATATAATTTCTTTGCAAACCAAATAATCATAAATACAATAAACATTTCAATAACTTACAATCACTGCTTTGGTGGTTGACAGCCTAATTTTAGGACCTAAAGTCTATAAAGTTCCTAACTCTTCTGACTGAAAAAGATAAATTTGGAAAATTAAGTCAATATTAGAACTTCTGAAACTCTACAGCCCCAACATTGTTTTATATGCCTACATCTGAAGATGAAGAAAGATATCAGCAACAAACGTTATCAACATTAAGGTCTTTTTCAAAAAGTAGCCAAGAATTGTATCAAATAGATGGCACTGCTAGGAGACCTGAGTGGAATCAGAAGCAAACAGCAGAAATATTCAGAGGGCAGCCACTGGAGAAGGCAAAAACTGAAGTTTAAAAAAAAAGCAACCTACCAACCAGAACACTTTACGAAGAGCAGAAAACCAAACCAAAAATAAAAAAACCAACCAAAACAAAAACCCCCAAACCATAACCACCACCCATCACCCCACTGACTGCAGCCAGAAAAGGAACAGATAACTACCACTTCCTACCAGCAGCAGCGAGGAGCCGTTTCGGAGCTGCCATGCTTTAGAAGTAGACCTAAGTAACAGTTTTCCAAAAGCAGTCCCCTGATGCCCTGTTGTAGGCCTTTTCTGGAAAGAAAACTTGGCTGGAAAACCCATTCCTGTCCCTATCAAAGAGCCACACTGGGGAAGTAGATGGGATAAAGCACCACACGTGCTATCAACACACCAAATCACTATTCTGTGAAGAGCCAGGTAGGAGTGATTCATTACCACTTTTCAGCATTTTGTTAAGGAATTCCTCATTTCTTTCACTCAACCTAAAAAAAGCACACACCAGGGAAAAGCCTGTAAATAAAGGTAAATTATACAAGACACACACTTTGCCCTTTGTTTTGCTTGTGTTCTACCACTTTGTTGCGGAAAGTATTTTTTACAAGAGAGTGCTAAGAGTTGGCCCAAAACCCACGAAAGTTAGAATTGATCTCGATTCCTGTGTTCAGCTACAACTGGACAAATCAATAAGGCATCTGTAATTCCCTCCACCTTGTTTCCCACAATGCATCATCTCCCCTGCTCCAGTTGCTTTGTGAAGACTGTAACATTATCAAGTACTCATTTAAGGCAAGCAAAAAATATAACCATTCAAGTACTCACAAAATAATGACTCACAAATTTTTTTTTTTTATAAAAAAAATCTGATTGCGAATACCTCAAGACTGCAACTTCTTTTTTATTTTCACTGAGGAAAGAGTAAGACTGTACTCCAAACAGTCTCCAAGACACCAAGGCTCTTTTATAAGTACGGTTAAGTATCTAATTTGCAACATTAAGCATACTGAAAATAGTTACTACACACTAACAAGCTGGAAATATTCCAAAGGCCAGCAATTTGACTCTTATTCTGATTTGAGCACAAACTTTGCATCCTCTGGATTAAGTTTCAAGAAACACTGAATTACTAAATATCCCATCATCCTTCAACCAGTCAATTATATATGTAAGGTTAAGCACCCACTATCAATCAATAAACATCAACTAGACACATAAAATTTCCAGTAGCTGGATTTAGTCACATCTGAAACCAGCAATTCCCATACCAAGGGTATCATAATTACATCTACGGGAGTGAGAGTTCTCTGTATTATCAAGTTTGCTCAGAAATATTAAGTCAGTTAATATTTAGTGTAACCAAGACCAAAAAATGCATACTCACTGTAATGCCACTGTCTTTCCCCCCCTTTAACCTCACTGGCAACGTAAGGGCGTTGCTGCAACATTTTATTAACGTAACAGCTGCTGAGCACAGTTGAACAGTGACAGAAATGCAGCACAACTGGATACCCATTTTTATTTGGGTTATTTCCTTACTTTTAAATTTGAAAAAGCTGCCTCTCCTTCAATGAAGCAACACCACTTATGAGTAAATACCACAGAATTCTGGGTAGACTTTGTACCAAGATGAAAGACTCATTACATGACACTGCATCGCTGACTAGGTAACATGACTGATCCCATGACTATCAGTCTCTTCAATTTTTTGACAAAAGACACATTAGAAGTTTATGCAAACTCATTGCATAGTCTTTCTTGACAGACAGCTGTGATTTGAGCATCGAATTAAATCTTGCAGTATTACAGCATTACTGTACTGCAGAGATGCATTGTATTTGCGTCCGTTTTTACGTAACTGGGGAAGTCGGAATGACAATTTCACACTCGTGCCTAGCAAAGAGAAGCCCTTCTACAGTTCTGTGAGCCACACAGGCCTGACTTCTACCATCCCTGCTTATACACAAGTTTTGATTTCAGGGACACAATGCACGCAGGCATGAAAAGTCTATGTGCCTTTTTTTTATTTAAGCATGAAAAGGATATTTTCCCTCAATATTACAAACTACATTAAATCCTTTAACCCAGACAGCCCAGTAATATTCTTAGGCATCAGTCAGAATGAGCAACATTCACAATTTCCTTGGGTAACTGAAGCTCTTTTTCCAGTAGCTGTATGAAGTTTGCATCTATACTGGAAAAAAAAAAAGCATGGAAAAATGCTAATTAACAAAAATCAGCTTATATTTAGAGTGCTCATGAAGATAAATTAACGTATTTTTAGAGAAGACAGACTTGTTTTGGTTTATTTCACCAGGGATTTCTTTACACTCTGAAGTTGGGTGGACACTATTTTCATCTGAAGGAATCAGGCTTTGGAGGCTATGCCAACCTAAACCAGTCTCAGTCAATTTACATGAGTGCAACACTGTTCAGATATAACCTAATTCTATTAAATGATTTTCCTCCCAACCTCTGAATATATAATACAGTATAGTCACAACCCAGAGCACAGAGGGAACTAATTCAATTTGGCTTAAAATAACTGTAACATTAGAGTAGTGCATTTAGTATTAAAATAATAGTGGGAATAAAAGAAGTATCTTAGGCACTCCTCTAACAGCTGCACCGCTTGAACTTTGTAGAAGACAAAAAGTTATTTGAAAATGTAAAAACATTAGAAAAACCGGTAATCGACTAGCCAAACAAATGCAGCCAATCAGCAACTGTTCAAAGACCTTTAATTCAAACCAACCTCAGGTGAAACTGCACAACAAGTGACACAACTTGTATTTTTCCCAGTTTTAAGTCCTCAGATCTTTTGCAAGCTGGTAAAAAGTCTGAAAGTGGTTGAAATTAATAACTGTGTGTGAGCACATGTGTGTTTTATTGATATGGAGAATTTTATTCCTTTTTCAGTTTTCTCCAGAACTGACTTCAAAAGGCCACAATAAAAAAAAGTACACGTGATAGTAGGTTCTGCTAATACTTGCAAGTATAAGCACAAACTATTCCACAAGAAATTCCACTGACAACCCCTGATTTCAGTGTCCATATTGAAATTCAGCCTACACTGTTATTTTAAAGTGGAATGCATTGCCACTATTGTTCAACATCCTGTTTATTCAATTGCTGATGCTCCTATTCCAATCAATTGTTACTGTACTAAATAACCTCACAAGGATGCTCCAAGTGATCAGTGCCTTTTCTTCCTACTAGCCAGGTTACCTGTTGAGATTTCAAGACAGTAGTATTCTCTTTCGGCATTCACTCAAGAACTTACATATGCATTTTCCTATGTGTATTCCTTCTAGTGCTACTCTATATAAACTAGATGCTGGACTTCAGGAAACTTTAAAAAGTCAGAATAGTACACCTTTGCTCTTACTCTGTTACAATGGTATCTGCCAAGGATTTTTTTTAATATAAAACATACCATACAGATACAGAAAACAAAAGAAAAAATGTATCTATAAAAAGAAAAGTTTCTTTGGTGACATGAACAACTTTTTTTGTCCGCAAAACTCTTCCTTGGATAATTTTTTTTTATTAAAAAATACAATTTGAATGAATGCTAGACATCAGAAGAAACTATTTTAACACAATATTTTGCAGTTTATTAATTCCAATTTTCACTGTCATTCTTGTGTAACTCTGCAGCACATCCCTCTGCAGTTACATTAGACAGGTTTGCAACATCAGCTTTGACTGTAAGTCAGTGTAATAGGATTGTCACACTGCACCGCTCCTCCATGCATTCGACTTAAACTCCTCTCCAATAAGAAAATTGCTGCATTTTCTCTGCATCTCAGTGACCCACTAAAAGCTTCTCCAGATCTATTTTGTTTTGTCTAATCAGTCCATTTATTCTGCATTCAAATCGCCTGTCTTGCACAAGTCAGGTAGTGAAGAATTCTACACAGAAGATCAGATTAAGTTACCAAAACTCTAAAGCACTTCAGTCTCAAGTGTCAAAAATTTTCTCTTTAGAGATTTGGTTTATAATTTGAATGAAAAAAATATTTTGCAACTTGTATTAAAAAAAATACGCATTGCATAAACTTCTCAGTAAAAGGTACAGCTCTGTGGTGGAATTCCAGAGATGCTTATCAGCCTTTTAAGAGTGTTTGTCCCATGTGTTAATTCATTAATCTATACAATATGAAATGGTTTCTTACTCTAAAATCTGGTGCACATTCATTCCCCATACGCGTCTGAGAGCTAAGTTCCATGACACAATCTTCTTAATTAAATTATGTCCTAGAAGAGGGGGGGGAAATTAGCATATCACTGCGAATGAGATTTTGCTTAAAGGGCCAGAGTTGTACAACACTGAAGGAAACGTATTTTGATATACCATGCTTGTTTTTCATTACCACCGTGACCTGTCAGTTTATACCCCACACTACCCCAACAGAAGTATTTCCAATAGACTAAAGGTTACGTATAAGCCTTAAGAAAAAAAAGAGAACTTTTTAGATTTCAGATAAACTACACTGGTAAAGATGATGCTCATCACCACAACCTGATGCAACACAAACTTTGTCGGTGAAACTGCCAGATCCTCAAGCAGCCGGGAGCCCAAACACACGACTTTGATACCTGAACTGTTAACTTTTCCTTCGCTGTTGTCAACCACCTCAGCTCCGGGAGCCCCGCGCACTGCAGACAGCGGCGCTGCCCCCCCGGTACGCAGGGCACAGCGGCCAGTCAGTCCCACGGCGGGACAGGAACTTGCCAGCCCTTTGTAACAACACCGTGCGTTCCAGAGCCGCCCTGCTCCGTGCCAAGAAGGAAGAGAACGAAGGGGAGGGAGGAGACCGCACGTTACCCCTGCCCCAGGACAGCAGCAGGCAGCCTTTACCCGGCTGACCGTCAGCCCGGGTGGGCAGCACGCGTGGCGACCCGCAGCAGGGAGGCGAGCGAGCGGCAGACCGCAGGTCCGCCCAGCAGGACCCGCCGCGCCGCCCTGGCACGCCGGGGCGGACGGCGGGAGGTGACCGACGCCTGCCGGAGCCCCCCAGGGTGACCCCGGCCACCCCCGAGCCACGGCACC
>VZSF01000217.1:133298-235802 GCA_013398295.1 Chionis minor
CACCAGCCGCTCGGTGAAGGTGGGGGGCATGCGCCCCGCTTCCCGCCGGTGGCAGGTGTGCGGCCGTTACCGCCGCGCCGCCACAGCGGGACCCTCCCGGCGGGGCGGCGAGGGCGAGGAGGAAATGCCGCCCGCAGGCGGGAGGGCGATTTCCTCAAAAGGCCTTTCTTCAGCGGGCACGCTGCCGCCCGCCCGCCCGGCGCGGCCTCCCCTCACCTGCGCCCAGCCGCGCAGCGCGCTCGGGAGCGGGAAGCCGCAGCGTCGGTCGGTTGGTTGGCGGTGCCTTTCCCCACAGAAAGTGGGAAACTAGGTCAAGTGCTGGAGGAGCCTTACAAAGGCGCCCGCCGTGCCAGTGAGAAAGGCGGGCTGCCGCGACGAGCTGCGGCTGGCGACCGATGTGAGAGGGGAACAGGAAACCTGCGAGCAGAGAAGAGAGAGGAGACGACCCGGGGACTGTCAGTCCCTTCGGGGGGGCGGGAAGCTATGAGGTGACGGCGAGAAAGTAGAAGCGAGCAGAGCCATTTTTTCTTCAGATTAATGCTTCTGATGGCAAACCCCGATTCCAACGGGCAGGCATTCAGGGGAGAATAGTAAATGCGTAAAGCAGAGACTGCTTCCATAAATTACTTTTTTTTTTTTCTTCACATTTGCTTGGCCGAGGATTTCACACTAGAATGAGAAGTTGATTAAGGCACCGTTAGAGGTGTGAGCAGTCATCACTGAGAGTTCACGAAGACAACTGAGATTTCAGGAGAGAGGAAAACGAAAAACGCTGCATGTACAATTTGAAAGGGGGGAATAGGTAGAGCCAAGAACTGTCAATCATTCCCGCTTCTATTCACAGGAAAGTATTGAAGCAAATGACCACATATCTTTAAGTACATGGTAGGTAAGGAAGTGATAAGTTGCAGCAAATGCAGATTTTTCAAGAAAATCGTATCAAGCCAAACTCATCCCATGCTATACAGTATAATGGGCCTTGGGTGGGAGTATTGGTAGATCGGTTATGGCATGACTTCAGTGAGGCTTTTCACACCATCTCGGAGAACTCTTAATTAGACAAACAAAAGACACATCATAAGAAAATGACTCTGCAGTGGTGCAAAACTACATCAGCAATGCTTCACTGTGACAAAGAGCAGGATATAGCTAATGTATACCCACCTTGGAGGTGGGTATGTCCCAAGTTTGGTACCAAGTCTAGTTATGTGAATGACAGAGTACGGTTTACATTGATTGGATATGCCCAATGCTGAACTGGCAGAGCTGGAAGCATGGTGCAGGACAAGAAAAGAATTCAAAATGGTCTTGACAAACCGGTTGCAGAAATAGGATGCAGTTGAATAAATACAAGTGCCAACTTCAGCATTTAAGTAGGAAAATAACAATTGCACAGTTACAAGACTGGAAACAGATGAATAAACACCAGGTCTTCAGGAAAGGGGCTGGGGATCAGAGTAGATCACAAACTGAACATGTGTCAACGATGTCACACCGTTGTGAAAAAAAGCTGCAGTACAGAGAGATGTGTAAACAGAACTGTCCTATCTAGGACATACGAAGAAATTCTCCTCGTATTTAATACTGGTAAAGCCTTGGCTGTAATACTGTGTTCAGATTTGGGCTCTGCATTTCAAGAAAAACTTCTTTCTAAAAAGTCCAATAGAAGGGAGTACAGGGAAGAGAAAAAAAAAAAAAAGACATGACTAATTAAAAATAGGAATGCTTGAGATTTTTTACTCCAGAAGAAAAGACTGTGGGGAGAAAAGTACATTGTTCACTAAATCCACTGCAGAGAGGGCAAAAATTAACAGTTTTAAACTGCACTGAAAGACATTTAGGTTAGATATTAGCAGAAGTTTTACTACGACATGGATAAATAAAACTGGTATGTATTCTCTAGAGGGTTCTGCAAACTTTCTTAATATTTTTTAAGACTAAGTTAAATATCTGTAAGAAAAGATTAGAAGCATTTGGCTGCTGTGAAGTAATGGAGGCAGACTTAGGCAATCATTGTTTTCAGCATCTTTTCATATAATTGCAGTTACTATCCAGATTATCTGTTCTGATCCTATTTTTTTTTTTCTGATAGAAATGAATCCCAGAGACATTTAAACATTTAATGTGTTGGTGTGATCTTATGCACAGGTGTTGATACCTCCTTTGGGAGTCTTTGTCATGTTACAGTCTGCATAGCTGTGTGGCAACATATGTCACATGCTCAGCTAATTTGCTGATTTATAAACTTTATATATCACTATAAATTCCACATTTAAAAATAATGTGTTTGTTAGTGCTCATGTAACTAGTGTGAATCAAGGCTTTTGCTTTTCTTTGGGTTTTTTTTCCATGGTACCAGAAATTATTTTTCCCTAGAATCCATTACATTTTGGGGTTTCTCTGGAGCTTGCCTTTTAGGAGAAGGCAGTGTGAATGGTTTATAAATATGGGACCGAGAACCACCAAACTCATCTCATTAGAGATTACTAAAAGGCCATTAAATAGGCCAATTTTTAATCTCCACTGAGTTAGACTGAATTCAAACTGATAGCCCACAAGCAAAAGGCTATGAATATCATTAACAGTACCCTAAAGCACTCAGTCCCCTAATGAGTGCTAATGTTATTCTTCTGAGAATTAAGCTTGTTTTCTGAAAAGATACATTTATAAAATCAAATTCTGATATTTTGGAGCATGTATGGGCCGTCTTCCACTGCTCTTAAACACAAGAAACATTATTCTCCTGCAGTCCACATATTTCTTCTAAGATTCTTGGTCATATGTGCTTCTTGCTAACCAAAATACAAACAATAAAACCATGAAAAAGCAAATATTAATACTACCTCATGCTGCTTGCTGAATATCGTCTATTTTATTGTACCAATTGTTTCTAGATCATCACACTTACTTATGTATATTTTGTTCCCTAGCAGATAATTTTTAGGCAACAGCAATTCTTGTTTCAATTCTGCAATTAATAGTTGAAGGAAAACACCAAATTCTATAAAAGCATTAGCTTACAGAAGAAGATACAGTGTTTTTTATTTCACATCTATTTGTGAAGCAGTAAAATGGTTAGCATAAGTGATTCTGAACTTTAGTACTAACGCCGCCTAATTTCACCATTTTATTAAGAGTTTAAAGATACCTAGCACTTTGCTTAATACCTCAGCTTACTACTTGAGCTAAAAGGCCCAATTCCATAAACAGTAGTGGACTTCTAAAAAATGCTTATGATCCACACAATCTGTGGATCCAAAGAAAAATCCACATTTGGCATGAATTCATGGAGCTCGTAATTGCAACATTTCATCAAAATGGCAGTGTGGAAAAGGATGATGTCCGGTTGGGTCAGAACTCGTGCTTTCTAATTCCACTAGCTTTACCACTTATGCTTACAATATGTGAAAAGTTGTAGACAGTCTTAAAGGTTGCATGTTGGATTAAGAAGACTTGAGAAATAGACACAAAATGACACAAAATCAGGATTGCTTGTGTACGCAAAATAGAAATTTTAGCCAATAAAGAGCCATGTTATCCGATTCTTGAAAATTAAGCCAGGTATTGCAAAGCTGGCTTTTTGTTTCTAGGAATTCTGGCTATGTCCCATATTATTTCTCCACCAATGTAGACAAGGCCTTATAACGGTTAAAACAGCATATGAAAACCTCTTGAGAGAAGGTTGCTACCTAGTTCCCCCTGGTCTTCAAAACGGTTATAAAAACCTTAAACCAAGGCAGACTCTTTCATGTTAGCAGCAAAATATGATTAACTGTAACCAATTTAGAAACGGTTTCTTCATATAAACATTTTTGTAGCTGAAGCTGCAGAGGGATAGGATAGTTGGAGCAGGTTTAAGCTGAAGCATTTTGAATGAAAGAAGATTGCAAATGCCTCCTTGTAACACACAGAGCAAAATCCCAGATGCCTGGAGGGAAAAACTTTTTAATGATAATTTCTTACATTTATATAGCACCTTTTATTCCCTAGGACCCCAAGCACTTCATTAACTCCATGCAAAAAGCTTCACCATGGAAATATAGCCATTATATGCATCATTCTTTCAAAATTTCATTTTTCGGTTGACACATTTCTTTCGATAACAAAATATTCTGCTTATCCTGTATATAGCAACCAAAACAACAACAGATAAAAGACTAAATTATATAGTTTTGAGTTGTGGAACAATTTAAGCCTGTATGATTTTCAAAACAGTAATGCACTCATGTAATGGATACATTGCATTTATCCCATCCATTTCCCCGCTCTATTTACGACTTTGATCTCATCTTTATACGGTAGCCTTTGGTCGAAAATTTTGTCTTCCATAACATTTTCAAAATTGAAATGATCCTTGATGTCTGAATTTTAGACAAAGAGGTTTATAGCAAAATGTAGCATCTTTTATTAAAGCCACTACTATAAACTGAAAAAGTAGAGAAGTTTTTGAGTACCCACGACATACTGCTTTTTATTTCAGCTAAGATGGTTGGTCTAATAAAATATCTTTATCTATAAAGTTTGTCTTATCTTTGCCCTTAGAACATCATAACTACAAGAGCAAGGCCCCAGAAAGACAGTATGAAAGATAGCAGTGTGTTATTGCTCAACTTGCCACAGAGTTTTTCTTTTCATCCTACAGAGATGTTTCTGGTTCCTTTGCCTTACAAAGATACAGTACACATTTCATCAATATCAACAAATTTAAGAACTCAATGTACTGGTTGTTTCCACAAACAGGAATTAACATTGCTTCCATTGAAATCTTAGGAGAACTAATAGTAGAATGAACTGGAGCAGTTTGATTTATTTCAAAATTGTAAAAATTGAAAGAAGAAAAATTACTTAACTTTTTGTTGTTGTTTGAGCTGTTGATTCATGTTTTGTTGGCTTGCTTGTTTCACAGGCTCTTTTGAAATACAGTTGTCAACGTTAATTAAAGAGGATTGTCTAGTCTTGTCTATTTTTCAGACAGAACAAAAAATGTGTTTATACTATAAATTTAATCTGCTATAAATCAAGATATTCTAGTCATCTTCATCAGTATCAATTACAATTTACAGGATTGACAGTAAAACAGTAAGAGGGCAGTGAGAATATATAGGTAAAATTAAAGCTATTAGCCATTAAAACCTATGTCTCTCTTAACAGTGATCCCAAGGTTAGTCCTGACATAAAATATTTCGCAACAGAAGGATATTTAGAAACTCCACCTAGGGCAGTATTACTGCTTGCCAGCGTTCACTGCCTTTAGAACTGCCGTACTGCTACAAGTGTTTTAAATTTCCCAGCAAGGAGAAGATTTCCCACATTACATAATAAAGACAACCACCACCGTTTTCCCATTGCTAGGCCGCTCTCTGTAGGCACCGGGAGGAAAAGACCAGCCCTCAGGTTGCTCCGACCTGCTCCCCTTGGCTGGCAATTACAGAACAGCTTTTGTCAGGAGGGCGGCAGCTCCGTCCCCACCTCCCGCAGCTGTCTCCCGATTTCAGCCTCACCACTAAGCAGTGTCACTGCCAGCCGCCGCTGCGCAGAGAGGAGTAGCTGCTGGGGCAGCCCTCTCTGCCTGGCACGCGAGGCTCCCTTCTTAGCTCCTCAGCTACTGCCATAATAAACAATATCAATTAACAAACCCTGCATTAATTATCAACAGTAATTCGCCAACCTTGGTCTTTATGCTTATTTTCTTATATCTTGCGATATTCTAATTCATCCCACATTAAAAAGATGACAGTTAAGCTTACATCTTTGTTCCCTTCAGGAGGCTCTGACATCTCCCCATGTCTGAGTTACTGAGCTCAAGTCTGGCAGAATTCAAAGATCACAAGAAAGCAGATTAGTGTAGGAAAATACCGCCATATATTATATCACTGACCTTCTTAAAAAACAACAATATATTGCCTTGGAGGGCTGCCATTTGCATCACGCACAGGAAGTATTAATATATAAAAATATGCTATGAGCAACAAAACCATAACAAATTTCTTCCTGAGTCTGTTGATGAATTCTAATTTAGTGGGAGAGGAAGAAAGCTATGGCAATAAACAGGCCTTCAGTAGATGATGGAAAGGACCTTGATATAATAGGTATAAATTACCATAGCTCTGCTTAAGCCAGTCTGATGATTCAGTTCACATTATAGTGCTGAAATCACACACAGAGAGAAGACAGATAGTCATTTCAAGTTCCCTGTTTCAGGTGTCACACTGGTCACCTTAATGTATCCCTGTAGAGGAGGACTGGGCATCAAAGAGTCCAGCTCCTACCACTATCAACCACATGTGTGACCTTCGCCATGACTGTCCTACACTGGCAATTCCACTAGACCTGTAGAGTGCCGTGTTCTTGTCACCTCCTAGTTGTGTCACACCTCACTTCTCCCTACACCCACATCTGTGACCAGCATTAGGGTCACACCCACACCTACAGCATGTATTAGAGACCTGAGCAATGTTAACGTGGAGAATTAGGGACAATAATGCTTTCAGGCACACTCCATCTCCAAATTTGTGACTTCTGCACGTCCCCGTGAGGGACACAGCCAGCACAACACAGGGAAAGTCACCTCCCTCGGCCAAACACCATTTCAACACCCTCACAAAAAGGAAAAGGTTTTGGCAGCCAACCCCTACCATTTCTGTACTTCAGAATCACCTGGCCAGATGGAAGTCAGGACAAAGGTCCAAGTGAAGACATCTTCACCAAAACCCTTCACCTTTAGAAGGAAGTGCCATATGTTTTAGCAGCGCTTGAAAACTGAGCAACATCCCTCAGTTGTCAATGTCATTGCCAGTGTATTAGCAGAACTACATACCAGGAAGGATTTCAAACCACCTTCTTTTCCACACAACTTCTTACTGCCTGGTACGCAATTGTTGTGTCAGCAATTGTGATTTCTCTCATTAAGGCTGATGGACATACACCCTCTTGTCCTTATGCTTGACACAAATAATTACATAAATCTTTATTATTGTTTATTTGTAAAGCACCAGAGTTTTGTGTACGGGAAGACATAATAATCATATTTAAAGAAGTAAAGAAAGCAAAAAAGCACTTTATTACTATTAATGTGGAAGTACCGGGGAGCTTATTTTGTGTTTAGGCAAGATCACAGCAGCAGAAAGTCTGTTTGATATGCCATACCTTCTGTTTGTTTCTTAATTGTAAGGAGTTTGGGTTTGATCAAGACAATTAATTATGAATATAGCTGAGTTTTCTAACATCAGAGATAAAGCTTAAAAAACTACAAAAGCTTTTTTAGAGTATATTGTACTGTATTGATAAGTATGTATCTGCAGGGCATGAAAACAGACATCTTTGTAATTGAATCCTGAAGAAGAGGGGGAAAAAACTATATGAAACTGTCATAGTTTTACATAGTCTTAGCATTAATAGGCAATTTTGAAAAATTATTTGGCAGATTCTGTGGTTGTACAGAATCAGTACATGGCATTGTCGTATGACAAAAATGAACAGAGCAAGTTAAAACCTAGGGTTACTACAATGCAAGTCTTGTTGCCCAATAACTTTTCTTTCCAGCCTCCTCGCCTGTCCCTTTCTATGCCAGAGAAGCATCTCCTCCTAGCTCCTCAGCTTGGCCACATCCATTACCACTCATCTGCCAAAAACTATCTTCAGCGCAATGATCAAAGCTATATTGAATTTTTTTATTCTCTCTTGTTCATCCAGTATTTCCAGATCACATCCCGCTTAAACTCTCAGATGAGTTATTTTGAACAGCAGTTCATTTGCCATTATCCCGGTTCAGGAAATACTGTCTTAGGTTTGGGATTTGCAGGCGGATCTTGTGTTATGATACAACTGCTTTTAGTGTGAAGCTCATAGGAACATAAAATGTCTCATTATAAGCTCAGTGAAATAGCTGCAAAGCCTTTAATGAGCTTTCAGCCAGGCTCAAAGAAAGAAAATTCTAGCACTAATTTTCCTAGTAACAGAAATCTACATATTTAAAATAACTGTAAAATAGTTATTTCAGTATCCTGGAATGCATGCTGAATAGACATTTCTCAGACAAAAGAAAGAAGGAAGAAACGTAGAACAGTCATGTTCACTTTTAAAATTTGTCCCAGTTTCACAGCCCTTGGCTCTGGTTTCCAACAATGTGTTCATAGGTCAGTGTGTGGAAATGGACCCAGGTAAGGCTTTGGAAGTGTATTTTTAGTTAGACCGTGCGGATAATTCATAGAGTGAAAATAGGGTATCTGTAAGAGCAGAAATAGTCAGCAGAGGAGTTTCATTTTGGGAATTTCAGCAAAAGAAGCTATGTCTGAACGCTCTCAGGAAGCACTCAAATCTACCTACTAGTGCATCAGATCTGTCTCTCCAATTCCATTCTAAGCATATTAAAATTCCTTTTTAAGAAATTATGTGTGAATTGTCATTTAAATATACCTCTGGCTTTGAGTTACAATGTTTATATTCTGCTTTAAAACAGCAGAATAGTTTTTACTTACTCTGTGCAAAAGAGAATCCTGATTCTGAATCTTAACAGAAGCCAGATAATGGTGGTTTAATATTTCATGTAGACGTCTTAATCAGCCAGTCATTGAACCCAATCAATGTAAGACTGAAAGTACTTTTATAAGTATCCCATTTATGAATAAGCAATAACCATGTTTTTGTCACGTTTTATCAATTATGCTTTCTAAAAGAGAAGGGTGTCATCACATTTGTGATAGAACATTAGGAAGCACAGCTTTTCACAATGACTGTTAAAATGGCACATGCTGGGGAAAACAGTGCTTATTAGGATTAATTTAAGACAATGGGTACTCACTAAGCATGACTTCTATATAATCACTTCCATCATTAATGCATTATAATTTATCTCATCCTTTAAAAAGAAGTAATTATATATTGAATTTTATATTCTTTTTTCCTGACAGAATTAAAGTCCCAGGCCCGAGGAAGGAGAGCAGTGGCTCGAGGCACGCAGGCACCAGTGCTGCAGCAGGACAGTGCAGCGGGCAGTTCAGGCCAGCAAGGGCTATGAGGAACAGTGACAACCCGTCCTTTCAGGAGTTTCAAGTAGTAGGCTGTGGAAAAATTAATGATGCCCGACTGTCAAAGCTTGTGTTGATCAAACAGCACGCTGAGAACAGAGAGGCTGAAAACACCATCTGAGAGGACATACTGCTTTAGCTGCGTAGGACCCACCAACAGGAGATCATAGTGCTTCACAGGTACTTCGGGGGCTGATACCTGATGTTAGGAAGAAGGCAGAGCTGGAAGTGATGGTGAACCATCAGGGCGTGGAGCAACCATTTCTAACCCCAGGTATATGTTAGTCTTGGCCCTTTTATACTCCTCCTGCTAAAGTGGGTCACTGTAAAGTACAGCTTGGGCGGAACAGATAGTGGAAGAGCCTTGAATGCAGAGATGCTGGGAATCAAGATATCTGTACAGGGGCTGCCCCTGCATGCAGTGTTAGGTCTCCAGGTCTCTTCGGCACATCTGCGTGGCAAACCAAATGGGGCATATCTGCCCCACAACATCAGCAGAATGCCATGCAAGCCTTTCTAGTATTCATGTGACGTCAGCACATTTGTACCACATACAAGCCACAATCTACACAGCCCTACCTTTATGTAAAAAGCCCCAGCGATCACCACCCTTCTGAACTTGCTGCAGCAGCCTGTTGATCCATCCCTTCCCTGGGATAGCCAGCACCTCTCTGGTCTCTCAGTCCATACTGGGATGACGCACTCCACTCACCACTTCAGAAAAAGACTCTGTAGCGCTCTCCTTTTGCTTTGTAGACAATACGGAGAAGGGTGTCACTCTTCCTTCTGGGAAGGAAGGTGGCTGCTCCTCCTCTGGGTTAACAGAAGCAAGAAAGGCTTAGCTTGTAGCTGTGGCCTCCCAAGCGTGGAGGAAGACTGGCTGTGAGAAAGCCAAAGTGTTTGCAGGTGGTAGCTGAGGGCCAGGTGGAGGGGGCTGGGCTGGGGAGATGATATGGGCACGTCACTGTAAAAGGGCTGCGTGGCCAGATGGTGCAGAACAGGTCTGGGCAGGTATGGCACGTGTACAGGTGCAGAGCTGTCGTGAAAGGGCCAAGCCATATGGCTCTGTTGGACAGGTAAGGGGGTGCTCCAGGGAAAGGCACTGAGGAGTGGAGATGGCCCAGACTATAGGAGAGGGGGTGGGAACAGAGAAGGTTTCTGAGGAATTTCCCCCCTGCATCTGAGCTGGGGCACTCCCAGGGAGACTCAGAGGGCATGCAGTGGTCAGGCAGTAGAGCCTTAACGGTAGCACAGGAGTACTTCTACCGGGCAGAAGGACAAAACTAGCTGGCCTCCCTACGTTTGGCACTTCTTTTGTTCTGAGTGGGATGAAGACACTTTACTTGCAGGGAGGCTGACTGAACAAATCCCATTTCCCAGTAGGAGCAGGAAAATTAAATGGCTTGGAGAGTTCCCCACTGCTTGTTTGGAAATGCCATGTGAGTGATTACCTGTGCACCTAAAAGGAAAAATAACCTAATATAAAATGTAGTATGTATCAACATCAACTGCAATGCACCCTAACCATGGGATCCTTTCTTCCAAAGGTTATACGGTTTTCAAAAATATGCCTTTGAGGCAGTGAATGAAAAAAATCTCAAGTCCCATGTTTTATTTAATTTAGAAACTACAATTTTCTTTTTCTTTCTTTTTTTTTTTCCACTGGGCTTCGTTTGCAAAGCAACTATGGAAATAGGAACTATCACGAAAGAGCTTGGAGAAGAATCCAAAATTTCTCATTTTTTTTAATTTTACTTCAATGGAACTATAAGTGTAAGGGGACTGGCTTGGCCCAGTTTAGATCATTCTCTTCTAGAGCCCAGGAAGGAGACTTGCAGAAAGAGAGCCTGTGCTTTACACTCTGCTTTATGGGAATATTATTTCAATTTTCATTTTACTACTATCTAAAAGCACTAGAAGTTCCTGCAGCTGTTTGGTCACATAATAACAGACAGACTCTAATTTCTCATGCATGGCACCCAGCATGGTGTATCAGAAAAAAGGCCCCAAACCTGCTCCTGCATTCTAATAAGTGTGTGTGTCACTTTGTAGGAGATCAGAATCCTGTCCAAATTCTGCATAGTCTAATAGAACAACAGTTGCCAAATGACAAAACCTATCAGAAGAAACAGAGTAAAAAGGCACATCTTTGTTTCTGATCTTCACAGCTTCAGTACTGGCAAGAGAAATGTCAAGGTTTCCAAAATAAAGCCAGTTAACCACTGTAAATGCTATTAAATATAAACAAGGACATAAAAAATAGAGATGTTGGAAGCCAGGATATGAACATTTGAAAGAGTAGCTATGTATACGATTACAGTTTTGTTAGCATTGTCTGCTCCCGAGGCTGTACAGCCCCACTGGCTCTGGCTGTGCTGGGATCAGAGGCATAGACCTCTGGGGCCCACAGCATCTCGCCAGCAATGGGCAATCCCAAAAGCAAAATGGCTGTGCAGCCCCGCTGCGGTTTGGTGGGAGGAGAAAAGAGACTGCAGGGAGGTGCACCCCCTTCCCCTTTACTGTCGTGAAGGACACACATTCCACAAGGAAGCAGCAAGAGTACCTTCACTGTCCTTCTCCTCATCTTAGTAAAGGCAAGCGAGCTAGATTAATGACAGCTAGTTGTTTTAAAGTCTCCTAGCCAGAAAAGAATGGATTGGATCTGTTCTGCCACTGTGACAATAAGACAGCATGCACTGCCATCCTAAACCAGGTAGAATCAGTTGGAATAGAAAAGTGAGAACTTAATGGGCATTAGTTACTATGTTAAAAATACCACCATTTTTCTTGCATAGACACAGCTGTTGAATAAATGCACTTTTCAGCATCGATCATCCATATGACATGGGAAATAAAGATGGCATATTCCTAAGTAAGAATTATGGTCTTGTCTGCACACAAAAACTGCATCCATTTAATTTAATCAGTCCAGAAATGGATGCAGCACAGCCAACATGGAAACAAAACACAGGGGGTAAAATGACATTGTATGCATCTATTCAAGACTTACAATTTTAGCAGCCTTGTTTTCTACAGGTACAATGCTGGCATTTTTTGCCTGAGCACAACATATAATGACCAAGATTCTGGATGCAAAGAAGAGGAACAAGACTGTTATCTACGACCCACTGGAGTCCATGCCAGTCTTTTGGGGCACTGCTAATAGAAGCCAAACAGGATTGTTCATCTGCAGAATTGCACTGAGCTGCTATCTGAGACGTGGCCATTATTGGACTATTCCTGGTGCTTCGGTTATACAAAAGAAATACACTAAAATAATTAATTGATGCCATTAAACTACTGTGGTGTTGAATATATATTGCACTTGAATATAATGAATGTTGACAATTCATTATTTCAGGTTTTATGACAATATCTCTGTAATAAATATTTCTACAAATTCTAAAAGTCAGATATAAGAAGGAGAAGTCTGCACACTATAAACTGCCACAAAACTGAAGACTTGTCAAAACAAAATGAGCTATAAAAACAATAATATTCAGGCAACGTCACTCTCATTAAACACCTAATGATGCCACAGGCATATTAGTAGGGAAATGCTCATGAGGCTTATGAGGAATTAGGAGGAAAAAAATAAATAAAAACCCTGCCCCTAAAACCGCTTGCCAAGCTGTTTGTACATTCTGCCGCAGGCAGTTTCTTGAAAAAGATGGAGACGTGAATGGAGACAGTCAGTGACTATTAGATGCTGATGATGGTGAGGGCAAGCAGGAGAACTGATGCTAGAGATTAAGGGCTACATTTTGCTTTCAGTTATGTCTTGCATGTCTCAACATTTCATAGTATTTAAATGAATGTGTTACATAAGGCATTTCTCCTGTCTACGCCGCTCAGCAGCCATATTCTCCTTTCTGGTATGGATTGTCTTGGGAAACTTGCCAAGCTGTGACAGAGCAGTGCATAAAAGGAAATCATGCTCATAAGCTGGGGGTGGGGAGAGCTGCAGGTGAACAGATTCAGTGCAGCAACATATATTGTCTCCTGTCTCTAAAACGGAGAGTTTAAATGAAATGGGAGCCAGAGAACTTGTTTTAAAAAGTGCATAGGGCTGCTGGAGACCCCAAACCACCGCATTCATTTGCTCCACGGAGGGTGTGAGCACAGCGCAGAATTGCTCAATGCTACACTGGCTGCTGCTTTAGCAGATTGGCAGAACAAACAAGTATTTCCTCTTAAGATGCTAGAAAAGCCCCATCCAATTTTGGAGCCCATTCCTGCCAGATGCTGAACACCTCCTTTACATTTAGTAAGGATATGGACCTTCTAATTAAAGGCAGAGGGAAATCAGGGTGGACCCAGCTTCTTGTAGGAGTAAGCTATTACCTGCTTGCCAGGGCCTACCCAAAACGTCTGGCATTTCCTATAGAATTCAGTGAATGCGCTCATTGTTGTTAATATTCATTATTTTATTTATTAATAGCCAAGCTCTTGGGTAGTTGTTGGCTTTTCATCTCTAGGCCTCAAAGTGCTTTACAAAGGAGATCATTATCAACAAAGGAACACAGACATCTACATTTGGGCTTTGGCACAGAAAGAACATCTCAGTTCACCTGTAAAGCAGATTTGCCAGTTGAGCTTTACTCTGGCCACCTGCCCTGGAAACAATCTCCAAATCTTAAATGATTGGGGGCAGGGGGAAGGATTTTCATCTGAAATTCAGTAACGCAAACATCTACAGGGGATTAGGCAATACTGCACAATGCCGCGCCTGGTTGAAAGATGTAGAGGTCAAGGAGACTCTCAGCTTGAAGTCTAAGACACTGGAGCAACCTCCAGGCGTCCCCAGATCAGACCAGGATTCATTACTACAAGGTACTGCCGTGGATTACAGCACTGAGCCCTTTTAATTGCTCCATCCCTGAAGACAAGATTTACTGTCCTTTCGCCATCTTCAGTTGTTATAGTAAAAGACAGGTGAAGAAATGTGCTTGGGCTGATAAATTTTTTGGCAGTTTTGCACTGCACACAGACTAGGATTTTTCATCTTAATGACCTGCAGCTGAAACAGATGTTTTGCTTTAGTGTTTTAAAGCACTTCACAAAACTTAACACTAATTTATTCTTTCACATTGCAGGAAAAAAAAAAGTCTGATATCGTTACTCACATAACAGAACAATGTGAAAAATGGAAACAGATGTTTCTCATTTAAGCATGAATAAGAAGGAAGTGAAAGAAAAAAGATGATATAGTAGTAGTAGTGATTAAGAGTAATACGATGGCTTGGTTAAGTCAAGACAATTTCTTATGGATCTCCAGTCAGTACTGAAAGATCTTTCTAACAACTTGGTCCCTGATTCAGCAAGCACGTGGAAGTGCTTAACTCCAGCTGTGGAGGTTGTCTCACATGCTTCATTTATAGTATTTTTTAAAGCTGTATAGTCAAATGAATGCTTTACAGTTAGGAGCTGAGGGATCAACAGCATTGTTGCTGTATACAGTAAAGCACTGACTGTTTTCACAAACTACAGAAAGCTAAATTTGAATATCAGAATAGAAATAAAGTAAATCTGAAAATACCTCATTTCTGGAAACACGAAGAAGTGTTTTGATCTTACTGCAGCACAGACAGAGCATTGTGAGAGCCAGAAGCAGCAACCAGGGACCCATTACGTGCTCCCCACGGAGAGCCCCAGCTTCCCCTGAGGGGTGCGGCACCTGGCAGGAGGGACCTGCTCCACTTGGGCAACCGCCTCTTGCCTCTCCCTGTCCCAGCAGAAGGAAAGGTCCAACTTCAGCTGCAGGGCCTTTCACAGTAAAAATCTTTGGGAAACCTCCAGGGATGTGGGTTTCACTGAGGGAAACGTAACCCTTTAACAGTGTACCACCAAAATGACTTGCTAGGTGGTGAACTGAACCTGGGGAAGGGCTGTATGTAACGTGTCCTGATTTTTCTGTGTCTGGGTACAGAGCAAGGAGCATTTTTCATTGTTGGTACTATTTTTTATCTTAAGCCTGCCTTGGAATTGTGAAGGATCCAAGCAGGCCAGTGCAGACCATCAGGCTTAGACGAGATTGTTCCCCTTCTTCCTTCCCTCCCTCCCTCCCTCCAGAATAAAGCCTAGGCCAGGACACGTGTCCTTGCCCCACAGCCACCCTCCACAGCTTCCACAGGCCTCCAAGGTGCCTTAGGGCTCACTTCTGTGGAAGGCAGGACAGCCCTACCCTGCCAATGCTCACAGCCAGGACGGAGGTGCAGAGATTCTCCCCACCACACGAGAATCCTCCTAGCAATTCCATCTTGCTGAGCACCTGCTCAGACATTTTTCACTCTCTGTCACCCCTGAGAAAATGATGCTTTCTCCAGCCTCGCTGAATTATTTTCGGTCCGTCTGTACCTGCATGTTCTGCCCTTTCCAGAGCAACCTAGCCCCAGCTGGCAGGAATGTAGTTACTCCTGATGTTCCCAACAAGGAGGAAAGGCAAAAGAAATGTTCAGATTCCCTATGGATTACAGCACTGTTTAGGAAAAAAAAAAAAATTTCCATGTGTTTCCAGACTGTACTAATCTATTAGGAACCACTGGGCAGAAACATAGAGCAGTATAAAACTCCTTTTACAGACAAATTCTTAGAAGAAAAAAAAAAAGAAAACTAAGCTTCAAATCCTCTTGTTTGAGTTTTAAGGGCAATACTTCTGATCTATGAAACTCACTTGCCACTCAGCATTTTTAATGTGAAAATAATGTTTCTGAAATTGTCACCGATTTCAGCATAGTTGCTGAGAGAGATTTGGCCCTGTATGCAGTCCACAGACTGTGCATGCAGAATTAATAATCTCGTTAACATTACTATATGCAAATGCTCCCAGGATGCAAAGAGAGATTTGTATTTCAGATTAATATTTCATGGGAATTTTGTGTGTACATGATAAATGAATAAATGGAGGGACACAAGGGGACACGCAGAACGTGCATCATGTGTGAGAACTGCATTAATTCTTAAATGTTTGCAATGGCCACAAGATGGTTAAGGAACAAAAAGATTTATTATTGTAATTACATAGGAGGAGAGAATAAGAGAAGAAAAATGAGAGATCAAGGGAGCCGTTTCATGTTACAGTTTCTCCAGCTGCAGACCTGGCTTGAGAGATTCTCCAAACCCTCCTGCCCCCATCCTTTCCACCCTATGTGCCTTCCCCTGGCTGCAGATCACCATCCCTTTAATTCTGCCAATTCAACCATTTGCATGTTCAAGCTTTAAACCAGCTCTTAAATTACAAGATGGAATCACACCCTTAGTCTACTTGGTGTCTCATTATTTTCAGCTGCTATATAACAAGGGGCAGTACCATATAAAAACTCAGCACTAACAGCGTGCTGTGGATATGGAGAAAGAGGTGGCGCATCAGGGAGATTGAGAACAGGTCTCAGAATCTGGGGGTTAAAAAGGACAGTTATTTGGAGAGAACCGTTACTGGCTCCCCACTGTTTCAGCTTCTGGGTCACCCCCTTCCCCACCTCTCCAGTTGTCTTTATTCCATTGAAGTTTTATTGCTACTCTGGAATGACATGAAGCTCTCTCACGCTTTAACTATAAGAAATGTAAAATTGTATTTGTCCAAAAACCTACATGAGTGAAAGAAGATCCCTGAGGGGATATTATTAACTGCCTGCTACTTATCGTTGATGGTTATTCTCCGAGACAACTCTCCTGTTTAATCTTTATGCTCTCAACAATAACCCTTCTCTCTTTTTGATCAAGTGTTTAATTTTCTTGAAAGATTTTCTCCGACTTTAGTTATTATTGAAGGGGATTTTAATTTTACCCCAACTCTTTAATGGCTAAATCTTGCATATCCACTATTTCAAATAGGGGTATTTCAGTTACTCTAAGTAAATAGTTCAAGGATTTGGTCTTGATAGGTAGCTGGAAAATTTCAAATCAAAACAAAATTGAAATCGCAGTTTCTTTTCCACTTCAGAATAGAGTTTTTAGTCTCCCTGAGTGACCTGTCAGTCTATTGGAATAAGAAATGGATACTGCTAGACTGCTACAGAGCATACTCCCATGTCAGCAGAGTTTCATCAGCATGAGTGGCAGCCCTGTATGGGAAATCAGTTAGCTGGTTATTTCATCTGCAGCTGATCAAAGATAAACAAGATAAAAAAGATAAACAAAGGGAAGTGGTGATGTAGAATGTATTCGTACTTTCCTAGTCTCCACAGGCAATATTATTGCTAGATTTCCTCTAATTGTTTATAGTAGAACTTTAAAGCATAACAGGAGAGAAAAATAAAGAAAAACACAGTAGAAGTTCAGCAGAGTAAAACCCAGAAACCCTTGAAACCTGCCTACTTTCCCTTCTCATAAGCATCCTCAATCCTTCCTTGTTGTCACTGCATCTCTACAGCCCAGTGGAAGTCCAGATCACTGGTAAATATCTAATAATATAATAGTTATATTTAGGGAAGTCCATAGAGCAAGGAAAGATTGCACCATAGACTGAGAGGTGTTTTGGGGAGGCTTGTTTTGTCATACTGGGCTCTCCCATTTCCAATGTCCTTGTTGTCCACGATAATTACAACTGTTTACAACAGTCTCTCTGTCTTCCTGGAGCAAATAAATTATTAGATTGGGTCCATAATTTTGCAACTCTAGTCTGTATTCCCCACATTGGCTTATTGTTTTTGCTTCTCCAATCTGAACATGTGTGAGTGGAAGCACAGAGCCTCGGTCTGCTCCCTCCAGTGCAGCCACCCTCCTTTCCTGGTTGCCAGGTTCAAAATGGGAGCTCAGCACATCTTTTACAGCCTGAAGCAAGATGGTCATTCACTCATCTTCCTCGCCCTTTTTCCACAAGACTCCATCCTCATGGGTACCCTCCTTCCTAGCACGGCCTTGTCACAGGATGCAATCAGAGAGGTGCCAGGAGCTGCGCAGGACACAGCTGCTCCATGACCAGGAATTCAGGTGAGGAAAAGACTTGAATAAAAGGGAGCAGAGACAAATGCCTAGTGAGCGGACACTAGAATATGCAGATCTAAATCTATCCACTTGAGCCTTAAGTTTCCCCATCTGTAAAAACAATGTTGAAATTCTTCCCTATTTCTCAAGAAAGTTATTAAGGTTAATAAATCAATTAATGCTTACATAACACCATACTGCCAGAAAAATCTTTTGCCCAAATCAACATGTTTTCAAGTATCTCAGTTGATGACAGAAATTGATTTTACAAACAGGTACAACACAGACCATAAACAGTGGCTAATAACCTCAAGATGATACCCTTAAGATTAATCTAATATTACAAAATCTTTCAGAGCGAGTATTTATTTCCCCTGTTGCATTTCTGTTGAGGCAGTTGGACTCAGCAGCCCCATTTGCTTTCTCAGCATCTGATGCCAGAATACACAACAGTAAGGGTGGAAAGAACGCAGCAAGAGAGAGATGTAATCACCAAAGAAATGGAGCAACAGTCTTAAAAAGAGCATGATTCTCACAGCAGGTCAGCTGAAGTGGCAGCTGTGCATTTCTGGGCTAGCACCAAGTGTCCATTGCCACCTTAAAAGAGCCTCGTGGCTTTAGATTTTATCCCCATTGACTGCAATACAAAAATATTTTCTAACAGTACCATTGCTTTTCAGAAAGTATTGGTTCAGTCCCAGCATAGGACTGGGACTTTCTCCAATACTTCGTTTTTCTAATCGCCAAGCCTCAAACAAGAGCTGTGTGGAGAATCTTTGTGTGTTGCCCTTCACACTTGCATTCGGATCTTCCCTGCTTAATGAGCCATGGGCTGTTGCTCTGAAACAGAGGACATTAACAGTTCAGAAAAAATAAACCCCTGCAGATTAATCACCTGGCTTCTTCATGGGCCCAATTCCAATCAGCAGACAGTGTGAAAGCAGAATATCTGCCTGATAAGGGTATTAGCTGATCGCTACGCCTGGCTTTGACAAGCATATAGCATACGACTCTTATTTCGTTCTTGATGTCAAATGAATACCAGAGGTCTCCAAATGTCACTATATTCACAGAAACTAACAACTGTGTAGCCATTACATGATTCTCTTAGCATTCCCCCTTCTCTGTGCCAGTGAAATAATATCTATTTCATGCTTCTTGATTTTTAAAATGAATGTTTTAACTGCTTTCTGAACAGCACCCAACTGTTAGGTATCACTTCTGAGTCCACCATGCAGTAATCTTTGCAAAGATAAGGATCTCAATTCATCTTGAGAACTACACTGACTAATGGTATTCCTGCTCCTTGGTAAACCAATAGTAGCTTTATTGTTACTTAGCCTGACCACTCCGTTTTAGTACAGCAGGGATAGTATGAAAAGGAAACAGGTTTAAGTGTTGGCCAAAAGGATGGCAAACCCATCAAAAGCCCTTTGCCAAACCTTGAATATCGCAGTGTTTAATTCTCTGGAAACACAGAGAACGGAAACAACCAAACAACCAGTTGCGCTGTCAGCATGATTTCCCCCATCCCACAGCAAAGCAAGCTCAGAAAAGACAAACGGGATATGGCATTAAACAGTTAAACAGACCTGAACTGCTCCAATTTATGTAATGACAATACCCTCCCATCACCATAACCCACCTCTTCACCCCTGCCCACCCCCGCTCTCCATGGTCCGGAAGACTTTTTGAACAGAGTGATTCTAGCATAACATGAAGGAAATACCAGCTCTACCTTTTGATCATTCCTTATTCATCTCCTTTCTCTTGTTGGGTCAAATCTCAGTCTCACTGAACTCCTGATTTAGCCTATTAGCAGGGAACAGTGAACCCCCATCCTCGTTTCTTTCCTTCACATATCTACTAGCTTGTTTTCTACGTTTCCATTTTATAGCCCTTAGAGGCTACAGGAGCGTACTGCTTTGATTGCCTTTACCTTATCCTTCCTATAGGTCACACAGGTCAGTGGCATACCTGGAATAAACTGGGACTGTTATTTCAGCTGTCAGTCACGCTTCAGCTGGAAGGCAGAGTCCCATTAGTAGAGAGACTGAAGTGCTGCAGAGCAAAGCAGAGGACAGTAGCGTCTTTGATGCCAACTGTGTGCTTCAGCTCCCACCTGTTAACAGGTATCCATGGGCACCGCTGTTCCCCTGGCTCCGTTTCCCTTTGATCACGTTGTGTTGCTATTGGAGCATGTCAGCAAACAGGGCCCAGAGCAGGGTGTATGTGCCTCTGTGACCATGCACCACAGGCTAGATCCTCCACAGATTAAAAATTGAAAACAGCTGTGGTGTTTTCCTGAGCTGAGGATTTAGCCCCATATTCTTTGTGTTCCTCTGCCACCAAGCAAGGCTTCATCAGGCAAAATGCTGAGCAGCATTTGATTAAGACCAGTGTGAACGGAGTACGCACAGCACCACAGATTCCCCAGAAATGGTCCTCTACAAAGAACCACCTGGGTGCTACAAAACAGCCACATGTGGAGACCCCGTAAAAACAACGGTACTTCAAACTGGATGTCTTTGTAGACCTTCAGCCTATGCTGGGGTTGCAAGCCCTGCATTTGGGCACATTAATGCATCGCTTCTTCAAAAAGGCACAAATACTGCTGAGAGGGATGCAAACATGTTTGCTTTATGATGACGCAGAAAGACTATGCCTGGAGTCTCCCAAACAAGCCTTCCCTTTCCTTCAGTGGCATGTGAGCAGTGCACACTACATGCTTTAAATGGGATTCAAGTCACTTTTTTCATTGCTACTAGAGCAGGTACTCCTGGAGATAAAAGCAACTGTCTCAGAAGAGCCGGTATGACATCTGGTACATAGCACCAAAAATAAATCTTTAACTTCCTCTCATACCTGCCAAACCTGCTCCAAGGAAATAAACCTGGGAAATATTACAAATACACACTGCTCTCTGATTTCAAAGGAAGAGCTGACCTATTTTTTCTTTGCCCATTTTAAACATTTCCTATCACAAGATCAGTTTGCTAAAACAATGGCTACATTTGGAATAACCACAACCATAAAAAAAACCTGCATGCATATGAAAAAGGCAAGTGGCCTGATGTTTGCATCGGAGGTAATTCACGCTAATACCACTATTTATAGTGCAGCAGCACCTTAGGGACCCAGTCATGCTCAGCACACCTACTTGGTAAGCACTATAGAAACATGAAATCTGATAGTCTCTCCCCTGTAGTGCACTCACACTTGTGATTTATGGAAACTGGTTGTGTAATGCCATACAATTTGGGAGTGGCCCTTCGTTAAATTATTTTCTGTGGCCATATTTATGTAGTAAGTATTTTCCGTATCCTTTCAATAGCTGACCTGGCTTACAAGGAGACAAGAGGTTTGTGTATTGCAAAGATGACCTACTTAAATCAGGAACAATTAAAGACCCAGTTCCTATTTACAAGCTTGACTAAGGAACCACACACGAAAAAGAAATCAAATTGAAGAAGCCAGGAAATGTTTCTCAGTGCTACAGTTCTGGTCATATGGCAGGGTCTATGGGGGGGAATCAAAAAATGAAATGCTTGTGATTCATTATTAGCAATGTAAATAGCACACATTTGGAGGCTGTCACCACCCTGATCGCTCATCTGCTTTTATTAGTCCTCATTCTTTATTCTTATTGTCTTTGGTTTTCTGCGCTTCTCGTTAAAGTTAGTTATGTTATAGGCATCTGTTTAGCATATTCTATATGAAAATGCAAATGGAGATGAAAAACAGTAAAATAAATATATGCAGCTTCCATGTCATGTATATATTTGACTGTAGCATGTCAAATACAAAAGCATTGTTTATCACTTCGAAAATCTGCTTGTTCATTATGTGCATTACTTTTTTACCAGCAGATGGCAGTTTACCATTATTGTAAATAGCTTCTTTTGTTAATATCAGATGTTTTAAAGTTCTAAGGGGTTGGTAAAAAGCCTTGAGCTCATTTCAAAGTTAATTTTTAATTCAATTTCCTTCTGCATCATTCCCTCTAGAAAAAGTAATTTAGACTGAGCTATTTGTTTCGGTTTACAGCCCTGCTGTTGACTGAGGCTAAACATTATCTATAGTTTACCTGACAGCAAGTTCATCCAACACCAGTGGGTATTATACCCAGCCTCACTCACTGCCTGCTACCAGCCCCCTGAGGAAGACTTTACACTCCCTCATTCCCAATCTGTGCCTGGGGAGTTGCACCCAACCTTGTTAGCACTAGTAGCAGCGGCAACATGAAGGATGTGACTGTACAAAGGGGCCAGTGGTTTATTTACTGCAGCATTGCTTGGACACTCTGAATTTTAGGTGACAAAGAGTTAAAACTACCATCCGGGCAATGCTGTGCTGCCTCCTGCACTACAGCCAAGGAGGACCAAGGGCCGAAGGGAATCTATGCCAGGAGACGCAGCTTGCAGGGCACTTTCAGAAATCCTGCTGCTACCCAAGGCCATCCTTTAACCCAGTCAGAGATGACACTACAAGACCATCTCCCCTGGCCTAACACAGGGCTGAGAATGAGAGCTTTCCTAGCAAAAAACTCCAGTGAGGAGCATAAGCAAAATGAAGGTCTGTCAGTCCAATGTTGCTTTTACACCTGGGCACAGATTTACCCTGGGCATCACCTGACACACATGGCTCTCACAGGCACAGCAGCGCATTCCACATCCTAAAATCGGGCACTGGGGACAGACTCGTGCACCGAGAGCCTCACTCTCCACTGACCCCGTGATGACATTGCTCAGTCTTGTGTTGGCCCATCTTCCCTTCCTGCCCCAACAACTCCCTCCTTTGTGTCAATACTGGCATTCAGGCCGACCTGATGAGGCAACGCGGTAGCGCGTGGTTGGATTTGTTCCCTCATTCAACTCTGCCACCCACCACAGCACACAAATGCTCCTTTTGGCAGCCTCAGCCACAGAGATTTTTGCTGGATTAAAGCAACCACGTGACCGCCAGCTTCTCGCAGAAGCAGCACCAAAGCGGCAACAAAGAGCAGAACTCCTCTCACCTTACACCACAGGCACGCCAGCCTGGCCTTTCACTAGGTGATGGTATTTCAGGCACACCATCCATTTCTGCCAACTCTCCAGCCACTGAGCACAATGGTGGGTTGAAACAGATTGCACAGAAAGTGGGAAGGAGGAAAGGGCTTCCCTCACCTGCCCACAGCCTGGGGACAAACTGGTTTTGTTGTCAGTCTGGAATTTTGTTAATTTAGTTTTTTTGTTTTGCTTACATGGCAAACTGCCCTTTCCCTAGGGCTGCACAGGTCCTTTCAAGTCCTGCAACTTTTGAATTTGTATTCCTTGTATTCTCACACTGAACTGGCAAACGAGAGATCCAGAGATCATTTTGCATCTGTTAAAGAACTAAACAAAGCTAAAAGTTACAAAACAAAGAGTACTGACACACACCATTCTACAACCTATCTTGGGAACGAAGTTTTCTTTTACAAGCAGTCCCACATAGCCTCTTTTTAATAATCTGCAGAGACTAAGAAATTCACTAGGGGTATTAAATTAGAAGCTGAAAACAACAGAGAGCAGATGCGTTATACAAATGGGCAAATAGAGATGAAAAACAGGGGAAGGAGAAAGGGAATGTGACAACATTTGGGAAAAACAGGAGAGCATACACTGCGGGGAACAACAGGAGACATGTATGCATGGTATCAGGCACAGATTGACCAGGGGAGATCAAAAATGTGCCAAGGTGAACAGTTCACCAGTAGCAGGGAAGAGACTAACAGGTCTTTTCTCTCTAACACTGCCGATTCCCAAAGTCGCGGCACGCTGGCTACCACCGTGATGAAGTCCTCCTGGGCAGAGCTGTGCTTATAAAATAACACTGATACAGTTCTGACAGCCTTTTGTTGGAACAAACAGCAAATAGAAGCCATTTAAGAATCACATAATGACTTTTTAGCCTTTGATGGTTCCCAAACAACCATACAGCCAGAGAACACATGCTGATCAACCTCTCTTCCTCATGTGGGCAAATGCAGAAGTAAAGCACATGTCCAAGTGAACCTGCCACCATCCCGTCAACTTTTTTTCCACCTGAGAAGTACTTTAAATAACATTCAAAGTAGGTTTAACATCAGTTATTACTCTGTTTGATTACTGCATGCCTAAGATAATGGATTTCAAAATTGTATTTCCAGTTGAAGATTAAAGAGCTACTTCTAGGCTTCCTACCTTCTTTAATAAAGTAAGATTCAATCTAGTCTCAGGTGTTGAGCATTAATATAGAGGAGATTTGCTGTCATCATAGTAAGTGTTAGCAGCAATCATTTAGCAATTCCATTACTTTCCCACCCAAACCTCACCTACTCATATTGAGAAGCAAACTGGATTTCTTATACCCATACGCCACCTTCCTCTTGCAGATACTGAGGGATACCTCACACTGTTGGACCCCAGCTCTTCCACTCTGCTTCACAGAGTGAAAGCAGGTTTGTGCCTCGGGGCAGAAAGAGGGCAGCTTTTCACACCTGTGATGCACATGCAGCCCCCTGATCTTCTGTGCAGCCTGCTGCCCCTCCAGGGAGGCTGCTGCAAACAGGGGAGAACACTGCTGGCTCACCGCACGGCCAATGTGCAAATAGCATCTAACCACACTGGAAAGCAACATACATCCCTTCAGAGCGCAAGGCAAGAAGTGAATCTTTCAATCGGCAGATCACGCACATCAGCAAGCAGTGGCAGTCCGTTTAGCTAGCCCTGCAGTTCTTGTATGCACATCATCACCTTCATATTGCAGGCACAGAGCCCCAGCACTTGCCTATGACTACAGCATTATGTCCCCGGAAAACGGGTGGAGGGAAGAAGGAAGAGACGAGACACATCTCTTGGCAAGGTGCAGAGCTGGGCCCTCTTGGTCTCACCTTGCAGAGCCAAGAACAGGTTAGCTCCGGCCCCTGCTGCTGGAGGAAACGGAGCAAAAATCCCGCATCCTGATGAGAATCTGCAGCAAAACTATACCCCGTGCATTCTGGGGCATTGCCTAAATCAGGTCTACCTGCCACACAATACAGGATGGAGAATCTCTTAATTCCCCCCCGAATCTGCCCCAAAGGCGGCACACTCCTAGCCACTTTGTAATCTTTGCACCGAGTCATATTAAATCAGGAGCAGGCCTCAGCCTAGGCTTGCAACTCTATGAACGTGCAGTGCATTGGGAGGAAGAGCTGCAATCCGAGCCAAAAAAACAGGGTGTGCATTTCCTCCCCCGCCAGCCTTCCCCTGGCTTTATGCCAAAAGCAGAGCAGCTCGCAGGTGACTTACCTGCTCTCAGCACCTTCTGTTTTTCTGAGTTTCCTGTAAGGGCACAGAGAAGCCATGATGCTGAAGAACTACAGCATCTCACTTTGCATCAGATTTTCCACCTCCCTCTGTGACCTACCATGCCAAAAAACTTTTGACCACCTGAGTTACATGGAAAGCAGGAGATGAAGGCTCAAAATCTGCAATTTTGCCTTGAATATGCAGCACAATTCTAGTCAGAAATTAATACTTACGAGCTATTTTCCTCTACTATAATTTGTTCTGCCCCCAAGTATCGCTACTGTGTCACTCGGAAGGCGAGGAGGCTCGAGGTGAAGTCTCTTAACAGAGAAACACAGCAGCACACCATGTGGGAAGCAGAAGCAGACTGGCGGCTGACAGTACTGGGCTCTACAGAGCTGCAGGACGGGAACAGAGGAGCCCACGGACAGGAGAGCTTCAGGACATTAAATACCTGGCGGCTGAGAGCTGGTGCAGCTGCAGCAACCAAGAAGGGTTTGTCTTCATCTGCTGAGCAGGGCTGTGGGCTCCTTCCCGGTGGAGGCGGACGTGGGTGGGTCACGTGCAGCTGTGTCCCTGGAGTCCAGCTTCCTGCAGCCTGCTCTGCAGAGGGCAGCAGCTCCGCCGGCGCAGCAACTCCAGCCGGAGCAGGACCCGCCTGCCTCGCAAGGCCGCCGACTATCAGGATGCCCCTCGGCGACATCTCCGTTTCTGGGCTGGTTTCTGGGCAGAATCAGTCCTAGAAATTAGTATCTCGAACCTGGCGACGCACAATGGAGCTTCCAATTAGCTGGGTGCTTAAAAAAAAAAAAAAATTGCCCTACAATGTGTATATAACAAAGTTGGCAATTAAACGTAAGGCAGCAAATCAGGATTTGACTCTGTGTGTAAAGGAAGCCGTGTCCCAGCAGAAGCCAACCTACGATTCAAACCGGGAACAAAACAAGGCGTGAGCACCCACAGAATAGCAAGTACCCTCAAACGAAACAAAGAGCCGAAACAAAAAGAACCATTAGAGTCAAATCCCCTTTTACCTCCTCGCATTGTGTAAACAAGTGAAGGCCAGACTTGGGCAGAACTGTTGGTTTTGTGGCGAGTTTTCTCTGACTAAGGACTTGTGTTTGCAGTCCAGCATCTGAGGAGATCTGTGGACAAGCTGCGTACTCTGCAGCTCTACTTGGCTGGGGTGTGGGACCAACGCAAGACTCGTGCTTCAGCCAGGACTCATCTACTGTGGCAAATAAGATAAATTAAGAATACACTCAACTAGGTCAGTGGGTCCTATAAATGACAAGTGCTGCAAGGGTTACTAACAAAAGGAATTGCGGGATATACTGAGTTTCATTTACAGCCTGTATACTGAAAGTAAGGATCCTTACTCAGGAGTGAATTTTGCTCGGTGAAACTCGGAAGTTTAAGTAAATGCAAATAGCCTACACTGAAAATGTGAAAAATAAACAAAATATCATTTAATTTAATTTGAGCACCCAAGCAAGTCATTCGCAAGTCTGTTTAATGTTTAGGAAGAAAAAGCCTTAGTTCAATCCCTACAAATGGTTTTAGTTACTTCTGTGACTTTCCATCTCTTGAGGATAATCTACTCCTAATAAGGACAATTGCTTAGATTTATTACCCCACTGAGGTCTTGTTAAAGATCTAACAAAAATCCTATTTAAATGAAAAGGACAATAGAATCTTTAAAGTCAATGTAGAGTTTAATTAAAACCTGAAAGAGAATCCATGTCTTTATGCATAAGAAAAAAAGCAAAAACAGATTTCAAAGCTGTTAAACTACATGTAATTGGCATAAACTATCCATTGAGCCAAAGTAAAAAAAAAAAAAAGTAGGCTATCGTATGGAAATTGGAGTCTATTAATAAATAACAAACTTGATACATGTGCATAGCGCCATATTTTTGCATGCATTTTTTAATTTGCCTAATTTGCTAGGCATATCTTAGAGCAAACATGAGACATGCTAGCTGTTAAGTTGAACAAATCCAAAAGGGACAAAAAAAGACTGATTGAAATCAATGCATTAACATGCACCAGCATTTAAAAACGTTTCATAACGTTCCCAAAGAGAGCCTGTAAACTGCAGCAGTCTCAGTGCAAAACTGCTGTAATCCATGTTCCCATGTAGTCATTATTCACATGTGGGAGTAGACAGCTCCTACAATCATTTTTCATGCATGAATACTTTAAAACCCAAAATCACTGACATAAATACACAAGGGGGACCTCCTTTTCGAAAGTTAACATCTTATGAACTCTGAAAGGGAATGTGAAGATAGATACCAGTCCACATGCCGACACGGCTCCCCCGGAGGGAAGGGTCTGTGTGCAGCCCCCCTGCAACCAGAGGCGCACCCAAGCCTTCCCCAGGCTGGGGGTCACCACTGGCCACTCGTCCCCCAGCTGCAGAGCCAAACCCAGCAAGGTCAGGACAGAGCAGACCAAAGTCTTACCACTTCTCCCTTCCCCCCACAGGCATGCAACTGGGCCCGCACATGTAAGGGAGGGAGGTCAGCCCAACAGCTGCTTTGGGCATGCAGTTTCCTTTTCAGAAGATAATAAATTCTGAGACAAAAAAAAATCCCATAACCTATTTCTGCATTAAAGGCACTTTTCCTTCTCTGCTTTCCCACGTGATAAAGGCTGATCAGCTGGCTGGAGGCAGGCAGGCACACAGATGGGCTCTGCGCAGAGCAGAAATGCACCCGAAGACAGCTCTATGCAGTAGCCGTTGAGTGTAACGCAGCAGCTGGAAAAGGAGGTGAGAAAATGGTGGCCCTCGCCTCCTGGCTGGCTCAGTTTGCACCCCATCGGTGAGAATGACAAAGCACAAGTCACCAGGGAACTCCAGCTGAGGTGGGTCACGCAACTCCCTCATCTCAAAAAATCCCGAGGACAGTACATTAACCTTCCCTCTGCAGCACGCTGGTCCCTTGTTTAATGATTTAATCAAACACATTTCAAGCCCGCAGTAAGTGGCCATCTTGACACTTAGGCTTTTCCCCCAGATTAGCTGTAGTTAAAAAATTACAGCTTTTTCCAGTGCTGTGGTACAGTCAGCACCTTTGCTTTTAAATTGCATTTTTGTATGAGTGACCCCTGGCACTATGTCCAACTTGGGCAGCAGTTGCAGAATGCATGAGAAGGGCTAAAAGTCAACAGCCACCTTACATTAACCAGATTCCCATCTCAGCTTGCACAGACTTCTGCATCTGTACTGGTGGGATGGCGTCTTTTTCAGTATTTAGGGCTGCTTCTTTTAAGTCCAGAACCTGCTCAAGGCAAGCCATGTGCCCAGCCAGCAGGTCCCTCAGAGGCCCGGGAGGCAGTGGTGGCGGCCCAGCGTGGCGGCTGGCAGCTCCCTGTGGCCCCCCTTCCCACCTAGAGCTCCGCTGTGGCGACTTGAAAGGTCTTTGGATAAACACGGTGAAATACGCCGTGGTTCGGTTACAACGAAAGCTTTGCAATACCTCAAGCTTACCGTGCCCCCGGTGCTACTAGCAGTAACACGCGTGTGCCGTCGGATAATTTGACCGACAGCGAGGCCCGCCCCGGGCCGACGACCCCCTGTCAGGCGGCGGGGAAGATGGCGGCCGCCCCGGCCCCCCCGGCCCCCGCCCGCCGCGCGCCGAAACGGGCCCGCCCGTCTCCATGGCGACAGCCGCGGGAAAGGCGGGAGCGGCGGCTAGNGCGATGTGCCGCCGCGGCCGGCTCCCCGCTGTGGCCGGGCGGAGGGGGCGGGCTGCCGCCCCGCAGCGCCCCCCTTCGGGGGCGGGGGGAGGGGAGGGGGGAGCGGTGCCGCATCGCCCTGATGGACGGCGGGCGGTTGCCCCGGGGAGCCGTTGTCAGGCAGATGGCCGATTCCGCACCGCGCCTCAGGCCGGCGGTCGTGAGCGTCATTAGGGAGGAGAAACGTCCACCGTGAGGCCCGTGTGCGAGCCAGCGTGACGCGCTGAGCGTGGGGTGCACCCTGGGGCTGCGTGCCTCCATGGCCTTCTTAAAGAAATGCCTTCTGCACCCGCTTGTCGGAGCCTGTGGGGAGGCACAGATGTTTACAGATGTTAGCCACTACGTGAAATTAAACTACCCATTCCGCTTGGCGGCAAACAGCTCCTTTCCCATTCCATCCGCACAGCAACCGGGAATGGGAATTTAATGCTGCTCACTCTTCGGCTCTCTTCACCAGAGACACAAGCCGCAGCTCAGCTGGAAGGCCGCGAAGTTGAGGTGAAATCTTGGAGCATCCCAAGCACTTTCAACCTCGTCCAACGCTAACAACCAGAACTCCGTCTTGGTCAGTTATTACTAAACTACAAATGAAAACCACAATTGCAAATACATCAGTAGCTGCCAATGGCAGTTCCAAGCAGGATTTAGGATCTCCATTTTATTAATGTCATGTAGTTCACTTGTGATATACAAAGACTATTTTCCAATTTAAGGATGAGTGAAATATAACCGTGACAGGTAACATTTCCGTCTGCTTTGCTCCTTGCACACATGCACTTTTTTCCTAGCAATAACAGCTTTGCCAAGAGATGAGCTGCTCAAAAGGCAGGGGGGAGGAACGGAGATTACTCACACAGTTGTTTTAACTAATTTCACACACCAGCCCCACAAAGTAACTGGACTAGCACAACCGCTGGGTGGCAGAGGCAGGAGAGAAGCTCAGCAGCATCAACCAGCTTTTCTGCCAGAATGTTCTTAACGCAGAACTACACTCTCGACGAGTACTTCCATCACAGGTTAGGTTCCTGTGTCTTCACAAACACGTTCCAGTCATACTAACTTCCAAAAACACCTGGCCAGTCAGCACAACCTTGTCTAGCAGCAGAAAACATGGCATCTGCATAAAGTTTGTCCGTCTGAAATACAGGCAAGATACAGGCAGTGAAGGTGAGGAACGTCCCCAACTTAACGTGCCTACATTGTTCCAGAAGTCTCAGTGCTTTGTGTAAGCAATGGACAGTTCCTGAAGCTGTGTCTCTGAAGGAGGCAATACTTCATCCAGTATTTTTGACTCCTGCCTTTTTTTTTTTTTTAGTTACAAGATGAATTGAATTAAAAGCGTCACATCACATTCCTACATTAAAAGTTAGGGGAGGGATTTTTTCATAAAAACACATCTATGGGAGGCTTCCTTAATAATCTTACCCCATTGGGGGAAGTGGGTTGTTGTCCTTGTCCGGGGGAGAGCTGCTCTGAAGAGGCTGATGCTGGACACGGGCTGCTCTGTGTGCCTTGCCTGATGCAGAGCCCTGGGACCCTCCTTGCAGGCCTCTATCATGGTGTTTCCATCTCTGACACCGGCTCCACCTACAGCTGCAGTCACAGGTTTTTCCGTGAACACTCATGCAGCTACAGCACCAGACACTGTATCAGCCCAGCACTTCCAGAACGCGTAAACGGTATGGAGGAATACAGATGAAGTACTTCACTTCCTTCTGTGCACCATCCCACCCTGGGAAAGGAAACAATTTCTCACAGGGCTTCCGGTAAGCAAAAGGTGTGGCCTACAATTAACTGGGGCCACAAACGTTTTGTTAATTACCTCAATGGACAGGTAAATGTTTCGGTGCTAACACCTGAAACCCTGAAATTGGATGACAGGTTTTAAAATCACCCTCAGAGTAACAAAACAACACAAAGGAGAATATATAGCTACTTTGGAAAGCATTAATGCAGATTAAATCCAATCAATAGCAGACGTTAGAGTTACTCATAAACTCTTCTGGTCCTCAGAAACGCCCTTCCAGAAGAAAAGCACTTTAAGAATGCAACAGACACTTTGCTTTTGAGCACACTCCAGCAGATCTCATGTATACCTCACATGAGCAGGAGTTCACTCAAGTGAGTGAACACGCCTGTCCCACATCTGCTACTTGCAGGACCAGCACCCAATTATTTTTGTAAAGCTAAAACCAAACAAACAAAACCAGAAAAAGGCAAGGTTTAAGAGTAGTTTGCTCTTTTTGATCCTATCCACAGGGACCCGAAATTAGCAATTGTCTTCAGGTAGAAGCCTTCCCTTCTAATAAGCATACCCACAGAATCCAAATTTCAAAGAGTAGGCATTATTGGAACGGCAGGACAGAATTATTCTTTGAATCATAAGAAGTCTGATCTGTTGGAAAGCTAGATTAAACAGAAAAGCTTGAAAATTAATCTCCCCATTGCATTACTGCAAGGTAAATCTTTCTCTCCAGACTTACTTCCAATCTGAAAAATCCCAAAAGGTTCACAGAGCACTACAGACACCCCTCAGCCCACTCTAGGAAACTCCCCTTTCTCCTGTCTTTTGAAAAGCTTGGCTCTGTCCCCCCAGCAAATTCCTGGCTCCTCCACGACACTGCCTTCAAGATCTTTGCTCACTGCATCTCCCTCCTTTACCCTACTTGGGAGTGCCAGATGTCTCATCCCATAAGCACTGCTGAGTTCCTCTCAGAGGAGGGGACATCTGCCCCTTCCCCCCGGTAACCCAGAACGCAGGAGGCGCCCTCCTCCTCATGCCCTGCCCGAGCCCCGGCAACAGAGTACAACAGGCGGTGCTTCTGCAGTGAGCTACCTGTTCATCACAGACAGAAGCAGGGAAAATGCAGGACAGTGGGTTGCATGAGGCACAACTAAAGAGGACTTGGGTCTTTCTTTGAGACGATCCTTTCTGTTTATGCAGCCTCTAGACATGTTTTCTTGAGTGTGGGTTTTTTTTTTTTTTTAAAGCAGGATGTATTTTCTTCACTCAAAATTCAAAGGGACACTCAACTGCACTTAATATAAACATGCTTTTAGCATTTTATTAGGCAAGCTGCTTCTACTTTCACTATCACTAGGTTCTGTCACCTTTCACGTTACTTCCGCTGCATTTCACACGTGTGTACATGCAGATACACCCATCTACTACAATAAAATGCAGCAAAGCCCCTACCCAGCTTTGGATCTGCTTAAACTAACAGTGAAGCCACACGGTACACTAAGAACTACCTCCAAGTATTCTGAAGAATATACAATTAAATAAAACAACGAAACTAGAAAAAAAAATTACAGTAGGTGCTATGAGTGTTCAGAAAAGAAGTTAAAGTAATACCTGATTTCTTTTCAGGTTGTTTGTTTTGCATTACATTTAGATACGGAAGAATGATGTCAGGAAAAATGTTTATGTTGTTATTCTTCTAGTGTTTCTCTAGGCACCGTAAGACAGTCACTCTCCAGCAAAACTGCAGAGGTAGGCTCTGGTGATAGAACGCATTTAAAAATGATGGCCAGATGGTGGTACAGTAAACACCCTTCTTCTGAAGGGCTGCATGCGTCCATTAGAAATATTCCTTGTTCCATACGCATATCACAGAGGATTAGACACATACACTCCTCACACAGAACAACCACCTCCCAAAACACGTCAGCCCAGTATTTACTACCAAATCCAGAAGGAGTTTGAGAGTCTAACATTGTCCCCATTAATGAGAAAAATGTCACTATATAAAAGCTCTTTTTTTCCACCCTCCTCCTTATCGAATCCTTCAAACCGCTGATAACTAGCTTTTATAGATTGGAGAGTCAGATAGAATTCTGAATCTATTATTTTTCTAAAACCCCAGGGGTCAACTTATCACCTGAAAACCATTTTACATGGACAATTTGACTTTCATGTGGAGTGTCAGAACATACTTTAGATGGAAATCTAAAATAAATTATATGGAATACTGTCGTCTTTGTGCTGAAATTTATCGGTCCCACACTACAATAATTTTGAAAATTGTATCCCTTAAGCTACAGTGCTGAGATATTATTAACTGCTTGAACTGAAAGAGCAGTTCTGATTGGCCGCTATAAAATCTATGGACAGAGACTAATTTCTATTGAACCACATGCTTATCCGAAGCTGTTTTCCACCATTCCAAGCTGCCAACTTTATTTTCTCCCAGAACACACTGCCCATTTTATTACTATCATCCTCAGTGCGCACTGTCACTTTGGTAAATCTGTTCCAGGAGCTAACAATGCATCTAAGCTTCTGCTAATATGGTTGCCTGAGACAATCACACCCAAGAGAGAAGGAGGGAGAGGGATCCACTTGTACCTCTTATCTTCCTAATACAGGTTATTTTCCTCACTAAGCCAGCCTCCAGTCTCTCAAATGCATCTCTCTGATCTATCACAAGATAAGCAGATCTATTTCATGGCCCACACTTTCTTACTCACTTCTACTGCCATACTTTCGAAATAAAATTATTTGGTAACGTATTGATGCTTTGGTGAATGCTCCTTTTGTATCTATTAGTGCAATTTTTAGAAACCACTCAACTGACCTCAGAGCCTGAAATCTTTTATAATTGAGGAGATACTGAAAATGTTAATTATCCAGCTGCTGGGTGACTTTTCTTTGAATAGAAATTCCCAGCTAGGCAGAGAAATCTCCTCTAGGCATAACATGCAAGACACAAGAACGGAGCCCTGGGATAAAAGTTGTTTATTTCCTGCACCGAGTAACCTAACAAGTCTGGAGTACAATAGCTAAAATATCACACCATAAACAGAAAAAAAAAAATCATAGTAATAAACTCTACTGCGTCATTTTTACTCAGATAAATTAATAGCCTTTACAAACTGAAAGAAATTGCTAAAAAGAAAGTTCTGACCTGCACATCCAAGTTTATGAACAGCACTACTTCCCTTTTTTCTTTACTAGGCCATATCAAGGCTCTCCAAGAGGCATTCAGACTAATGACGATTCACTGTGGCCAATCAATCTCTTCAAGTGGACAACCTACCGCTTCTGGCAATGGCATTCAGCTCAGTAAGGCCTTTGCCAAGTAGGGCTTTGAAAACCAAGGTTTGGCAGGTCTTTTCCAAACCCTTTACTGCCTGGCTGTCCAACACCTTTCCTTTATGTCAGGATATACCTAAGAAGCAGCAGGAGCCTGTCCGTAAATGAACGCTCTGTTGCAAAGTCGCTGCCTTTCAGGGAGGGAAGTGGCTAGTCGCTGACTGGAACCCTGCGTTCACTTTCTCTCACGCTAGCCGACTTTCGTGCGTTTCCTCAAGGATCTGGGGGAGCTCTGCCAGCTTGCCTGAGCATGGTAAGGGTCTGCTCTGCAGCGCTTGGCTTTGCCGGTGCGCAAGCTCTCTAGGAGTATTGGTGCCAAAGCCATGCCGAATAGCGTAACGTCAACAGTTCAGCAATTAGGTAACTACTATGTTGAAGACAGTTCATTATTAAAATCACCTAGGGTTATACTTCTACTGAAATAAATATATTTTAAAGAATTTGTGTAGTGAGCTGGAACAACTGTGATAAAATAGCATATATAGCTTTAACTTTGAAACACTTTTTTTTGTTTTGGCCAAGCATCTCAGTTGGTCAGTGATGACCTAACATATTAGGCAGAAATTTTAGAAGGATGAACTTATCTTTAATAGAAAACATAACCCAAGGAAACTATTTGGGACAGTACAAGTAATACCCCTGTGTCTGCTTTAATTATATCCTACCATTTATTAAAGTGACTAGAGCAAGTTAGCGGGACTTTTTTTGTCTTGGCCAAAGAACAGGAGTTTCCTCGCATCACAAATTCACAGTACTGAAGATAAGGAAAAGCGACAAGTTTGGAGTTGTCCACTCGTATTGATAAATATTCTGAGCACTTTTAAGTGCTTAAACTGTTGACATAAATGTTTTGGAATGTATTTCTACAAATAATATCTTAATTAGCTCAAAAGAAGAAATTCACAATTTCATAGTAGGCCCAACTGACAAAGCCTGTATCAAGCTGTAAGTGTGACTAGGTATCACCACGCAGCAGCTTAAAAAAAGTTACACAAGCTGACCTTAATATGCGTGACTAGGAGATTTTCACTGTAGAAATATATATTTTTCAATATCCTTTTTCTGAGCAGAAATCATGTCATTTATATGCAAATCAGAGTATATTCTGTGCTGAAGCCATGGGAATTATCTGCACTTAATAAAGCCTCATAAATAGGTTTCGCCTCTAAATGGGTGGGGGAGCAGCAAATATATCATAGCCATTTACAGTTACAAGCATCTTTTTATTTTGAAAGTTATATGCATCCCTTAATAGGAAGTTTCACAGTTACAAAAGAAACATTGTTTCATGTCTATAAACAAAATACCCTCACAGCCTTCAAAACAAAATATTTTGCATTTTCCCCTGTGCTCAGCTATCTAAAATGTAGAAATTGCCATCTAGCTTCAATGAAAAGGACAGTCTGTATCACCATTACATGCTAGCTCCCCGCAGTGTATGTTAAATATAGGAAGAAATTCCTTGCTATTGTATCTAGGCACTTTTACTATATTTGAAAGAACATACACCTTCTTTATACAGATTATGTCCACTCAGTATAACCTACTGGATTTCTGCAAAATGTGTAACATTTTCACTCGCCAGCAATCAGATGTGCCCCAGAAGTCCTGGCACATGGAAACTCAGGAACACTCAAAGCACATCCCACAAGACCAGAAAGTGAAGTGTCTTAGTGTGGTAGGCGGCATACTGAAGCTAATTGGGAAACAACTCTCCCTAACTGCTATAAACTGTCTGGCTTGGGACTTCTTGTTAAGAAGAGGACATGCAGTGCGGGACTGCAGGTTAACGGCAGCGCAGCTTTTCCAGTCCCTTCACAACCACAGGGAAGAGCAGCAGTGACCAGCACCGCCTAGAGAAAGACAGGAGACTAAAGGGCCCCAAGGGCCCCTGTCACTTGGGAGGATGCGGTCCTCGCCCCAGCCCGCTCCATCTGAAATACTCGTCAGGAGCACATGGAGACCAAGAGTTACAACACTGGGAGAAAAGTGAGGGCTTGGACGGATACAATCTTACCTCATACAGGTTTAAAGAAGAACTAAAGAAACATGGTTCAGCCAGGGCGGCCCTTATCTCAACCGAACAGTGGCAGCCAACAAACCACTGCCCTTTTCCTACCTGATTTCTTTTTTTTCAGTCAAGCTGAACTTCATCACTGCAAACATCAGCACACTGTCTGTGCCTCAGTTTATTCTCATGTAAGCCTTCAGTAAATTCAACGTCCTGTTAATCCTCTGCAGAAAGTGAATTTTAGCCTGACTAGTAGCTCATTTTCTATTTCCCTGTTAAGCAAAGGAGCTAGGAAAAAAAAAAACCACCCCAACAACAAAACAACTAAAACTAGACATTCATGGATCTCATTTCATGGACATAATTTAAAGATTCTGTCAGTAAAACAACTGACATGATACTGCTCTGTTGCTTTTACATAAAAAGCAGAAGGGGTGACAAACAGGTAACACAAGGTACCCTTTATTTTAGAAGGGATACCACTGATTCTGTCATAATGATGCCTCAGAGAAGTACCATTTGTGCTCTACAAAATAACTGATTTTAACTATTTTTCATGTGCATATTGGTTACATATGGTGACTTCTGTTCACCTATTACTATGCTGACTGCCTTTAAGAGCACCAAACTTTACACCTTACATAACTATTCTGTGAAGGTACATCTAAGTAAAAATACACCCAAATAACAAAAGTCTGCCTTATTTCAACAGTTACTCTAATATTTAACGCATTAAAGTCTTCAAATACATTAATAAAGTCTACATAATTAAAAAGATCATGATTCATGCTGCATACAATTAAAATGATGTCACAATACATTTACAGTGTTCTATATGCTACAGACATACCTTATACACAAACATGTCTGGCAACATGTTTAAACACTATACTTATTTTTCTGCTAACAATTTTTGAAGATCATGGTTTTTGAGTGCATATTGCATTTCCTTCAGGCACAGATACGGTTGACCTCAGTTTATATTTTGAAACCAATATATGTGATAGGACAAGGAAGCATATAAGGAAGTTGAAGTTAAATTAAAAGCAGGTATGAGCATGTATTTTATTATGGAGAATCAGACAAGAAAGATAGTAAAATCTGACTTCTTGTCACATTGAATTTTCTTCCACTACTCCATTATGGGAAACAGTATTTTTATAATGTAAATTTTATAGAATCGTCCCCAGACTAAAGTCGGTGGCATTCTGCTGTATCCCCAAAGAATTACACAATCCCACTGATTCAAATTCAAGCCACTCATTTAATGTTACAACTCTATGCAGAATTAAAAGCAAGGATCCTTTCAGACTTTAACGATGTTTTTTACGGCTTTTATCTGCATTTTATCTATTGGCAGTAGCTTAGTGAAATTGTCTGACGTTATCCTGTTGAATTTAATTAGTCTGTGTTTTCATCTGGACAGCATCTGAAAGGAAGCTGCATGCAGTAACATTAATGGAGCACAGCCATCTTTTGCTGTGTAGAAACAAGACTATTCAACTTAGAAAAGTTGGATCCCTGTGTGTCTAAAAGAACCCAGGCATCTCATGTGCACAAGAAAGGCAATAGTCAGTGAGCCTGGCCGTGAATTTACAGCACACCAGCTTCTCCATGCTAACTCTATGTGGTCAATTTCATCAGAGGTAATTTGGCGAGTTCCACCAGAGAGCGATTCAAGCCATTTACAATCTGAATCATCTTCTGACAGTGTCTGCCTCTTCCTAGTCACTACACAGGGTAGTGTAGTGTAGACCAGGTAAACTAGGTTTATCACTTAATTTTATTCACTTAAATGACTAAAAATTGGACAGCTCTTCACAGCTCTGTCTATACTTACCTGCTGGGACATGACCTGGGATTTCGGTACCCTGGTCATTCATATAAAGTATCTAGGGAGAAACACCGCTGTTCCTGCCTGGGAGCCATCCAGTTTTCCATGGAAATCAGAAGATGGTGATGGGCAGGAGGTAAACTCTGCATACTTAAATCTTACTATGGCACAGAGCTGGGACATGACTAGGATTTACATGACTAGGACTGCTGGGCTAAACATAGCAGTTGTATACTAATTCTGAGTTACCTCATTTTGGAAATTTAATTAAAAAAATACATTCAGATTTGACTAGGTTTTTCTAATTCTGCAGGCAATTTGCACTTTCTGCCTGTATTTGTTTTGAAGTATACTCACTTTGTATCTGCAATTAATTATTGTCATAGAGGCCTACTATGGTTATCACTTTTGATCTTTCAATTATTATGATTTGAAAAATGGAAGAGTAACAAATGCTACCATATGAAAAGTCATTCCTTCTCCTGAGATAAAGAACACTTCAACATATAAGTACCTCCAAATTGGTTTTCTGAAAGTGATTTAGACTTTAAAGAGTCACAGAGCTAATATGAATAATGAAGCAAAACAACAATGCCAAATAAAGCACTTATCTCTAGAAAAATGTTTTTGCACCAGAGGTTCAATATTACTGTAAAGACACCGCAGTACTGGAAGATTTATATTCTGAAACCTGCTGTCAGCAGCAATAACACCATTTTGTAATTTTCGAAGGATGATATAGGATGCTGATCTCTTGTGAAAGAGAGAGACAGGAAATGATCTTATAAACCACCTGCAAAGTACTCTGAATAGTCTTGAAAGTATCAAAATGCATTTGTTATCATGAGTTCTGACTATGGATCAAATTAGAAATCAAAGCCTTTTAAAAAAAATCAAAAGGAAGAAATTTGAATACAGTATCAGAAGATTAATCAGCCTTAAATCTTGAAGAAACCCAGTAACTACTGAACTCCTGCACTGGGGAAAACTAAGAGGAAAACAAAACACCTGCCTGCAAGGATAATTTTCTCTGAAGTAGCAGTCTAAATATAAACTTACTCCTATTAACTAACTAAAACCAAGTGGTTATATTTAAACTACACCAAAAAAAAAAGCAAAAATGGCAATAATGTCAATTACTTTCTAGACATTATATAAACTACCAAAATATTTCACAGAAAGATGAAAATACATCCTCAGTATAGAAATGGGGCTAAAAACATCTCAAAAAGATACTTCCTTAGTACACAGAAATAAATAGCAACTTACCTGATGCATTTTTACGACAACCTAAGCACAACCAACTTTCACCACAGTCGCTCCCTCACAGTGCAGAACCTTTAGGAGCAGCTTCACACAGAAGCCATCAGAAGCATGCCTGGTTTGCAGGTGAGGCCTGACCAACCAGCAGATGAGTGAGGTTTTGGAAAGTTGCAAGTTGTATAATCACAAGATTATATAAATTATATAAATGATATAAAATATAAAAGATTATATTAATTTTTTCCTTTCCGTTTATTTTTCCTTGTTTGAAGCTCAAGTTTGTGTTGCTGTTAAAAAGCTTTTGTCAAATTTGAAGAACCTGAGGAACAGTTCAATTAACTGTTGCAAGCTAAAACCCCAGGGGAAGGCAGGGTACAAAGGTACAAAGGCAATTAAAGAATGCTATGTATATAGGAATTATAAACTGGGGAAAAAAAAAAGTCTATTTCAAGCAGCAGGGAGTGAGGTGCTTAAACAAACACTGGCATCAAGTATAATCTTCGACACCCTTGGAGACCTGGAGCATCTCCACGTGGGAGACTCGAGCTCTTTTGGCAACGGTAGATAGAGCCAAGGGAAGATTCTCTGGGGCACCTAAAATGACACTGGACATTCCACATTTTTAAACCTCATCCTGACAAGGAACTGCAAGGTGACTAGAATGTACAGGACTAGGACTGCTGGGCTAAATACAGCAATAGTATAGTAATTCCGGGTTACCTCACTGTGGAAATTTAATTAAAAAAAAAAATTGAGACAAAAAGAGATCTGACATACACTACTAACTTCCAGATGGAATTAAATATTTGAGGTACAGCAAGTGAATTATAAGCTTGGGCCTGCTGGAATTTGCACAGTCAAAAATATAGAGTGGTGAGTGTTGAGGCTGCTTGTGCTAGGCCATGGTTTCATATGGAGAAAAAGTTATACCAGAAAGTCAGTCAAAATTGTAAGGAAACACTGGAGTTAAGTTAAATGTTTTTAGCTGAGAAAAATATAACAAGGTAGTGCAGCAAAACATGGTTGCACATGGTTGCACAACGAACGATGTTGCGAGAACAGACAGCTAAGATTCTGTGTGTGATTTTAACACTGTAATTCCACAGATTTGCAATAATTAACAGTGAAAATTAACATTTTCTTGAATTTTAGGCACTATCATGGATTTTTGCAACTACTGAACTTGCAAGATCTCCTGTTCAAACACTAGAGCTACAAGAAGATATCCAAATCCAATGCCTGGTTGCCGAAATCTGTGCTGCGATGCGTAAATGTCCATTTTATGACCTCGGGTGTCAAAGCGAACAGCCTAACACAGCTTCAGGATATTGTTTATAGACTTATAACAACTGGTTTATTAAGAGTCTGGAAACACATTTGCTTGAAGCAAGCTGCACTTTTTATTAATGAGTTGAGAGCACTGTCAAAAGGAATATAGTCTAGAATAACCATTCTATTGTTTTTAGTTGTAAATCTAATTTTTTTACAAAATCAGTGCTATGAAAAATTCAGCATTAGAGAAACTGAAAGACAAAACCAAAACACATTAAGAAATTTCTGAGGAGTCATTCATTTAAAGAGTACTTGTAAGCAGGATGTAATACCCAGCTTACTTTCCTTTATGTGATTTTTACTTTGCCTATAAAAGCACCCTCAGTTTCAGAACTGTTCTCCTTTAACACATTAGTCTAAAATTTTTCTTTGTAATTCTGAAAACAGCAAGGTCAACAAACAATAAGATACACAGAATTCCATCAATTAGACATCAATTTTGTTATTATCTACTCTATGCAGCAATCCAGCTATTATCAAATAACGGAAATCAAATTCTCTTAACTGGATTTGAAGGCTTCACTCTGTAAAAATGACTGCAAATTTTTTCTCCCAGCACTTACGATGTATTTTATTTATGTCTTACAAAATGCCATCAAATATTCCAAGAAAGGGCTTGACATCATTGATTTCATCATCAAGAAGATATCTAATGAAGATTAAACAAGGAAACAAATTCAATTAGGTACAGTACAGCAAAACATATGAAATCAGGAACACTATACAAAGTATAGTCAAAAGATATCAAGATAAGCAAAGTAATTTTCAAGTCTTTTCCTTTCTAAGACAAGTTAATTGCTACCATTATTGTGAAAATGCACCTTTTAAAAATGAATGTTATCAATTAACACATCGCCTAAAGGTCTGTGTTCCATGAAGAACTAACCACTGGAACACTGAGGCAACAGAAAAACATGCACAACTTTTTATTACCTGGGATCTGCTTCTTTTTCGTGTTCTTTTGTGAAAACAAAAAAATCTTCTTTCCTAGCGAATTTAGAAGAATCTGAGATTATTTTTGAGATCGAAGAATATTGTATGTTTTTCAGCTCTTGTGAAGGACTTGAATGCTTTTTTTCTTGAAAACTGAACTGCAATGTGAATGTTGAAAAGTGTATATGGTTATAATAAATAGCCAAAAGAGAAGCTGCCAGATTGTCGTAGCATGTGGTACAGATATTTATACTGATATTATGGTACTTGACAAGGACCAAGCACACAATAAATATAATTATATACTTGGATGACTTGAAGACTCACAATCAAATTGAGTAAATAGTTTTGAAGTCATGCTATATAAAGTAAATTCAAGTCCTACCTCTTTGTATCATGAATATCACTCTCAACACAGGATGCACGTGTATTTGGATAACACAGTTATCCAGTTCAGGAAATCAGTATGTCCAAGCTGATTCATAAGTCAGATATGGTAAATATATTTACACATTAAATACTCCAATTATAGGAAATTCCATTATCAAAATATTTTTACTCACCATATTTATATTTCCACTCTGTACAGATAAATTGACTTTTGGTGTGCTATTAACCACAGAAAAAACTGAGTTCTGAACATTGGTCTCATCCTGTAACGTGCACGAACTGAAAATATAAAGTTGAATAATTTAAGTATTTTTACAGAAGTGCAAAACAATTTACTTTTCACTTCAGGATTTTCTATTTATTTCCCTCCACACAAATTAAAGAAATTAAAAAAAAAAAAGAAATTAAAATCATTCAACAATTCATACCTTTTAGAAGTTGAAATTCCACTCATCTTTATGAGTGAACCTTATATGCATTCTAATTATACAGATACATGTGAAATACAGACTGTATTTTTAACTGAATAAAATAGTAATAAATTACATAGTGCTTACTCTTTTGAAATGGCATTTGTGGCTTTACTTCTTGTATATTGGCAAAGTGGTTCATATTCATCTGGAATTTGAAGGCAGATATTTCCATGTTCCAGAATGAAAAGAATGGAAGTTTTTAAAACTGAGTCACAAACCAGACAAAACCCCTTGTAAATATTTTACATAACATGATAAGTAATAGTTTGAAAATGACTCAAACGTCTTAACACTTGTAACATTTCTTCTGTGGGTTTTGGGCTACTGTAAAGGTAAGAAGTCAAATAATTATGCAGTTGCAGACAATCCAAAAAAATTTTAATTATAACTTTCTCAACTCTCCCTTCCATATTAAATTTGTCTCAATATAGGTGACATTCATGGTGGAGTAATAAACCTGGTGGTCAAGTCAATTAACCAAAAAATTTCAGGTAGTTCCATTTATTGTATGCTATAATAAAGTATGCTCAAATAATAGCATGTAAAATAAATTGTACGTAGGAAACAAAGAATTTTGTTAAAATAACCTTACCTAATTCCTTACTGGCAAAGTTGCTAGCAAGTACTAATTTCTCATCATCAATATCATCCCAAACATCTTCTCGCAGTTCAAAGTCCACATCCAAAGCATCTGCAAACCAAGATCTGCTTTTATCTGTTATCAGTTAAGTTATGCATTAAAGGTTCTTGATCAACATTTTTTTATGTCATTGTATCTTGGCTCTTCTCACTCACAAACACTGAAAGCTGTAATGGACAACTGCAACAAAACCTGTTCTATGTTTTATGACCAGTTGTTCAATCTATTGCACAGACACACTGACTTTGAATGAATTACAGGTCCAGGTTACTACAATTTCACAGTATATTCTTTATTACCTACTTTTTTTTGGTACGGAATGGAAAGATACCGTAAACCCTATAAAAATCATATGAACTGATGCCTTACATCATCAGAGATATTTTTGGTGCACTTTTTAAAATATAGCCAGCACAATCAATATGGCCAAGGTTACCTTTTCTGTTGCCATTTAATGGAGATGGTTTTTAGTCAGCAATATCTATTACATTCCCTTGATCCTGTATGATTCGCCTGAAGATGTTCTTGAGCACAGACTATAGCTATACTGGAATATCCATCTGCCTTCCCATGACTTTGTCCTTTTAACACAATCATATCATACACTAACTGCCACCCCTCAGCAACTGATGATATGGCTATGCAACGGTCTTCCATCTTAAGACTAGATAACACCTATAGCAAGTAAATTAGTATGGCAGGAAAATATGAAGCGTTAAAGGATTAGCATTACAATCCCATCATCAAAGTATTAAGTAAAAATTAAATTATGCACTACAGGTGCCAACACTTATGGCAGTATGAACTAAAAGACGTTTCAATTCATTTCAACACAGTGTTTCTTATATGTCTGAGTATGATCTACACACTGTAGCTGCTACTTACTAGACTAATCATAACCCGATTCACATCAATACTGTCACTAAATAGCAAAAGGCATGCAATGGGGAGAACATCATAGTTATATACTGATAATGAAGACTGATCATTTAACACCAAATGTAAAAACGTGTGGCTTTTCCAGTGAAAAAGAAACAGGAGGAGGAAATTTTTTTTCCAGCTACAGATGTTTTACTAGTTATGAACTCAGTTACAGAATGGTCACATTTTGTCAACTAGCAAACAAAAGCTCATATTTCACTAATATCTTCCAGCAGAGAGAGAAAAGAAGAAAATGTACAGGTATAGAGGTAAAATACTTCTTGTATTTCAAGTGGCTTCAGTGGTAATATGTTACAGTCATACCTTTCAGAAAGTATTTATAGATTTGGTCCCTCATATATTTGATTTGGTAATTACTGTTTTATTGAAAGGTACATTTAGATGCTTAGCTCTACATTAGAAATTCTTACTAACACCAGAAAGCAAGGCAATTAAGGGCCCTATACATTCTGCTATACTGGTTGCTGTAGTGATTTCAGTAAGTTTGAGTTTACAAGTATATTCAAGTCAAAACAGCGAAAATAATGACTTCAAACATTAGCAATAACTTACAACTCTTTCCATAATGCCAGGATTGCAGCTGTTTCTGGGATACGCCTAAGCTATTATCTACCTGGTCCACTGAAGGTGATGAAGACAACTGTTTATTGCTAGACCTATTAAAAAAAAAAAGTGACGTCAGTAGAACAGCTGCAGAAAGTGGCAGAATCATTTTATTCAGAAAATAGTTTTTAGTTTTTACAACTTAACATACTATCTAAAATAAGACAAATTTCTTTTTTGTTACTTTTATTAGTCAGTACCTTGGCAACGCTGGCAACAAAGATTTAGGTGTAAAACCACATTGTTCGAGATCCACATTTTGAGCTTGATTTAACATCTGCATCTAAAGAAAGCAGGTTATTGTAACTGATAAGACATAAACATATTGAAACTGATTGTTTTTTTAACAATCTTAATGACATCATTAATACTGTATCAAGTTAGCATAATTTTTAAAGATCATATATACAATCTTTCTGATGTCTGCTTATCTAACGTAATCAGTTAAAAAGGTTTGAACTGCATGTTCTAGGGGAGTTATCCAAGTACCCTGGCAAAGTCAGACTGGTTATCACTAACTCTCATCTCTATTAGCTATAACCTAAATCATTCTCTATTGCAAACAAGCAAACAAAACTGCGAGGAGGAAAAAACCCACTCCAATATCTCAAGTGCCGTTCTTGCTGCAGAAAGAACCAGTTTAGTACTTCATTCAAAGGAATAAAGTGCCAGTCATGAAATCTTTCAGAGATTAAAAACTAACATGGTTGGTTTTCTTATAAACAAGCAGATCTACCTGTCAATGCAAAAAGATCTTTTAGTAGCGTTACCCTGATAAATACCACTCTTCCTTTTCACCCAGATCATATTTTGCCAAAAAGACAATAAAGTACCTTCGAATGATGTCTCTGTACCTCACCCAGCACAAGCTATCAAATGCCATAAAAGTAAAAACAAAGAGTACATGCACAGAAGTGGATCACTGGAAGTGTTTCAAACAGCAGCAGAACCTCTCAAAGATTCCTGGATCTTTGGTCCCTTGTACTTCTTTGATTTTTGCATTCAACATAGAAAAGACAAACTTGAATATTCATATTTAGATATAAAATTATCTCTGCAAACAATATATACAAATACATAACAGATTAACATAGATCTGTTCAGTGGTGGCTGACTGTATTCAACTGAACCTTTAACCGTTTCACTGGGGGTACAGAAGAAACTGAGTTCCTGCTCCTTAAATCAGCTAGGTACAAAGAAAACTTTGAATCTCCATTCATATCAGACTTTGGAGGTACTCCAGTTTTACCTGAGAAAAGGAATTAAAAAATAATCTTCAGATGAAATTGGAAAGGATAAATCCTAATTCTTTCCAGATCAATGGAAACTTTGCCACTAAGCTTAGTATCTTCTATTAAAAGATCCTAAAAGATTTAACACACTAATTAAAAGACTTAACACACCAATATTTATATAAAAGTGTAACAAGCTTGACATTGCTCTCAAATCATATGCTAGATGTTCTGAAAAATATTATTAATCATTGTAGTGCTTACAAAAGCGTTATTGACAAAGCTTTTTATTTCTGCTTTTATGATCACCTCATAGCAACAACTCAGGCCTGACACTCATATTGCTACTGTTAATTTAGCCATTGGTACAAATGAAGCTATTCTAAACTGTATGTGTCTAGAAGTAACAGAAATAGTAGATTTCACAAAACTCACAGCAGTCATGTCCACACACATCTTTATTTTTACAGCGATGGCTGCATTCTCTGTTTCCATATTTCTTGTGGGTAATCTCTTGTTTAGATCTGCCTGCTAGATAAATATAATACAGAAATGCTCATTTTTTACTTCATATGTATTGTTGAGAGAGTACTTCATGAAGTAAAAGATGGGGTAAAAGTAATTTGGGTCACTAGAATTTTTGCTGCCTTCAACAAATCTTTGGGCTGCTCAAACAATGTAACTGGAAAGAAATTCATCAATGCTACTGAAAAAGAGGCACTACCGCATTCCCAGATTCAAGCAGTTAATATTAGATACCAAACACCCATGATTTTTCTTACTTTCAAATTCATCAACGAATTGCATTGTAGTACTTGAGAAGCAGTAGCAGCAGCATTGTATTTTTATTATACTTAAGAAAGAAACAGTATGGATAAATAACGATCTATCTCTCTTCTGAAAGCAAAATTCAATTTTCTGTTGACTTTGGTATTAGCCAGATGTTGTGATCTGCCCGTTTACCTGTATCTACTTTTGCTGCTGGCAGACTCTGTGGTGAGCCATTATACATATCAAGCGAAGACTTGGCTTTCGGTTTTTGATTTGTAACCACTTTACTTCCCACTGTTTTCCATGTTAAGTAAAAGGCTCTATATGCTTGCTGTATATCAAGGCCAACTTTGAAAAAAGACAAAAATATTTAAAATTGCTATAAACTGCTTCTAAACTACTGGTTACCTTCAGTTTTGTAAGGAGTTTAAGAAAGTATAAATGTTATTTAAAAATCATGGAAATTTGTTAAGACAATGTACCATTAAAAGCATATGATTATATGAATAGATTCTTTATGATTGAGATTAAAAACCCCAAATGTTTTCAGAATTAAAGACAAGGTTACTAGATGAGAAAGCAAATTAGTCCCTCTAAAAGAATTTTTCTGTATTGTTTTAAAACTACATTTATCTATGGCTTTGCACTACTTATGTAACTTTAAAATTGTACTACAGTCTGTTACAGGAATATCAGCAGCTCTGTATTGGCAAAGGTGTAAAATGAGTATGTTGATAGTACTTTTGAAGTTGAATGCTAATAATGGTTCTAGTTCTAATTAAACCAAGATTCATATGAGACTGTGAGAGACACCATTTGTAAAAAAAAGTATTTTTGTCTTTTATTAGGCAAATATTGCTGGAAAACCAGATAGGCTTTTTAAAAATGAGAGATTTCCTTCATGTCTGAAGCAGAAGCAGACTTTAAAATAAGAAGAGACTAGGAAGACCTGCTTTTAGTCTAACTTCACTGTTACCAATTTCAGAGAAATTAACTGTGATATTGAGTTTTACTGAACTCAGTACAATGTGTAAACAGCCAAACAGTAATAAAAGCACATTTTTTTCTTCACCTCTGTTTGTTTAGAAAACCCTTTTTCCTGAGCCACAGGCTTAGCCATAGGAATACAGATTATTCCAGGCTTGTTTATTGTAATAGTCTCAATATTCAATGTTTATCCTGGAAGCACCAAATATACTGCAGTTAATCTAGCACACAGCAATCTTCTTTACAGGTGGGGCAGGATGTCAGAATTTAATACAGCCAGTCTATTTTAAAATTGTATTTCAAAGTTCTGTGTTTCAAGGTCACCACTGTCTCTCCTCATCTGCTGCTATAGTTCCAATTCTATGGAAATTGACACTGAGGGGACCAAAGTTTAAATCTACGAATGTTAAGGCACAAAATTTTCCACTGTAGAAATTTCTTGCTACTGCAGTGGAGATGAATCCATCTCTAATGCTTTTTTTATCACAATGCAAAACCTAACCATTCACAAAGGCAGCTCTTCCCAGCATAAATAACCTATCGGGCTGATATGCTAGCCCTACTGAAAGTTAATTCAACTTGAAGGGGAAGGGCAAAAGACAATCCTAATCTGTATCAACAGAGCAAAATACTATCTCCTAGTAACAGTTTTGATATTTACCACTTCATTAATATGCAGATATGTAATCAGGACTGTTAGGTGATACTCAACCCAGTAAAAAACATGTTCATAGAATTTCGTTTCCAGATCAGTTCATTTCGTTACATTTTTGGCTAGATATAACGTGTTTTAATAATTTATTCAAAATTCTTATGCAGTTGCTTTTATATTAAGAGCATACCAGTCAACCTACCATAATCAGAACTAATTAAATTTATACTAATGTCTTCTGACTTAAGAGCTCTTTTCACTTCAATTTTCTTCATCCAATTTCCAGTTTTCAGCAGCACGGAATCCCTGCAATATATCAGTAAAGTTTTGTTACGCATGGACAATGAAAACAAGTCTGTATACTGTGGCATCTGTAACCCAGTGAAAGAGCCTTTATTTGGTTTTAATTCTTGGATTTTGATTGACAAGTGGCCTAAGAATAACCTTCCAATAATATATGATTTATGGCCATAATAGAGCCAGGATCCTGCAGATCTGTTTCAGTTCTGCAAAACTGCCAAACTTTGGCCAGAACTCACATGAAGGTCACACAGTTGGAAAAGACTTTGTTTCTCTTTTCCCATTTGCTCCAAGCATATTTTAGCCAACTGGAGAATTCAACTCCACCTCTGAGTGAAAAACAATTTTGACAATATGATGTAATTAAAGAAATAAAGCTAATAAGAGTAAGTAACAACTTGAGAAAGTATCTTTTTAATAGGTATTTTACTTGTTTTATATCTATGTGGAAGTTGTAATAACTTCTGTAATATGGCATCAGTGTGGTACAGATATTTACACGTACATGCTGTACTGACAAGCACACTGGCATGTTTTTGGGGTTTTTGAATCTTGTACAGCATTTAAAGTGACAACAGTGGCTAGAAAATGCTGTAGGATCAAGAATACTTTTGTACCATCTGGCATCCAGAGAAAGTACTGCAAAAAACTGCAAGTCACATAAAGGATTGAAAGCCAAAACCCTTAGAAGATGTGAGCTAGAAAAACCTGATCATACATACATAATCTTCTGATTAAAAATGACTTGGTTGTCAGCATCGCCTATGACCAATGTAACATAGTGAAAGTCTGTTGCTGTTCTCTTTGTCTGTAGCTGTTCATAGTTTGTTAATTTGATGGTTACTAAGATTTCAGCCAATGTATCACTGTACTTTGGAAGCTAGGAAAAAATGATATAGAAAACATAACTGCTAAAATATGCAAAATGAAATATCTGCTCTTCCATACATTTTTAACTGTTGATACAAGCACAAAAGCTTGATTCAAACAATTTCAATCTGTGGTGCAATTTTTATTTATTGTTCCGAGACACTATTATACAGTACTAACTTGCCCATAGCTGAATGTTGTAAGTTTGATCAGATATTGAGAATAGAAGACAGTCTACATTAAGCCCCTGAAAAATCCTCCTCTGTTCAATACAAAGAAGACGACGCAAGAAGAAAACTAGGTATATTTTAGCATCCCAACATTCCTCTGTAAGATATTTACAATTGTTAAATCTTTCTTCTGGGAATAATTTTAGAGATACTCATCTAGTATTATGTCAAATGAAAAACTAAAATATAACTGATCACTATAACAATAGTATCTCGCACATTTATTGATTTTTTTTAACTTCAAAGGTGTCTTCATTTGTACCAACTTCACAAGACGCTTTAAGGCTTTTTTTTAAAATTTTGCATTTCAGAAACGTAGAGTGGCTATGTGATCTGTTTAAAGACAAGATGCGTATCAGAACCTCAAAGCTCTTGACTGCACATAGAATTGCACCTTTTCTTTGAAAGGGCATCAGCTCGGTTAATGTAACAATTTACTGTTTCTCTATATGCCTATGTGTGACGTAGAAAATAAACATGAGCTACTGCTTCTTCCCTAATTTTTATATGGATGTTTTTCTGTCTCTAGAGTTTGTTTATATTCAAGATAGAAGAGACCCCTCAGACTAGAAGGTGAAATCTACTGGTTTGCACCTGTAACATAAAATGCTATTAATGAGGCAGGGGTGGGAGGGCAGCAATGTACTACAGGGAAGGTGCATTTCAAGGCTCTCCTTCGATGTTTAAGGGTGATTACACGTGCTAAGGTGGAACGAGGCCATAAGATTGTGTAATCTATCAGTGAAAGCTCAAAAATTTTTTAAGTCAGTATTTGCTCTTTCACTTAATAATATCAGCATAAAAGCCTAAAATAAAGAGAAAAGTCTGTTTTACCTGTTCAATGTCAAGTTCATATTTTGGAAGGTGCAGAACAGATTCTTTTATCTGATTTCCAAAAGGAGGATGTCTGTTTAAAATCTGCAAAAATTCAATTTCATTTCTGATACATTCAGACGATCAGAGGTGCCAATAGAAATGTAAATCCAAGGAATCAAAGTCACCAGAGTAATTATGCTATCAACAAAAGCCCTTATCACTCCTGGTTCTCTACTATCAGTGATCTCCAGAACAGCAACATAACCGGAAGAAAATTCCAATACTTTTCCATGTTGCTACCACTTCTGTTCAGGTAACAGCCAGTGAACTAGCCAATGACCTCAAAACCTGACTACTCAGGTTTTATATGACATGATTCTTCTATGTTGCCCCACCTTTAGTCAAAACAAAACAAGTAACAGGAAAACTCCAGAAAAAGGGCAGAAAAGAGAAATCAAATTCCTAAAGCCAAAACAGAAAAACCCGAGTAAGATCGATTTCCTTTAGAAATCTGTTCTGTCTTCCAGAATAGTGGAAAAACAGTTTCCTCAAGAAAAGAAGCCAACAGCCAAAGAACCTGTCCTGGGGTAAAATCTAACTTCCCTAAAATAAGAAGTGCTTTAGAGATGATTCAGAAGAATTTTATTCTATAACTACCTTTACCTAAAACTAGCAGTAACAGAAATTCATAATTCTCATCATTAACCTACATGAAGAGAAACTTTAAATAGGTATTCCCTTTTATATTTTTTCTAACACTCCTAAAAGGGAAATGCATATTGTCCTTTGTTTTAAACCATGTTTATGATGAAATTCTACATATTTAAGCAACTGCTTTCCAAAACCAGCCAAATCAGTTAAATCACCTACATTAAATTCGCTAGAACAAAATGAACAAGTCATCATACACATTTTCAAGGAAAAAGAGCAGTAGCTTTTTTTTTTTTTAAATTCAATATAGTATAAATGAATAAGCCACTTTAAACACTCGATTTTGCTGACAATCACATAGCAGATATATATTAACCATACCACTTTTACTGGTAACAGTATTAATACTCAGTATTTTCCTTATCATATTTGTCTGCATACAGAATAATACAGTACCAATTCAAGTTCCCTTGCATTTGTGTCTTCTATTTTTTTAAACGATGTCAGTCCAGCATTTACCATAGCATTTGACAGCGACACACCTGTGAAAAATTTGCTGTTAAATGACAATCACTAATCTAAAATTATTCTCAACAACTGCATTATAGCAGGTAAAAACAAAGCAGAAATCATTTTATATTATGTTTGTCCCAGCTTTTCGCCCAGCAAATCATTAAATTTCTTTTCAATTGATAAATATTTTAGTATTATTTAATTTCACTTATCCATTAGTAAAGAGAAAACCAAATGTAATACAAATCAAACACAAAACATTCAATATTTCAACACTGAAAATTTTTAGTTACATTTTTAAGAGTAAAATAGATTTTAGATCACTTTATACAAGAGTCAAGAAACGTGTTCTGCAAATATATGATGATAAAAAGCACGTCACACAGCATTCTTTGTCTCAGATTTTTTTCCCTATCCAAGGAATTATTTATCTATGTTAAAGTCATAAGGATCTCCGTGTTTTTGAGAAAGCTAATAATGAAATTAAATCCACTCAAAAAAATTGTAATAAATACTTTGCACCACAATATTTGCAGATTTAGGAAAACATTTTCCTATGGCTTTAAGTGCCAGAAAAGCAGACTGGCAGAGAATTCCACATACAATTTTATTCCTCTTCATGATTCCCAGTTCTTTCAAACTTCAAGTGAGATTTAGAGTTATCCCAGCATATGATAAGGCATTTCCCTTACCTGGAACTACAGCCTACTACAATAACTGCAATAATTTTAGATAAAAGATCGTACCAAATATTTAGGAGTATGTGGATTCTTCCTATGTAATTCTGTAGAATCAGTAAAAGAAATCTGAAAATTAATCGGGAAACCTCTCAAGAGACTCGTAGGTTGCTTCTTGGAAGATGTTATAGCAATCTTGTAAGAAAAGATTCATTTCAACTCAAGAATTTAATGATATAGAGAAACGCAAGAGCTTTCGTCCCTTTACATATATTTGAACATTTTATGTATATTTTGGGTCTAACTTAGGGAAAGCATCTTCTACCATCTCCCCTCTCCTTTGCAAAGGATTTGCATTCCTCTGCAAACAGCCTGAAGACTCACTTATTACTTCTGCAGCTCCTTCACTCAGAGTGGTTGCCTTGTTTCTTTATAAGTGAAGCCAAAGACTAATTCTTTTGTCATAATTCCTAAAATGGTAGAAGGGTTTCCACCAGTGAAGAAAATACAAAATAAAAATAAGTCTTCTTCTCTTTGTCTTTATTTCTGAGCAAGAAAAAAATGGAGGTGGAAATCAAGTAGTAAAGGTGATAAAATCTTGGATGGCAACTGATCATTATCCTGCCTGTCAGAACAAGCAAACAGAAATCAAGCATCTCATGCAGCAACAAGAGGGAGCATTGTTATTGGACAAGAGTAACAAATTGAGATAGTTGTAGAAATGCAGTAAGAATTCAACTGAGTCCTCAATCTCAATAAGGCCAAATGTCAGTTAAAGAACAGTCACTCTTAAAACGAAAATACTGATTACTAAGGCTTTTTTAAAATTCAAAAAATAACACTCTGAGATAAGAGTTTAAAAATTAGGGATTTCTGAATATGTTACATGGTATCAGTAAATTTCTGTGAGCTCAAACAATTCATTTCACAAAGACGCAGAATGGGCTTAGCTGTCATAGCATGACAGAGGTCAAGAATCAGACATCGTAATATAGGCATCAATTCAATATTTGATTCAGGAAAAGAGAGTGAACTGTCAGCAGATGGTTCAAAAGAAGCCTGTGAGCTGAACAAATGCAACTTTGAAAGACAGACATTCTTTGTAACATGCCACAAGAGCAATGACAGCATAGGAATTATTTTTTTTTTAAAGAAAAACAGGACAGAGATGTGTATATGTAGCACTTCTATTACTAAAAAAAAAATAAAACTGACTCTTCTATTGAATATAGTTTATTCTGTTGAATACAGTGTACAGGAAAGGATTTGTCTACACTGTGAGTGCCATGTTTACTCCACTTATCCTAATCCCTAGAAATGTAAAACATGAGGCAGACTCCTCAGATGCCTGTGTGCGCATCGGCAGAGATCCAGAGGCAGCGCAAAGGGGTTCCCACCACCATGTGCTGTGCCGCGCACAAGCTAACAAGCCCTGTCCTTTGCTTTGATTCCACTGCATGAAGCAATACAGCTTCTGCACCTGAGCTGGCAAGGCTGTGAGGTACCGCACCACGGGGATCTTCTGGCTTAGCTATTCTCTAATTTGCAGATCTCTGTACTATACTGTTCTGTACAGCACAGATGTATCTTTAAAGAAGAAACAGAGAACACTACAGTGAATTCTGAAAGCATGAAGGTATGGTAAGACCAGATATCAAAGCAGGAAGCTATACTATTGCCTCAAACAAGTGTAATGACATTTTTGTAATACAGAGAACTCCAAAACTTCTGAACTCCTTTTCAAATAACAATGACAAGTCTGTACTTCCAGCCAGTTCATCCAGTAACAGGACACAGTGACAGGATGATTATTAGAAACTTGTGATCCTCATGTGTATAAGAACCTCATGCACAGTAAATTTATTTCTGATTCCTGTCCATGTCAATGCAAATTAAAGGCCTTTTGTGCATGTAAGTAAGAGGACCTACAGTGACAGCTGTTTGGAAAGGAAGGCACAGCCTAGTCAGAGATTATGCAATCACACGAATGTAGAATATGCTCAAAATACTGAGATGAACATTAAGAACAAAGAACAACTCTGAAAGCTGCAGAAAATTACTAACCTGATTACTTTTATCATGACAAACTATTCTGACAACTGTGGTACTCAATTGTGGCAAGTGAGTAATTAGGAGACTCATTTAATTATATAAGGAGACACCCCAGAAATTAGCAGGCTAATTATGAGTCTTAATTCTGTATCAGATTACACCTTTATAATTTCTGACTAGTACCTACCAATTTTTTCCAATTGTTTAGACACATGAAGTGAATTTTCCCAAAGCTTGCACCTGAAACACTTTGCTAAAATCAAAGAGTTCAATAAAGCAGAAAAGTTGTTCTTACATGATGCCAGAAAGTCAGATAACCCTGTAAAAATAAGACCGAGCTGTATTAATCAAAAAAAATGTAGATTATTGTATGTACCAAAAAAGGATTAAATTTTACCATACATCTAGTAACTCTTAAGCCATTTCTAAATATTCTGCCAGTATCTTGTGTCAAAGTAAAGTCTTGAATAGGGATGCATCCTAGCTGAGCCTGAATAAGACTGGAAAAAAAAAATTTTCGTATATAAGCCATACTGTATGCAAAATATAACAACATAAAAATTTCTACTGGAAAACAAAAGAAAATTCATAATAGAAACAATGAAATGCAAGATCTGATCCTCTACAGAATGATACAAACTTAATCAGGGACTTCAACAGCCATAAAATGACAACATTTCAATAAGAAGTAACAACACAATATAGTACTTACCAGTTTATTTTCATTTCTCTTGTTTTTATCTTCCCCTCCATTGGAAACCTATGCATGAAAATATACATATTTTCTGCTATTAATTTTATTTTTTGATAAAAAGATACTTTCCTTTTCCAATGTATTTTTTATCTACCTGATAGTTATTTTTTCCTTGTCTTTATTCAAACTGTTCAGTATTTTCTTTTCATTTGTTCTTAACTTGACATCCAGAAATTCTGCACAGTTGGAGATCATTTTAATCTGCAACAATTTAACTTTTTAATTGTTTTTCTTTGCCATTTTTTCCTACTTCTTCCAACCTTTTTTTTTAAAGATCAGTTCTTTCTAGTACTGACCAACGTTCACCTTCCTCTAAAGGCTATTATACAACAAAAGAGGAAAATTTTTCTTTACCTTACTATTCCACTTGGAATTATCAAAAAATCAACCACACTGCTAACACTTTATGACATACAAGGCAAATATAAATAGCTTGATAATAATACCTATCTGTTATGTATTTCACTTTACTTTCTTCGTACTTGGATAACAAAGATAACCATAAGAGAACAGGCATTCCATTTTTTCATGGCCAATCTGTTCTACCATAGTATTTGACTGAAAACAAAACTGCTGAAAACAGCAGCAATAACAACCTGTTATCTGACAGAGGAAAACTACTTAAAACAGAAATAACATTCCTTTAAAAGTAAAATCTGGTCTGCATGCAGGTGGTTTTTGCAATAAGAAATAACTACTAAACCGTAAAACAATAGTGTTTAATACATAAACAGAACAGCTTCAACAACTTTGTATCTTCATTAGCAAGGTTAATGAGAGGAGAGAGTTGGAAATTGAAAGATCGCAGAGTACAAAGCCTCAAAAATACTCCATATGGATTTATTTAGAAGCATTCTCTAAAATTTTATACTTCATATAAACAAAGCCTGAGCTCTTTAAAAGAGATAAAAACTTCTGCTTATCTTTGATTCTGTTTAAAATCAATTGAATCTATGCAAATGGTCTTTAAAAAGTTAAATTACCAATTCATTTATAGTCTCTGTTCCCTTAATTGTGAAAAATTGTTTCACTGTATCAAATGCTATATAATACCAGGCCATTAATCTTCCAGTCTCTGTAAAAGAAGAATATACCTTAAAAAAATATGCCAAGTTTTTTAGTGTATTTTTTTAAATTCACAAAACTGAATTAATTTTCTTATTACAGGGCTCTAGGAAACTTACCACCACTGACTCAGTATGTTATTGCCCCCAGCTGACTAACGGATATTACTGACCCCATCATAGAGTGGCAGAAAGAAACACGAGCCAGTTACAGTCTTGTCCAATGGAGATGAATTTCCACTAACGTACCAGACTGTGACCTGTGGTTGCTGAGACGCCAGCCACCTCCAGCAGAGGATTGTAGAGAAGAGCAGGTATTGATAAAACCTGTCCTTCACTGCACCCTGTCACATCCAATTATCCTGTGATAATATTCAATAATTTTCTCCTAATCTGCAACAATATTTCTATCAACAGCAAGAGAAGATCCATTCATGGATCAACATTAAGAGAATGAACTTACGCAATTTGTTAAAGAGACTTGCTCATATAATTCCAGGCAAACAATCTCTCAGATTCTACTCTCTACTATGCTTGGGTATTCCTATTAACAGGTCACAAAAATAGTTGTGACCCTTTGAAGTTCGCTACTATCTCAACATCTCTTCTGAAAACTAGTTTATTTTAAAAAAGTGTTACCTGTTGGTTTGAAATTATTTGCTTCATCCATCCTGATCAAATCAAAAGATGATAAATCATTTAAGTTCTTCAAACACAGTTCTGTTGACAGTTTGAAAATATATGTATTTTTAGTACATGCAGAAAAACTTATCTATGTACAAACCAGAAACAACATCATCAAATTGCAATGAGTGTATACCAAAGCAACTCCACTGAACTCAAGTAAAAGTTTTAGAATATGATGCTGCTTCTACTAAAGTTGGTAACTTCTGCCTGGGGAAAGCTCACTCAAAGACATTTGATTCAGCACTACCCAACTCTTTCTCAGTAAAGTAAAAATAGCAAAGTAAAAGAAACTAGATGCAGAGAATGTAGGTTGCCATACTCAATTCTGAATGAAAGACCACAGAGCCGACAGTATTTATAGAAAAGATTTTTGCTACAGCGTTAACATTTAATTGGTTGAGAATACAAAATATCCACAGGTATTTATTAATCCTTCATCAGAAATTTTTATACTGTATCAGGTGCCTCTGCATTTACTTCGCTAAACCTGTTTAGTCAGATACCTGCACAAGGATGACCAAAGTGTGGGTTTTTTCTCCCTTTCAAAACCAAGGCAATTAAAAAGCAAAATTTATATTAATACAATGTTCAGAATTTAGAAGCAATTTGGGAAAGCACTCAAAGTGATAGTTCCCATCAACTAGAAATCATTCACATTGCACATAAAACGTATGGACATATACCTAGCTATATACATTACTACATAATATTTCATATATGCAGGGAAAAGAAACTAGTTTCTGTAAGAACTTTAAGTGGAGGTTGGTTTTTAAGATCAGAGCACTTCAAGGAAATACAATCCACACCTAAAAAGCATTTGTAAGTGAAGCCTTCTACCCTAGCACTATCCATAGAGGTGATTTCAAACTATGCCTTCTCCCATAAAGGCTTATTTAGGTAGTAACGTGCTTCATTCCCTCCATTCCTTTCAACTTACATTCCAAAAATAGAAATGTCCTGATGTATAAGACAGGAAAAGGTAGAAAAGAACTGAAAAAGCACATGAACTAGGTAGCTTTTCTTACTGATAAGTACTCATTTCTTTCTTATCTACAAATCCCAGTCAGTGTCTCTCATATTTGGAGACTTCAAGCAGTAGTGTATATATTAAGTGTATTCCTGGAGATGTGTCCTTGAAATCCTGACACAATGAACAGTCTCAGCATAGTGCCACCAAGCCCAACATCCATCACAAATTTTTTTGTACACAATTGTGTAGAATTTAATAAATGTGTAAGTGGAGTCCAAGTATTGGCTCTACACATTTCAGGGCATGTGTCAGGCTATGTTTTCATGTACTAGACCCTTCCCCCTCCTGATAATTAAGTTCCAAATGGTTTACTATACAAATATACAGAATTATGATGGACATGAGGACTTTTACTGAAGAGAGAAAACTGCATTTGTAGATTTGTAGAACTCCATTTACAATCTTAGCAAGTAGTCTTTCATTAACATACTTATTTTGGATTTATTAGAAAACTAACATAAAGATAAGTGAATATTGTATGCTACTTCCATAGCTAAAGATGAGAGGCAATGATTACCAAACTATTTAGTCATCTGTTTGTTTTCTGATGGAAATGTAAATAACTAAAAAGCAGTATTTTAAAAAAAAAATAGTAATCAGGTTTTATTCAAGTCTTAGCAAAAAAAACCCCTCTTAAAAAGTAGTCTTCCAGTAATTTTTTCAGTATTACAGAAAAAAAAGTGCTTCTATTTTTTTTAATCCATAAAGTTGGATGCCTCATTCTCACATTACTGCTCACTTGAAGAGCAAGTGCAATTTCTTAATTATGTATTTGCATTCTCTTAGTTTTTTACTATTATGCATTTGCTATTCATATGAAAATTTTAAAACTAAATTTGGAATTAAAATAACAAAATCATTCTTAAGAGCATCTACTGAATAGATACATCTGAGATATGACTGATATTGTATTAAATGCTTAATGCACAGAAACCTTCAAAAGACTGCAAGTCTTCCCTTGACACCCTCAAGCAAAATGAGTTAATTAAATCCATAAGGGTCAAATTTCAGGTAACAAGCAAATAATACATTAGAATGTACACCTCTAATGCAAAATCTCATGGTCAGCATGCGGAGTTCTCAGACCATACCAGTCCAGATGTCTGAAGAGCAAATCTACACAATATGAGCACTGTGACTTACCCGTACAAAACCAAGGATTTTAAGATTACTCCAATTCACCGAGTCCACCACTGGACAGGAACTGCTACACTCTGGAGTTCTCCAAAGTTCCTTTTTCATATTATTTATGCATTTTTGAATGACCAATGCAAAAATATCCATCATAAAAAAATAATGTGTTCTCTCTTTTCCACCTGCTCTTTATTATTGCTGCCTAACATGCTATAATCATGCAATTTTAAACTGTTTCTGAAGAAGGTGAAGACATTTACATTTTACATTCTTTGTTTTCAAGGCTAAATTTATGATGAAGGGAAGATGAAAATTTCCGAAAAGGGCTTTTTTGAAAGTATAGTAACAGAAAGTAATGAAGGCAAATGAGATCAGTCAAAGAAAAATTAGGAAGAATGACAAGCAATCAAAATTAAAGTGCTTTGCTTCAAATTTCTGAGTATGTATATGGAGATGAGGTATATAAAGGCATTTAATTTTTTTCCTCTATACAAAGAAAACTTTTCCACCAGTCAAAATGTACTGGTAGTGTTTCAGAAGTATTAACAATTAAATAAAATCAACAGCACAACATAGTAAGTTACATTTGTTCTGTGAATGGATCTATTGAAATTAATGGAGATGTATAATAAACATGGATGAACCTGCCTTAAGATATAACAATTTACTGAAAAAAGCTAAAAAGCCACTTACCTTGTAATTTTGCTTCAATTCCAATTTTATCCAATCCTGATGAAAAACCTTCACAAAAAGAGAAATGGTTTTTTAACCTAACCCAATTATGTACTACTTCTTCACTATCATTACCAATCAAAACTGATTTGCTGATTTTTGGGGGCCAGACAAATACCCAAACTGAAAAAGTTGTAAATATTTATTATACTGGGAGCAGCCTCACATAGTTTAAGTATCTAAGTATCAATACATGGCTATTAGAACAGCTGTGCAAAGGCAAAAGCTGCAAATACTCTCCTCTGTAAAATACCAGAGTCCTGAAAGTTGCAGAAATGCCAGCGAGCAACTTCACGTGTGGCCTTTTCCTATTTTAGAATACAGGAAATCACCTAAACTGTAACATCCATTCAAGTACTAGATGTACTATGTTCCAGTCACATCTATAACGCCTTAAAAAAACCTCGTCTCTAGCAAATGCCCAATGGCTACTTAATCAGGTGTAGAACAAGCGTCCACAAAAAAAAGACATTGTCAAGGCTGGGGAGTGAGAGGCTGTTCAAGGCAAGACAAATTGAAGATACCACCTTTAAGACTATTGAAATTTTGTTTTAGAAAAACTATGAAATATTAGGCTTTTCTTTTTCTTAGCAGCAGATTACATATTCAGCACTGACAAGTACATTTAGCTTGATACAGCATTAATACATGGTCCAGTGTATTAAGATCAAAAGAAACAGATCAGTAAGAAGCTATAAATGCCTCCTTCATAGTTTTTAAATGTTACACCGTGCTGAAACTCCTATTACTTATATTAAAGCAACTGAAATTGTTCCTAAAAATGTCACAGGCCATGTTACACATCTTGTTTTCAACCCCCTATGAAATTATATTCCATAAGAAACAGAAACAAATAAATAATACAGATCTAACACATCCTAGTGTCATAATTTAGATAAATTTTAAAAACGCAAACAAACCATAATGAGTTGGATTTTTTAAGGCTCTAATGTACAAGAACGTTGATCGTATCCATTCCAAAGCTACAGTGACATCTGTGACAGTTTTTAGCACTATTTCTGCATTTAAGTGCTCGACAAGATGCCTGTGCAAGCTAGGGGGAGGAGAAAAAAAAAAAAGTAAGTACATTTACCAATTCGTAGTACAAACTAAAAATATCTTTTGTGAAAAAACAAAACAAACTCCTCTCCCCGAACCACAACAATTTTTTTTATTGTCAACTGTTCAATCAGTGAAATCAATAGAAAACAGCAAAGAATATGTAAATAATCAACAATGTGCTTTATTATGGCTTAATGTCTAGCAAGCAAAACCAGTAAAACTCTGTCAACCCTGAAGTTTCACATTACTTAGAAAACAAAGCTACACACATTTAAAAGTTACAGCACAGTGTTGATATTGGAAAAATGAAATCTTAACAAAATGACATGAGCAAAGTTTCCTGTTTTACCCTTTAACATCTTCACTTTCCTACATATTTCTCTTAATACTGTGTTTACATCAAGTGAGTTCCGTAGTCTGGTCTTTTCCAGTCCCTATCAACTAAAAATTCAGAGACACGATCTGGGTTCAATTCTTGCTTTTTGTCTCTGCAATATGTATTGTACTGTTTAATTTTCTTCAGTTTTCTAGCAGGAATCTACAACTATTTTTTCTTGTTAAGTTTAAGATATCCTAAAGATGCCTTTAGTTGATAAAACTTCTGTTAACTTCTGAATAGTTTGATTTGATTTTCCTTAAAATTTTCTCAACTCGAATTTCTTCTAAATAGACCAAAATAACACTCCAAAACCCACCTGAAAAATCATACTCTGTAGAAACTATGGAACACTGCTAACATCTATGTAGTCTTAAAAAAAATACTTGTTACCTGCTTTCTATTATATCAGCACCATTTAACATCTGTATATACTTCTCCCTTGTACTCAACCGAGTCATAATAACCGCTGTAGCTGTAGTGTCAAACTGAAACATAACAAAAACTGTTCTCTACCTCTTAGTAAAAAAATTCTAGTTGAGTATGCATCACAGATCTGCTGAAACGATTAAAACTTTTTTCTTAAAATCCTTGTTGAAATGGCTGTTGAATGCCAAGGCCTCCCTAACTCATCTGGGTAGCAAGCAGGACTTGGGATTCCAGCCAGTGCTGGCAGGCAGGTCAGTACATCAGCCTGTATGTGCTAATGTACAGGTAAGAGATGTCAGAAACAACACAAACGTGAACGGCTGTTGACCTCTTCACAAGGTCCACAGCTAAGGAAAGGATTCCTAACCACAACCACAGAAAATAATTTACTGACACAAATTCTTATTAGTAATCCCCAAATATTAGAAAGCCTTGAGTGAATAGTCAAGCCTTTTATAGTAATTTTTTATAATCTTTATCATCTACTCTCAATCCACCTCACGTAGATTATTTTGATTTATAATAGAAAAAAATACCATTAGACTGATTTGTTGTTTTTTGTACAAGGAGTTTCCTGACTTTTGCATTTTTTTAGATCAGGTTAGTGTACATAATACTGAAAGGCAGATCATGTTAAATATTTCAGGTCTTGACTCAGTAAATTAAAGTGTTTTAGGATTCTGAGTCACAACTTCAGAAATCTTACTGAATTACAATCTCTAGCAAAAAAAAAAAAAAAAGTCAGGAATATCATAGTTTCCATTCTAGTTTAGATCTCAGGTGCAGATAAAATACTGCCAGGTACACAACATACCACAGTGGCTAATATAAGCAGCCTTTGCAGACAGATGGGGGGTAAGCTATCTCCCCATATTAAGTTTTATCTGTATTTCTAAAAATTAAAGGACTTAAAAGTGTAAGATTTAACATAAATGATTCTGAGAATTTGAAGAGGTATAATTAAAACAATAATTTTTAAATCCCCCACCCCACCCCCCTTTTTACAACCAAGACAATGTCTAAACCCTTTCTAAAACGTCGCATTCTTGGCATCAGCAACCTCTTGTGGAAGCAAAATGAATTATAGCTTTTTGAAGGCAGCATTTCTGACCCTCCCCCTCTACTCTACTTCTAACTTGATTAGATGTTTTCTTGTTCTGATGTTACGAGAACAAAAGCACATTGCTCTCTATGCATCATTCCAGAATTTTTATCATGCAATTTATAAGTTGTGTGCCAGCTTCCTACTTTTTCTCTGATCTTTTTCTACAGCAAGGTGAAGCAGTTTTTTTAGAAGAGTTTTTTTAGAGGACAATACAAAAGCAAACATTTCTTTCTCAATTAAGAAGTTACCTGTCAGTAATTTAGTTATTAGTAACAATCCTTTAAAAGCCAAATGCTGCAGTAAAATTGTTGGCATTGTAGTGTCTTTGCAAGAATAGTTTCTACTGATCTGCCTATAGGTAGCATCAATATAATATAGCATTAACTTACTTGAGGTCTTCCTGCTCTCCCAATCATTTGCAGAATATCAGTTTCACTGTACTCTTGGAACACGCCTCCAACATAGTGCATTGTGGATTTTATAACCACCAGATGTGCAGGCAGATTGACTCCCATCGCTAAGGTGCTAGTAGTAACTACATCAGATTAAAGTATACTGATTGCAAGATGAACACCACTGAAATGTCTGGCAAACATTAAACAACTAGCAAGTGACTAACTCTTGATTCATAAGAGCTTTTATTTTCTAGCGAAGTCAGTGGGCATTCTGCACCACAAAAAATCAGATGTACATTACAGACCTGTACTTGCATAACAATTTGTGTATCTGATCATCAGCATTCATTTATTATCAAGTATTCTTTAACAAATTACATCACAGATATTTTTATTTAAACATTCATTAATGTTTGGAGATAATCCAGAATCTAATCTGTCTTCAATATCACACACACACACTCTGAAGAAATATTATTCATATTTCTTCATGGACAGATATTTGAATACAGCTATGACATCATCTTGCTTTGTAGTGATATCTTTAAGATCTATTTTTTTAAAGTCAACAGTCATTAGTATTGTTTATATCCATATTACCAAACCAGAATCACCACCAATACTATCACAATACTTTACCAGTATTCCACTCTCACATGGAAAACACCAGTCAAGTGTGTGGCAAATTATCTCACACTCATGTTTTCTAATTCACTTTCTCTAATGAATGTATGGGGTGTCTGGAATTAAACATGGAAAACCAACTATACAGGCCAAATGATATAACTATTGCACGAGGAAAACAAAGTATTAATTGATTTTCCAATTCTTTTTTGAAATGAAAGGAGAACTAAAATTAGAAATTATAGGTGCATCAGGAAAGAAGAATCCGATCTGAACTAAAGGCATAACCACACCATCTTGTGAGTATACTATAGTTTTTCATATTCTTACAGTATGCAAAATGGGAAATTTGTCAAAGCAAAATGACCTAACCATAAAAAAATTGCAAAGAAAGGATACTTATGAGTGCAACCAGAGCTTCTGTCCATGTATGTTTGTGTGTATATATAGGTACGCACACACACTGTGAGTATACATACACTCAGTTGCAAGACCAAAGAATTTTTCCCCTTTGTAGTATGTGTGAAAGGTGTGTTAAAACTCCACCCTGCATCACAGGGGTATAAAGTGGAATATACCCCATACTCTTTCGGTTTCTCCTTGGTTGTAGAAACATAATTCTAGCATCTCAGATGATTCTGAAATATTCATAGCAGCCATAAATTTCAAAGGACTTAAGTACCAACTTTGTATTCTTTCAGTGCCAGTCCACTGAAATGTATGTTCACATTGTGCTCAGCTGTGGCACAGGGTTTCAAAGTTATTTTTGCAAAGAACAATTGTAGAACCACAGTCTCCTGAGATTTCAGAAATGGCACCACAGTTGGGAAAGCCATACGAAGTGCACCAGACAGCCAAAGTAGAGTAGATGGCAGGAATGCAGAGACTTTTTAATACCATGGACACTGCAACGCTAGCAAGGTTACCAGATCACAGTCAAGGTATCTAACTTAAATTTTCATAGTGAGTCATGACCATTGTACGGGAAAGAAAAAAAAAAATAAAATCCATGAATCTTTCAGTGTTGTACATGAACCACACAGACAATTCCCCATAGGGTCTGAATCTTTTTTACCAAAGAGGGAAAAAAAAAAAAAGAGCCTGGATGAGATGAGACCATCATGTGTCAAAGAAATACCTTCTCATTTCAGGTAACAGCAGATGGAATATTTCTTAGGAACTTTCCCCATCAGTCAAAAAACACTTTGCATGGGAGTTTGAAAATACTATCCTGCCCATCTAAGAAGCACAAATGTAAGATTCCCCCTCAAGGGAGCCACTGCTGCAAAGGACACAAAGAAAACATCATGGGAACCCTGAGGGAAGCCACGCTAGCAGCGAGTTCCACCTTAACAGGATGGCTCAGTGGTATGAAACGGAAATGGACATGGCCAGACCTATACAGACATAGAAGGGAGGATGACCTCGGGTATGCTGAGAAGAGGAGTTCTACGGTCTGGTCTTTAGTAACAGTGTGTATGTATACCCACGAGGTTGAAGTGCATGTGAAACACATCTTTATCTGGATTTCACAAAGTAATTCCAAAGGTTAAACAAACTGTAGAATCATAAAGTATGATTCCAAACTGAAGTCTTCTCAGGATACATTAACAACATTTTGACTTTCAAAGTTAAATTTACTTACAAAGTACTGGTAAATCTCCTCCAGCAAAAGCTCCTTCAATTATTTTTCTGTCAGATATCTCCATACCCGCGTGATGATAAGCCACACCGTACATTAAAAGATCTGATAATAAAATAATTACATCCATCACTTGACTAGGTTTACTTAAGCACGTATTCATTCACAGAGCAGAGAAACAGTAGGTTATATTCACCTTTCAGTTTGGAATCTTTCAATGAATTTGCAGACCTCTGTAATCTATGGAACACACATGAAAAGGTAAAAATGAATACTTCAAAATCACAAAACAAATCCATTAATATAAGTTTAATATACAAAGATGACAGTATGTTTTTAAAATGCAAAAATAAAGCTTCACAAACTAGATACACCATTACCTCACTAAAGATGGTAAGATGTATTCCTTGACATATACATTTTTTACATACTTTCCCACAGTTCTACTGCATTTATGCTTTTTACAGATGTTCTTAATTTTCAACTACATGTTAGACAACCAAAAGGACATAGTCTTAAAATTTTAAAAATACACATTCTTTGGATATTTTCAACCACCACCTTCCCCATCTTCGCAAAGGGACTCTCTGGGGCAGCTGCTGCAACCTTTCCAGCCCAGCTGCCTTTCCAAGTCACAACCTACAATCTAGATGTGTCGTTCACCTAAGGCGAAGATGACCATGTTTGAGGTCCACAACCAGGAAGTAGCTTCTGCAGCTGCCATGCCTAGGCGACCATGAAGTAGGTAACAATTAATATGGGTCAGGGCTGTATTTATTAAAGATATCTGACAATGCAAAGACTTTTTTGGCTTAACTTAAAACACTAGTAAGACCACATCCAATTCAACTCTTCACAGGCTTAATCTTTGCACTACAAGGCCTTTTAGGTCCATAGGTATTAACATTTATATATTTAGAAAGCAGCTTTTAAAGACAACTTCATGTTTGTGAACAGTACCCGAAAAATCTGAGAAGCAAATAAAACTTCTCAAGAAGAGTGCCAATTTACCAACAAGAATGTCAACTGTGCCGATGATTTTGTTGCAGACACTCCTCTGCTAGAAATTGTATTAGCTCAACAGCTTTCTTCACAGCTGTCACAGGTTTACTAAAACACAAAAACATATATTAACAACTCAGATATAAAAATACCTTTGTTTCTGTTCTATACTCAGTAGAAATTTAGCATCTTTTGCAAGAACAGAAGCAGCCTGCTGTACTCCTTTTCTCGTGGCACAAAACTATAAATAAGAAAAGATTTTTTTGAACCAACACTTTCAAGAAAGAAACCATTTCAAATGTGATGAAAAAAATAAATCTGTTGTACCACAAGTGCTGGTTTTTGTTCTGAGTATGTTTGTATAATATTAGCTATCTTGTAGTTAAGAGTTAAGTCAAATTTGAATTCCGTCTGATTGTCACTGCAAGGAAAACCAAGAACAACTTTGCGTAGCTTCACTGGTCGTTGATCCTCCTCTATTTTCAGACATACAGCAGGCATCTTACTATCTGAAAGCCATTCTGCAATCTTTAAAAAGGAAGAAACAGGAAGGAAATTATAAATTTCTGCTTTTAATCACTCTCTGCTCTAACTGTACCACACAATAGTTAACTTAATAGTTTACATGTGACAAAAACTAACACATTTGACATTGCTTTTCTCATTAAAATCACAGGTGAAGTTTCTGCTTTCTACAGGACCAACATAATTCGGACTGAAATCTAAACTCTGTTGCGATTAGTACTTACAGACAAAAATCACGAACAGAAAACGAAAAATGAAGTATGTCCATACTTGGCTGATAGTTCCATATGGTTGTATGTCATTTGTTACATTAACATCAACCTCACAGCTGTCTTCAGCTGGTAACTTCAAAATCACAACTTTGTTATCAATCTGAATTTATGACCCAGGTAGATTTTATGAAACACAACTACATTAATTAAAATACAGTAAAATGTAACTCTTACATCTTCAGCGTTTGGGATTGTTGCAGAAACAGCTACAAATCTCAAGGGAGGAACAGTCTCATGATTCTCTAAGAGACGCCAAAGAGAAGACTGAACAGTCTTCATTCGACTGACTACAACTTCTAATGTTGCGCCACGGCTTTCATCCTTTATAACATGCACCTATTAGGAATTTTAAAAGATTTGCTAAATTTCTCCAGTTACGAGCTATACATGTGTTAAATAAGTGTTATATTTTCTAAGTTTCCTTTTACCTTCAAGAACAAAAATGGTGCCTATAAAATATTAATTTACCTCATCAATGAGAAACAGTCGTACAAGCTGGACTATAGAGTTGTCTCTCCACCTTCTAGTCATGCTATCCCATTTTTCCTAGAAGAAAAAAACAACACAACAAAACAACAACAGAAGGTGACAGACATTTTAGAGGCCAACATAAGCCAAAAGCACAGTACAGGCAGACACGTCTAAACTTTAGTAAGTCTTTAAATAGAATCCGTTAAATTAATTCCAGCTAATGCCATGTATGTTTCTTCTGGCACATTATTATATTACTAATTGTTGTTTATATGAACTAGTAGTATGCACAGAAGTGTGCAGGCAAGCATAAGGATCATAAAATTACTACTTAATATAAAAAAAGGAGCAGTCCTAGTAACATACAATTAGTAGACTAATGTCTGCCTATTCTAGGTTTTTATAAGAACTGGGAGTGAAACCTACAGGTGTAGTGATAATAATGTCAGCATGATGTATTTCAAATAAATCATCCATCACTGTATCTCCTGTCAGTTCCTTGCAGCTGAGTCCTATAGGTCCAAATTTTTCTTTCCAATCATCAAAACGCTGACTGCAGAGAGCTTTTATTGGAGCCACTAAAAAGCCCACAAAATAATCAGTTATATCAGGAAAAACAAAGCTCCAACTGTACTGCTAAAGATGCTAAATACATTCATTTCTAAGATGTCTTCTTGAATTTAATTTCCCTAATTTTCAGCTTTGCTCCCAGAACCATAAAATTTCTACTTGGTATTATTATCCTTATAATCCCTGTGCAGAGATCAACATTGAGCTTTGGGCCCCAGTTCTTCCCTATCAGCAATCAGAAACAGGACCCTTTAATTAAGGTTATTTATGCCGTCTCTTAATGCCAATTTCTTCCTCAATCCCACATGGAAACTATCGTTCAGCTATCAACAGTTTTCTCACAGACGGAAGAAACCGAAGGAAATACATCTTTTCTAATGGAAGATCATACAAATACCAACCTTTTTCCAGTTCAGAATGATCTGAGTACTCTGTATTCATACGGAAAAGGGGTTATAAATGTGAAACCATCCATAAGCAAGAAACACAACAGCAGAAGAAATCAAAATCTATCTAAAGCAAATGTACAGTTAAGTGTAGTCAGGGTCATACTGAGCAGCTAACACAGCAGGCAGCAGCTAACACAGCAGCGAACAGTTCTGATGCTGGTCCTCATGAACAGACTCCTAAACCAATTTTTTTTTTTCCCCTTCTTCCTGCGGATACATACTATATTTTTGCAGAGGGAGGTTGATTTCTAGAAATCAGAAGTAATTCTCTACAAGAACTGATACTAGCAACACATGGAAGTCTGTACTGGATAGGTAATCTACATGGAAAATACAGAGATTTAAGTGAAAGAAGTGATCTACACATAATCTGAAAGCGGCAGTAATAAAGCAGACCTTGCAGTGATTACTTCTAGGCTAGTTAGAGCCATTGGAATATGAACCATTTCTACATTTCAGCCGACAACTGATCCCTAAGATAAAGAGATTTAAAGAACCAGTTGCTGCTTCAGAAGGAGGTGTAAAATCTTGTAAGCTTATCAATGACCTATAAAGCACGGGAAATCACTTGCTCCAGAAAACTGATTAAGCTACCAGCAAGTAACTCACAAAATTGCAAAAGTAATAATCTTTCGCTATACAAGAAGCTAGTGATTGCTCCGGAAGTTCAGCCACTGATCCTTAGCATGTTAAAGCTACTGGGAAACAACTCTAATTCAGACAACTTCTGCAAGCTAATTCACATACACTGGGCCACTGATGAATCAGGTACCGGAGCACACTCCGACAGTACATAATCCGACTAACACCTCTGGTCCAACATTCAGAAACCTGACACCTCTCCTTCTCCATCATCATTGAACTTGGAAAGATCAGCAGATCTAATTCTATCAGCAGGTAACTACTTCCTTGCCTTCCAAGGCAATCAGAAACATTACAGTACACTGAAATGCTTTGCCTCCACCACTGACAGAGAAACTGTAATACATGCCTGCTTATAAAAGATCTGTTTACAACACACAGTAAACTCTAAATTAAAACCAGCTTTATTCTAAGAATTTGAACACACTGGAATTTAAAAAAATAATAATTAGGCGGAAACTTTTGTAAATATAAAGATTTACCATTAATAGCAAGACTGAAAAATGTATCACTGCATGAGTTAATTAAAACTGGGACAAAGCCACCAATTTAATCTTATTTACTTGACATGAACTCAATTGTCCAGGAAGGAAAGAAAAAGTGTAACTGTTGTGACTACCTTCAAGTATTTTCATTACTTCCTTTACAGATCAATTAAACTCACAAAGGCTCTGTTGCCTCTGAACTAGTAGACAGAAAGCCACAGTTAGCATGAAACCTTGCCAAGTAAGTGAATAGTGGAAAATTCAATCCTCATCTCAGAGCAACAGGCAGGCATACAGAAAATACTGCCTGATTTCTGGCTCTACCACTAAGAATTTGTGTTTATAAATAGTTTTCTTTGCTTCCTTCTTCCTGTTTCATGTACATCTTGCCTTCTTAGAAGACAAACTCTTTACAAGTTTTTTTTAATTTTTATTTGTATAAGGCAATGCTGAACACTACAATTACACAGTGCTATTAAATACTAATAACAGTTACAACAGTATCACAAATAAACAAACCCCAGAAGAAACAACTTCCTAAAGAATGAGGTAGGTCACAATTTCTTAACATATTTAATGTCAGTTATTACAGCACTCACTCCCGATCTTCACATTTACAGAATGACATTTTCTACTGCTGCCACCAAAATATTTAAAGCTTTGTAATACTTACTGTAAACAACTTTAATATTTAACCAAGGCAGTGGGGCTTCCATGAGTAATCTGGTAATAGCTAGCTCGAACATTACCGTTTTTCCAGAGCCAGTCGGAGCACAAATCACGAAATTCCTATCTGTATAAAGAAGCTAGGAAAGAATTACAAAGTAGTAAATACAACACTGCCATCCATTGTACCTATTCATACATTCCAAAAGCATTGTCTAAGGGAAAATGACACAAGGAAATTATTATATCAATATACACAATCCTCTCAAAAATTCTGTATCAGATGTGAAGTTACAGCGAAAGAACATCTTCTGCTAAACATCTGCCACAGAAACGTAAATGAGATATTGTTCATCTAAGGTTATTATGTCATGACATCTACCATTCTGAAACAAACAAAAAACCTCAGTATCTAGCCTTTGATGATATTAATATAGAATCACTGCCAATGTCCAACTGCAACCAAATGTAGGCTCATCAGAAAGAGGCATTTTGTGCTCAAATTCATAGCACAATTTGTTCTCCTTCTGTAATTCAATCTGCTTTCAAAATTCCAACATTGTTGAATATATATCATGTTAACAGAATGTTAAGTTTTCAATAATGATGAAAGCAGGTTTTGTATGGCTATGCTCTATTCTTTTCTTCCTTCCCCCACATTCTACCCTCCACCATTGTAGAAGCCAGGTGTGTCCCTGTCAGGTTCCCTCATTTTCCTCTGACCATGTTGACTCTACCCTCCTTCCTCTTCCACCGTGTCACTGACCCATCCTCCCTTCACACAGCACGCTCTCTGCAACATTTCCTTCCTTCTCTCCCAACTCCTCACAGACTCTATTCTCTTTCTTTTTTCCTTTTTTTCTGGCTGTTAATGTTCTAAAACTAGGCTATGACTGTTAGGAGCTTACAAAGATGGATGGGAATCACCTAGTACTTGATTTATAAATAACTGTAGCAATGACTGACACTGACAGTCTTGCTGAACGGTTGCATGTGCATATTTGTTGAATACAAAATTTGCCCCGATTTTTGTTAAATAATCCTCTGTAACATTCACTGTGAAGCAACCAGAAAAATTCTACCAGGCTGAGTGCTTACAACTCATTTCTCGGAAACAGCGAGTTGCTACCAAGTTGAATTTTGCAACCTTAACCAATAAAAAAAACACAGACTAGGTAATTATCTTTTTAATATGCTAATTTATCTTAATTTTTAACAACATGTCATGTCCTATACATGAGTGATAAGCAAACCTTGTCCTTCCTGGTACCTTACAATCAGGTTTATATTTAGGAGTACCAATACATGAGCCATTCAAAACAAAACAAAAATTTGTTTTTTATAAAAAACTATTGCCCTGAGAACTCTGTTTTTGCAACTTTCCTGAAAGTAAATCCTGCTTACAGCTGCAGTTTTCCATTATTCTAGGAACAAAGAGTCACACAAGATTATTTTACAGGCCAATATGATGTATAACTCTCATCACAAAATAAACATGAATTTGGAAGTAAGGAAAAATTCCCCAAATCTATGCATGAAACTAAAAACATAAGGGAAAAAAGCAAAAACAGAGCTCCTCGTATAATATAAATACAAGATTATTCTGCTCATCTAAGCACCATTCTTAAAGTCTTCTCTTTATAAAACATTATTTAGTGGATAAGAAATTAAAACATGAATATTTGCAACATCAAAAGTAGTTCAGGTTTGTGAATGACACTGGCGTTTCCCCGAGAGTTGCACAAAAATGTCAAATGCTCTGTTGAAGACTCTGATGGAACCTGTATCCCCTCTCTGCAATACCTGTAATACAATCTTTCTCAAATTAGTTGCTTTCAAAATAAATTTCATCTTTTAAAGAAAGAGCATTCAGCTTTTAAAGAAAGAGCATAGCTGATAACAAGGGCATGGACAAACATCACTTCTGCAAAAGGAAAACCTTCTCTAAAGTTCTGCTTTTCTTAATCTTCCTGTGAAAATCATTAAAAAAGTATTACTAATCTGCATACATAAATACACATATAATTCACATCTTCACACAAATATATTTGTGAAAAACATTTTTTAAAGTTCCTCTGGTCTCCCAGCTAAGCACGACTATTCCAGGAAGAGGTTCTAGATACATTACAATTTTCTAACCCCTTTTGAGTTCTGAATATCAAAGTAACATTTAAATTCATCTACAAAGCACTACCTGTACCTGCAGCTAATCTTTCATACTTACATCATCCAAAGCTTTAGACTGTGCGTAGTTAAAATATGGAAACTCCTTAAAAATACTTCTAAATTGGGTCGCTTGACAGCATTAAGGAAATGAAAACAATTGAGTGAAAATTATGAAATTTGTTTTAGAACTGTAAATGCATCTCTTCCTTGTAATTTAAATGTAAACTTAAAAAACATATGCAACAATCTTTCACCGATACAGGCTTGTAAAAAATTATCAAAAAAGAGAGCTCTGGTTGCTTATTTCAGTGGCCTGTCCAGTCCAAACCATGACACTATTAAATGATATAGTAGCTTTATTTAGATTCTTGGTGTGTCACATATTCCACGTCATCAAAAAAACACTACCTATTTGAGATGTCTCAGGATTATCCCAATAACCAAGAACTTCCTCCCTGGCATGGCCTTCCTGGAATGGCATGGCATACAATTATGGAATGTGAAACTGCAAGGGATGAAAGCTTTATTCTACACTGCACACCAGACGCGAGCAAGCAGAGCACTGCTGTTAGCATATATTAAGTGTCAATAGTCACATTATACTTGTAATACAACACAAATTAATTAGCGTAATATTGTATGTCTCATCGTAACAGCAGCAAAAACATTCACCTACAATCTCTTAGTGGTTTTAAAGATATTTTCAATCGCTAATATTGTGTGTTCTTCAGACACCACCACTCATCTCAAATATAAGTTATGAGGAAAGCGGGTATTGTTACATTCCAAACCCAAATGAGTGAGCTGATCCTTGTCTGGACTTGCACAGAAGCCACACAAGCAGACTGACTGTAACCACCCAATGAGGCCAAGGATGTGCACAGTCAGACGTAACACCAGCAGTAACAAGAACAATGAATTGCTGAGGCCTCAGATTGATGTTACATTAAAAGACTAAAAAAGGAAAAGAAAAGGAAGTGAAACCAGAAATAAAAGTAGTTAAATATAGACATTAAAAATGGGTAAAATAAGCAAGTAATATTAAAGAAGATAAGGATTTTAAAAAATACTTAAATACTCTAAAATTACCTAAGCAAGCAATCTATTTTCAAAACGCAGAACATTGACTATCTGTAATTGGCAACATCAGACCAACTGAGTCCCTACGCATTTTGGAAATTACGACACATCTCAAAGCTATTCACGTGAATTTAAGTTGCCTGAATTTAGACATTTCCTCTTCCTGATATTTAACCTACCGTTTGACAGGTTACTGGAAACAAAATACTGAAAACAGTGTAAAAAAAAAAGAAAGCAAAAAAAAAAGTTTGACAGACATAGATGGATGGTTAACTGTGTTATGGGTTCAAGGCAGAGGTAAGGAAAACGAAAGTTGTTGTAAAATCTGCTTAAAGAATTGAAATACACTGGATGCACACTACAACATAAATACAGATCCACAAGGAATACATGAAGTTTATTTTCTCCGGATAAAATGGGACAAAAAGTGATTCAGTTTTCCTAATTAGCCTAAATACTCATTCACTTTTATTTAAAGCACATGGAGATGTATGTGTATAGGTGTCTTTGCATATAAAACCTGGCCTGAAATAAATATTACGCAAACTAAAACTTTTACATTTTACTTTTTAAAAATAAACAGTTTTGAGGATAAAATGTTAATGTTTGAAGTAAGAATAAATTTGCTTAGCAATAAACGATCTGTAAGTTCACAGAATCATCGACTGTTTTAGGTTGGAAGGGACCTTAAAGATCATCTAGTTCCAACCCCGCTGCCATTGGCAGGGACACCTCCCACTAGACCAGGTTGCTCAAAGCCCCATCCAGCCTGGCCTTGAATACTTCCAAGGATGGGGCTTATACAGCTTCCCTGGGCAACCTGTTCCAGGGCCTCACCACCCCCATAGAGAAAGTTTTTTTCCTAATATGTATTCTAAATCTACCCTCTTCCAGTTTGAAGCCATTACCTCTCTTCCTATCCCTACATGCCCTTTGTCTTATTTTCCTACTTTCATTTCCTATTTTCAGCTTTGGAAATCCAAAGGGTAAAAAGCTATTCATCATTTGATTCCCAGCATTATGTTACAAATCAGAACTATTACAGTGCAATGCATTAGTTCCTGTGGCTACAAATTAAACTCTGTAATTTTGTAAATGTAAAAGCATTGTAATAAAATCAGTAAATCAGATACAGCAAATACAAGGATACGTATTTCTGTGACAGCCCTCAAAATTTCCAATTTTCTTCTTGTAGTTCCTAAAGAAATAAAAGTAGTAAATTTACAAAACCGGATTTGTTTTCAACCAATAACCATGAAAAATATCTTCCTGACCCCAAGCTATGTGTTCTGTGAGGAGCTGCAATGCTATAACAAGGCCCAGGTGACGAAGGAGCTAACAGGATAGGACAGGGAGGTCACAAGCTCATCATTTGAAAGGACCATCTTGGTGGCCCTTGGCTGAACTCACTCCAGTTTAAGGACGTCTTACCTGTACCAGAGGCTCAAAACGTGATGGAATATCTAGATGTGGTCTCAAAAGTGCCAAAAAGGAGGAGATAATAACTTCCCTCAACTTCCTGGCTTTGTTCCTGTTAACAAAGCCCAGGATGCTGCCGGCCTTCGTTACTGCTGGGACATGCTGCCCACTCATGTTCAGCATGCTCTTCGCAAGACTCCAGGCGCTATTCTGCAGAGCTGCCCCCAGCCAGTCCATCCCAGGGGAACCCTGGGGGTTCTTCGCCTTCCCAGGGGCAGGACTTTGCATTCATCCCTATTGACCTTTATGAGGTCCCTGGCAGCTCCCTCCTCCAGGACAGACCCCCGCAGTAGACATGCGGGCAGAGTATGACCCACTAACCACCACCCTGTGAGCCTGATCATCCATCCCTTTTTTTTACCCTTGCAGTTGTCCATCCATTCCTAATGTCCTAACTTGGATACAACAATGTTGTGGAAGACAGTGTTTCTCAACCATTCGATGAAAAGACTTGCTGAAGTCAAAGTCAATGACATTCACTGCTCTCCCCTCATCCACAAATCTAGTCACCATTGCTCAGAAGGCAATCAGACAGGAATCACATTTTCCACTCCTGACCAGCCTCCAAATCCCATCTTAAGTCACAGCTCTGCCCTACAATTTTCTGCTAGAACTATTTTTATGTTTCTATTGCACATTTCTGTAGTAATTAGCCAGGTATACAAGGTACACTCCACAGATGCAATGAGTCCCTGTCCCAAAAGATTTAAAATCTCGAAATAAACCACATGTATTTAAAAACTATTAAAAAAATAATTCTAAACCAACTCTTCTATCATTTCATGAAAATTCTCACCACTTTCCTCCATTTTCTAGATTTCTCCTATTTAAAATATCTTTCTACAAAGATACAAGTATGAGACGCATCACAAATAAACATTCCATTTTCAATTTCTGGTTTCAAATGAAGATGAGACTATTTACCACATGAAGGGCTGAGCCTGCTTTTTTCAAATCGTTTGGGGGACTGATTTGAAGTGACATTTTCAAAACCTTTTACATAACTGGGCACTTTTGAAAATGTGACTCGGTAACTGTTTACCCATCTCATATTAAACAACACAATTCAGTTTCACAGAATTGCAATATCTTCTATCTAATTTAGCCAATTATCTCACCTTGAGCTAGTGAAAAAATGTTCTTCCCTCTACCTCAGATCATGCATATCTATTATTATTATTATACACCAAGGACAGACAGTGGACTGTTTTTCTTGAAATACAGTAATAATAATTACCTGTCATATCCAGAATCTCAGAAGCATCAGAAAATGTTTTCATTTTAATTCCATTTCTAGATGCAATGTCCTCACCATTTACCCCATTCAGAGTAAAATCTTTAGTAGAGTCTTTAGTTACTGGAACATGATGATTATTTCTCCATAAACCTTCTTTTCTCACTTTCATATTTTCATTTGTATTTAAGTAAGTATCAACTTCTTTCACATCCACAGAATTATCTTTAAACTCTGTGTTTTTATACATATAATCAGATCTTTTAAATAAGCTGAAAAAGATCCAGGATTTTAATTAGTTTGCTGTAATGTTAGAGTTCCTCTAATATCTCAAAACCACGTATGTTTGTATTAGAAGCAGAACTAGTAAGACACAATCATAAGAAAAGTTAGTATCTAACTTTATTTGATCTGACACTTCTACCTGAAGATGACTCCTTTCAAGACACATTTTAACTTTACTTTCATTCCCGAAAAACCTGAAAGAATAAACTGCCTGTCCAGATTGCCTCCGAATCCCAATAGCACATTAACTGTCCATCTCTGCATAATTAAAATCAATAGAGACATACAGGTAAAACCCCTCCTCTCAGGCAGCACTGAAAGCACAGTGAGAACTGCTCAAGGTATTTCTGCCTGGTTGAACTCTGCTCTGAAAAGCAGGTGATCTTAGCCCTCTTGCTCCTTACCATATGGTTAAAGAACTCAAAATAGTATTTCGACAAATCTTTGTTATACCAAAATTTCTTTAAGATTAAAGCAACAAACCTCATCCTTACTTTTCTCATAAAAGAGGCTGAGCTCAGGACACATTTAATTACAGTACTAAAATACTGCCAAAAGGAAACACCTTCTTTCCTTATACTGAAAAGAATTTGTGTCCGGAGCCCTGTTAGAAGGACCCAAAACTCTGCATTTAACAAATGTATCTAAAATAATAATATGATTCTGACAGTTGATAAACTATCAGGATTGACCAGACATGTACCTTTTCCTTAATGTTGAATGAACACTCTCATCATCACCATTTTCTTGAAAAATACTTAGTATTTTATTTTGTGAAAAATTTGCACCAGGTTGCCGAGAAATCTCTTTTCCTGTTTTAGATTCATCTTGGTCAGAAGAGAGAAACAACGAAACAATTTTCAGAACTTCACGCCAAAAACTAATTTTAACTCTTTCACCTACACTTAATGGAGCCCTTCTTTTTCAGAGGCTATGCCAAAATGAACAGGTGCTAGTAATTACTATCATTTACTTCCTCAGTGTTACTCTTACATTGTTGTATAAACTTCTGGTGCTTTCTCCCTCCTCCAAAAAATAGTAAATTATTATTTCTATTAATATTCATATTCCTATTCATAGTCATTTAATTAAATAACTTCCACACAGAGTACGCCAAATTCACATATGAACTGATACTTCCATCTTATTGCAAGAACTTTAGTGTATATTTTATGACTCATGTTGATGAATGCAACACATCTGTTGTCAATAAAAAAGTTACAAAAACAGGATCACTTTTTATGCTTCCTATACAAAGTAATGGAGCAAAACTATTCCTCAGAACTACAAAGTAGTTTGTCAGATAGAAACGCTTCACCCTGTCCCAGAATAAAGATCGTCTAATGACACAATGACCAAGCTTGAAGTTCCTACTACAAACAGCTGTGAGACAAGCCCTGCAATCTCAATAGCTGAAATCTGTAATGATGTTGGTGACAGGCTGATTTTACAGTCATCTTGGTTAATTATCACATTTTGCAGGGTTAGTTCTCAGTAGGATCAGTGTTCTGATGTGGCTGACCAGATAAGCACTGCTGCCAGCAAAAGGAAGGCAAGAGCAGAAATAAGCAACTGAATGCACCCCGACTACAGAACAGCTCCACTCTGTAGCCTATTAATTTCAGCGTTAGATGTCTAGAAACTTAAAATTACAATGGCCTGTTTGTGACATAACCCCAACAGTTCCAACTGTACAAACACCAGAAAGCTTACGCAAAGGAGTAGGTCTTAATAGAATTGCTCTTGCATAAAGTAGAAAAAAACCCTCCTGTCTTCAACAACATAATTCCAAAATAGAGGGTATCATAAATCAGCAGAGCAGCTAAGAAACACAGAAATCTGGCTGACAGAGATAAAGCAACCAGATTCTTTAAAACAAATGTCCTCAAGGTGATCCTGAATGTCTAAACAGCAGGAATACTCCACTCAGTAGCAATCAATGGCTGGATTCAAATTTGGGCTCCTGAATAGCAATCTGAAAAAAAGCCCCAAAAGGGAAGAAGAAAGGTAGGTTCGTATAAACTCTGTGCTCCTTGGGTGGGAGACAGGTCATCAGATCCACACCTTGCAATATGCTCTTACAGCTGCCGCTCACTGTGTTACGAGGCTTCATGGAACAATGTGGAGTCGCTTAAATTTTGATCACGCTTCTTACCTTGCCCGCTTCTGCACAGTAAATTCGTAGCCTGTATATGCCCAAAGAGGACTGCTAATACTCCAAACATGTAAGACCATGACTTCCTACTAAAATACATTCTTTGTCTATATTTGCATCCCTAGAGTATTTCACGTTTCACGGCATTAAAAGAGAGAAGGAATTATCCATCAAGCTAATTATTTGTTAAGCCATTCAAAATTAATGTCAAATATTACGGTTTAGTGGGACTTGGCAACATTAGGTTGACAGTTGGACTCAATGGTCTTAAAGGTCTTTTCCAACCTAAATGATTCTATGACTCCATTCTACAATATTTTACCCATATGAGTATTGGTTGTGTTTTTCTCCAGTTCCCTCTGTAACTCCTCTGCAGCTGGAATTTCAGCAATAGCTGGAGCAGGTGCAATACACCAAAACTTTGGCTCTTCATTTTCTAGATACCTGTTTTTAACACACAAATGTAAGGTAAAAGCGTTCTTTAAGCACCCTCCGCAATTTCTAGCTCAAAATCACCGATTATAAATAACCTACTGTTTCTCCCAATAAAAAATATTCTTATTCTGTAACTCTTTTGATTTTTAATCATAGAAAATTTAAGAGGAAAAACTTCCAACCTCTATTTCTTATAATCCTAAGATACACCTGCATCATTCAAAGTTCAGTGTGCTTGGAAAAACATTTCAAACTATAGGTTAGGAACCTGGAAATTTCTATCTATAGACAGAAAAGGGAGTTTAAAAAACAAAAAAATCTGCTGTAAAACAATTCAGAGTGGGGAAAAACTTTGAAAACAATTATATATTTAACAATAAAGATTTACCTTTGTCTTGCATCTGGTCTTTCATAAAATAAATTATCCAATGAAAAGACCATGTCGGCAGAGTTGAACATTTTTAGATCAAATGTGAAGTCTCTTAATCTGCAAAAGGCAGCACAAGGAATGGTGACAATGAAATTACTAGAATTGAACCTGCATAAGCAATATAAAGCTTATTAGTTATAAGTGCCAATACTTCATTTTGAGATTTTTTTTCTTTTTTAGAGCTCTTGCCTGCATCCTTAATTCTCCTTCAAAAACAAAATCTCCCTCCTGATAAAATATGTAGGACAGCACTTTCAACAATCTTTACATTACCATGACACTTCAGGAGGGAAAAAGTGGGTAAGAATGAAGATCCAAATAAACATTATGTTAAATTCGTTAATTTTTAAGGATATTGCTAGGATTCTTTTACACAACTGCAGACTATGTATTTTTTCTGTCAGATTGTATTTTTCCATCAGAACAGAAACAATCTGTCTTATGATCAGATTCTGTGAATTTTTACAAAATAAAATTATTCTATTATCTAAAAAAATCCCAACACTTAATTTACAAGCAAATAAGATTTTTTTTTTAACTACATGCAAATTGCTAAGCCCATACTCCAGTTATCTGGGTAAATGTTAACAGGTTTGTTCTGAAACATGAGGACCCAAGATTATCTCCAAATTATTTATCATATGCACCAGTTTTAAAAATACTCCAGTTAATTTAAATATTTTTTCACTTAGCACCAACTCTAGGCATTAAACATGTTTTCTTTATATGTTTGTGTTGAGAAAATTCACAGCTCTTAATTTTGATGGACAAATTTAAAAAGAAAGATCTCACTAAAAAAAAAAAAAACCACAGAAAAGATTTTATGAGCCCAAAATCTTAGATTCACTGAAACAAATGGTAAAATACCAAATCAACTTAAACAGAGTTTATTAAACTCACTAAAGGCCAAATCTGGTGATAAAATAACAAAGCAAAGCTATCTTCTTTACCTGCAGAGATAAACCAAAGGCGACATTCCTTTGTACTCCAGCATCTCATTAGTAACATGCAAAAAAAAAAAAAAATCTTTTAGAGTGCTTTGCAAATAGGATTCAGGCTTACTCAATTACTGTATACTGGCAGCTATGAATCAAAAAATTTTAAAAATATATTTCTTCCACAGAAGCTGTAAAACTTCAAATATTCTACAGAAATGTTTCAAATTTAAAACAGAAAACATTTCACACTACCAGCAGAATATAGAGCATGTAATCAAAACTGTCTGTGAACACAGTGAAAAGATAGCTTTTAGAACTTCAAACAAGAAATCTGTCAATGCCCCTTTTTACACTCCTTTTCAGAGTAAATCCACAACACCATTTCTGCCAATTTCTGCCACTCCCCCACCACGGGGTTTTGCCATTTTTTCCCTTCACAATAATAAACCTAGAATTTAGAAATCACACTAATAAATCTAACAAACGCCACCATGCTTTCACATGCTTTTAATGTCAATAATCTAAAACAGGAGTTCTCAGACTTGTGTATCAGTAGTGCCAACAGAAAGCATCTGTCAGGAGTACTATCAAGCTGAAGCTATTCAAGGAGTAATTATCTGTGTTAAGTGCTTATCCAACTGAATTACCACTCCATCAGCTCCAAGGAGCTGCAAATACTGCACACCAGTATGAAATGGTTTTCATACCTCAGTTTGGGAACCTTCAATCTACGATTATGTAACCGCCATTTAAATAATTTGGATTTGTGAGTCCTACCCTTGAGCAGTCTTAATATTTAATCTCCCAGGCCCTTCAGGCCACCAGTCTCTGTATATCCTTTATTCTTTGACTGGGCCCATTAATTCCAATTGCTTAATGACATACATAAAAATGACAGGGGATGTCACGGCACAACTCTCCTTTATGCAGTTCTGCATTCTTCTACCTGTTTGCTGTCCATCAGCTGGGACACTCCCCTTCCAACTCCCCAGCCAAGAAATGGAAAAAAAAACCCCTGCAAAACATATTTCCAAGATGGACAGGAATGAAAGGGCCCTTTCAATATGCTCAATCCTGCTTGACAGCACAGGGAAAATGCATATTCAAGATAACAGAGTGAACAAAATGAGTAGGTGTCCGCAGGAGCAGCACAGGTTACTAATTCACTTACAAAGAGGGGTTTGCCAACACGTGTAAGCAAAGACCTCTCATGTATCTTTTAAGAAACAGCTTACTACGAACTTACTACAAACACTATATGCATCAAGGGGTTTTGCTCTGGTTTTAAGCCCCTTTGTTTTTCACCTCCCTCCGAAAACCCACTCCTTCCCTCAGGCCTCTGGATCTCCCCTCAGCGCTCTCTCAGGGGGGCCCAAAGCGGAGGCCGCGACCTTCAGGGGTGCCGACCCAGGCAAACTACAGCCGCTCGCTCCTGGCTGCGGAGCAGGTGCCCAGAAGGGAGAGGTGGCATCCCCACCTCACAGCGTTCCTTCCCCGTTCGGCCAGCCCCTCGGGGCCCCTTCACACTCGGGCTCCCTCTCCCGCCCTCCTCCCTCCATTGCGGAGGGAGAACCTGACAGACTCGCTCCCACCTCACCGACAGCGCCGCCCGCCACCACCGCGCAAAATGGCGGCAACGGAGCCGCCAAGGCAGTCCCGCAGCGCCGCGCCGTCAGTGCCCCTCAGCCCGGCCGGTCGAGCGGCGATCGCCGCCCGGTCCTTTGCGAGCACCGGCCCGCGGGAGCGCCGCGCTCCAGCGTTCGCGGGAGCCGGGCGGCTCCGGCTCGCTTTCGCCGCGGCGGGGGCGCGGGTGCCCGCGGGCACGAAATGGAGGGCGCCGGGCCCGCTCCGCGACGGCCGCCTGTCCTCTGAGGTGCGGCCCTGCTGTAGCACCTGACAAACCCCTGCACTCCCAAATCCCGAAACCGATGGGAAAGCAAGAGGCTAAGTTCTCCTTAAAACGGTAAAAATGGAATGTGGAGGGACTCCACTAGTGCCAGATGTAGAGCTTGTCCAAACATGGATTTATTGGGGAATTTCTCTGTTGAAAAGTCCATACTCGGTTCTACCCTGGTATAAATTAGAAAAGGGGGCTGATTCCGGTGCCATATGACTCTATTATCAAAAGGATTTATACAGGAAGAAATAAATACACTGAAAATATCAATCCTTACAATATTTTCTAGTGGATTTTTGAAAATACTTTTATTTTCTTGCTGCTGCTGAACTAGAGCAACAAAGCTGCCTCAAAGAATTAATATGAATTTAAACAATACCACATAAAGTATTTGTAAAATGCAGAAGTAGGTTGCTACTTTTTTCCCACAGAAATACTGCAAACTGTAATTCTGGACTTGCCATTAGAGCATAGCTTTTGAACTAGTAAATTTAAAATAAATAGCGGAACTGTCTCAGAAAGACTAAATTTTAAGCTGGTTCAAAGCTTCATGCCATTCAACAAATACTATAGAGGCAGCTACTGTAAATATGTATTTCCTCATACATAAATAGATGAAAAGGAGACATTTTCTCAAATATTGATTGATTTTAACATAAATAATTTTTATTTAATCAACTTTTTTGTTTTTATTTCTTGAAAATATTGATTAATTTTTAACTTTCCATTTCAAATTCTAAGACATTGTGTGTTTACATAATGTAAGTGTACTCCTTCAGACTGTGCAAACCCAGGTCAATTAAAAGCATGTAGTAAAGGTTATGCTCCTTTTTACAATTCTGTGTATGTGAGGTCTTTGCTTTATTTTTTCTTACCTTAAAAAGTCTCGCATCAGAACTGTACCATATTTCTGTATTCCAAAATTTACACCACATGTTTAGATGCTTTAATCGACTTTCCCATCTAATTATTGGGCAGACAGCCAAGGGTGAGAAGCACTTCATTCCTACTTCCAACATGACAGGATCTTGGCCAGCGAAGAATAACAAAAGATTTTATGATAAAGAGCTTAGAATACAATCAGGATTGCTAATGAACCCATTGTCTGGAATTAAATTCTGAAGCCACTGATACTATTCAGTAATTTGAATAAAAGTGGGGAAATGTTTGTGCTTAGAAGTATACAGTAAGCATTCATTTTGTGCTTAGAATAAATTCTGAAACCAGAAAGCATTTTTACTTCTTACTATTAGAGAATGTCTTCCTCGATTCTGGCCTCAGGCAAGTTTCCATCTTAGTTCACAACGTCCGCTTTTAGCTGACCAGACTTTAAAGTTTAAAGCCACAATACAAACAATTCATTTTTGAAAGCTATTTTTCCTTCGATTCCCTTCCCTAGGTGACATCTCCCTCAACACACACAAATCACATAAAATATATAGCAAAGCAGTCTCTCAACTGCTCTGAGACAGTTTAATTTTTGATTTTCCCCAAGCCTAACATCTGATCTGCCATATGTTTTGAGTCTTTCCAGCTCGTGGAGATCACATACTAAGTCGTAAACCTGCATGTTCTGGAGCAACACAACTAGAAAATCATGAACACCAGACATTGGTCAGTGATCCATATGATAACAGAATAATACTTATACTTACTAAATACAAAGCTGTTTGTAAGTTCTGGAGAAAACTGAATCTTCTGATTGAACAAATCAGCTACAAACAAATTAAATGCAGAAAAGTATCAAGACATAAGTGGGCTGACAATGGTTTGTGTCTCTTGGTGTCCTTTGTTTGGCTTTATCCACAATTTCAGAGATGTTCCAAAACCATTGGTCTCTAGAGAGCCCTACCTCATAACAGAAATCACTGCAAATTATTAGGTGGTCTTAAAATCACAGATGACGCCTGAAACGTAGAATTTTCACCATATGCTTGAGGTAGTTGCAATGATTAGTTTATTAAAAAAATTGTAAGAGTCAGTAATTTAAAAAAAAAAAAATATTTGCAGGTATAATCTTTTCCAGTCAAAACTGGGAAAAAACCCCACAGTTGTTTCGATGAGGAAAAGGGGAGTTTCTTCCATTTTATCCTATTGGCCAGCATTTACCATTGTGGGCCTGATGTTGCACCAGCCTTGCAAAAACTTAAACCAGGTGACTAACTTGATTCGTGGCAGCTGAAGTTACTCATGTGCATAAGTGTTTGCAAGACTGGGTCTTAAGAGAGCTAAACGCAGCTCCTGCTGGGATCTGGCAACGCGGCTCTGCATGTCCGCCGGAGGGGATCTCCCGGACCTGATACAAGGCACGGCTCCCCAGGGCTGCAGCAAGCAGCCTGCTCTTGCTGTGCCCCTAACATATGCTTCCCCAGGAAGTTTAGCTCTTGAAGTTTGATTTTTATGTGGCTAAAGTAAAATATATTTAACACAAGTTTGTTTGTTTGTTTGTTTTTTGTGGTGAGGTGGGGGAAGTGTTCTTTTCTGGACTTTTATATTTTTGTTTCCTTTTTCAATTTCTTACCTGTACATTTTTTTCTTTTATGAACTGCTCCCACTGAACCCTTCACGCATAGACTGTCCACCGAAGACTATTTTCATTATGTATAGTATTAGCATCTTTAAATTAACAAACCAAGCACATTCCTCATTCACAACTCCACCCTGAACAAATCTCATCATATACAAACGCTTTATTTTATGTCATATACTATTTAGAGACATTGGCAATTTTGCACATAAAGGAGATACTGTAATATTGAGTATCGACAGTTCACATAGCTTACACTTTTCAGGTTTTATCTTTTGAAATCATAGGCTCAATTGATAAAATGGGACATATGCAGAAAGAAGAAAAATTAGATTAATGCTGTAGTGATATTTGCTCCTTTGGAGTGTACCTCCTAGGAGGCAAGTCATTGCTGCTTCCTTTAAAAGTAAAACATAGAGAACATCTCGATACAGTGTCCATGGAGTCTGCTTTTGTATAAATGACAAATAAATCTGAAAGTTTTATCTGCAGCCACTGCTTTGGAAAATAATGCTGCTATTTTCTTCTTGTTAGTTCCAGCAATGTACTTTTTTAAAGGTAGGAAGGGAACAGATGTTTTTTAAGCTAGAGCTATTTTGTTGAAGTCAGATCTCAACAGAAGCATAGATACAACAAAATACTCCTGCTTTATTAGCTTTTTGCTCTAAATTATTCTGACTCAATGATATTTACTACTATACAATGGCTAACATCTGGATTCCAGATCCTCTGACGGTTCATGCACTTTGACAAGATTTCCTGTCATCATAATTTCTTGCTTTGGATTGGAAACTGTAATGCTATAATTGAGAAAAATTATTCAGAAACCTCTGAAAATTAATACATTTGTAGATTTCTTCCTTTTAGAAGATAAGCGTATTATAAAATCTGCAGATTTTTCCTGGAATAATTTTCTCATTTGTAAAAAATATAAACAGTTCTAATAAAAATAAATGTTATGTATAGTCCCAGTTCTGCGGTGAGCTTTGTGCAGGAACAGGGAACTTAAGTGATAATGTTTTCGTGTTGCAATGTGAGCCTATTTATTGTTTTATCAAACTAGTTCTCTAGGGAAAATGAAGTCTTTTTCTGTCCATGTTTTGAAGTAATACGCACTGTTTATGAACTTCATTTTGTGTACAGTTCTGGCAATTTTAAAAAAAATTACTCATGGTAGTCTTCATGTATCACTCTGAATCACTGAATAACTGTATGTCCAAAGTGCTCATCTTCCAAATCCTCAGTTCTACAAATATTCCTCAGTAATACTTGCAGACCAGTTGACTTTGGGTTAGGATAGCAAGTGAAAGCTTGCTAACTTGCTACTGCTCATTAAACTAACAAGAAAATGCACTATGGAAAGAAAAGGTCCATAGAATAAATCAGGAAATGTAATTCTTGGGGAAAGAGATGTTTCTCATCTTGGAAGAGCTGCTTATACAGAAATCTTAATATGACTGAGGTGTTTGTTCACATTCAAGGGACAGAAAAAAATTTGTGAGTTTTGAAAATACACATCTGGCAGATTTTTACAACAGATTTTGTTTTACATGTAGGATTTTTATTCATCAAGAGAGTTTGTATCTGTTGAAATGTTTTTTATTTTGGCAGACAATGGTTTGAGGGGCAGACAAGGGGTAAGAGACCTTGATTCTTTGCATGACACTATGGCCATTTAGCATCTATATGTCTGATTCTTCCTCAAGGGAATTATTTTCTTGCTTTTCTTGTTTTGGTTTGTTTGTGGTTTTTTTCCCCTCCATTTTCTTTAGGAAAAACCCCAAATATTTTAGCTACTGTCCTCTTTGAAATGCTCATCGAAAAATTTCTAGGGAAGCTCATTTTCCTCACTTCCTTTCTTCCTTCCCTGGTCCCATCCTAATTACTAAGCTTACGTTTATTAAGGTGGAATAAAGCGACTCAGCCACATAAACCGTGTTTAAAGAAGCAGTGTGATCCACATGTGAAGTGAACGGGGTCCAGCCAATATGATTAATGGCTTGGTGTAGTCAGGGCTAAGATACGTGTGTATTCTAGAGATAATTCTGGTAATTTTAACCTGTCTTTCCTAGGATGACAGCCTGCTTACTCGGTTATTTCTAATAAACTTCCATACCGTAGCTATGCTGTGCATTTTAAGTTAAACAGCAACAATATGCCAATTAAATTTCTGCAGACTATATGATCTGAACACCCTACAGATCCTTAGCTTTTTCAAAGTAGGTCCGTGTATACAGATTTTGTTTGATCTCTGGTTCATGTCAACCTGGTTTTGAAACATACCGTAACTAGAAAATACTTCTTGATGATATGTTAGTTATCAGGAATGTGATCCATACTGATAGAGGGGGGGGAAAGTTCATACAGTGATCTTTCTTCAGAAATGAAGTATATTCTCCTTGCATTAAGGTAGAAAGCATACATTCCTCAAAGTCTGTACTTTTTCTCATACATATCTATTTTAAGTTTTATGATTATAAAGACCATTGCCTTGAGCCCTATGATTGTAAATTTAATAATTTGATGATTGATTATATAATAGTATTTACTGATTGCATCATAAAGAGGTTAAATGCAAAACTCTGTCTCGTGTACAGCTAACAAAGTGTGGTCTAATCCTCAGGAGAGATTTAGGATATTATTGCAGTGCAAGTAATGAACAATAGGAAGTACAAGTGCAGAATTATTACATATCCTTGCAAATGATGGAAGGGACATAAGCCAACCCTCCTGACTCCATATTGGATACCAGGAAAATGTTTGTGTCTATTCAGGAACTTCACATGTTGTGGGCCTTCGAAAGGTGTGAGGAAACTGTACTGCTGTAGACGCAGCAAGGTGTTGACATCATAGAATGCACAAAACTGTTACAAGTTATCTAATAATTGGACGAGAAGAAATGGCCTCAGGTTGTGCCAGGGGAGGTTTAGATTGGACATAAAGAAAAATTTCCTCACTGACAGGCTTGTCAAGCATTGGAACAGGCTGTCCAGAAAAGCGTTGGAGTCACCATCTCTGGAGGTATTTAAAAGATGCTTAGACACGGTGCACAGGGACATGGTTTAGTGGAGGACTTGGCAGTGTTAGGTTTACAGGTGGACTCGATGATCTTAAAAGTCTTTTCAAACCTCAGTGATTCTATGATGAAAGAATCTATTATGTTGAGTACTTAATGATAGTTCTTGGGTTCACTGACCTTCATGTATAGATGTATGCAATTCTATAGCACAAGTCTTGAAGGCATTTGAACAGAGTATTTTTCCAATTTAACCAAATTTGTACCTCCATAAATGTCAGCAGTGTTGTATTTTTAGATTGAGAATCCTTGTGAAACAAGTATAATTCAAAAGTTGCAAATAGCGAGTATCTTACATTCTGCAGTGCAGTCACTTGTACAGATGCTTAGCTTTCAGTTTAGGGCACTTGAGGCCATTGTACCAGTTCCTGACATATTACCTTCTGAGAACAAAACCCAAAACAAAACAGAAAGTTACATGAGAAGCAGCAGAATAGAAAGCCTGAGTACACTCACATTTAAGAAATTGTCCATCACGAGATGGGTTTGTTCCAAGCAAACTGTGGCCTCCACGTTGCAGAGCATGTCAGGAGTAGGCATTGTATTAGATTGAGCATGTTCTGGGAAACTTCCAAACTAAGAAATAAAGGCAATGACTGAAGCCTGGGGACTTCTCACCATCACAGAAACATTTGAGTTCAAAATCCCACTGCACTTTGGCACAAAACACTGAAGATGGTTTACACAGACTCAACTTATCCTCAAAGTAGCACAACTGCTTTGGTGACAGTGGAGAACCTGAGATATCAACATGTTGTAAAGAAAGAGAAAAACTTCTGTCACACGGAATTTTTGATAAAAACGAAGAGGCAGCAAGGAACACAGTTGAAAAATGCAGTATGTTGACACACTACCAAAAGAAACAGAGTTAGATACGAAACACTTTTATAACAAGCTGACTACTGACAACGATACAGAAAGTAGGTGACAGCGTTTCAAAGTCAAGACATTCTACATACTTATTGATGTGTTTACAACATAGATGAAAGAGGAGTTTCAAGATTTCACAAATGCAGGCTGACACATTGACGTTGATAAAGTTTTCAAAACATCTTCTCATATAAAACCATGAAGAAAACTTTGTAATTTGCATATTTAGTCCAGCTATTCACTGTCCAGTCCTTTCATGTATTAATTCAGACCATCTAGACTTACTAGTTAATTTTTTGTAAGATATTCAGAAGAGGACATACATACTTGCATACCTAAAGAAAAGATGGAATGGTCAGGGTACTGAGGCTCTATCTACAGAAGAACTCAGGATGCCGTAATGCTCTGACAGTTTTGTGTGTCTTCTGCTGGAATGTGGTGGTGTATGTGTTTTCTACTGAAATGTCCTGTGGAAAATTTAAAGCCTTGGCTTCCTACGTCATTCTGGGCTGGACGTGGGAACTAGTGCATCACTACAAAGTATGGTAGGGTTCTCCCTTCCCATTCTTCCAAACAGCATCATAGTTACAGCAGTCACTTAAGATCGCTTCCCTTTTTATGAAGTCATTTCAATCCACATCTCCCACCTTCTGAGTTAAAACTCCAGTTAGTCAATTACTAGGTTTTGTGGGCCAGGCCTGTCTCAGCTCTTTCATGGTAAAACCATTTGAAATGGTATGGAATAATTAAATCTTACGTAGAAAGAATGCACATGTGCCAACACAACTGTATGGCTCAGGAAAACCACATGAGAGTTGGTAGACACCCCAACACCCCCCTCAAATCACTGCATTCCCCTAGGCTACAAGAGAATACAGTCACCTGTGCTATTGTCCAAATACTTAATTCATGCAAAGGAACCCAACCAAATACCCACTACAAGGAAGCAAAGTACTTCCAGTGACATCAGTGATGTTTGGATCACATTTTCAAGGAGAGCCAAAAGGTCAAATCAATATTTAAAAGTGGAAAATGTAATTTGTTCACATTCTAATGAAGCTGAATTGCAGGAGTGGATTTTAGGTAGCTTTTAAAACTCTTGAATTTGGTATGAAAGAAACAAAAGATTAAAAATTCATACCTTAAACAGAATGTTTTTGCAAATCATACTAACTTCGAAAAAATTAATAAGATCAGTTTAACCTAAACTGTTGCTGCAGCTAAATGCTAAATGTTAGAAAGTGTGGGTTTCAAGCGTTTATTAGCATTCATTACTTCTTCATACTCATTTAAGCACTGTGTTTTCCTGTCAAACAAGCTAGAATTGCAACATCTAGGCAAATTACTTTAACATTTGGTCTTCATAAGCTGACTACAAAATACCCAGTCTGGAAAAAAAAAAAATCATTTCTTTGTGACAAGGAAGCGTGGTTTGTTTCCTGAGAAGTCGCTGATAGATTTGTTTTTGCATATATTTTTAGCTAACTAAAATACTACCTGAATATCAGAGAATGTTATCTATCTCCTGTCACCTTCTTTTAGCTCTTGTTTTTCTCTTGGCTTTAGCCTCTACTGAGACACAGTTGTATGACCAAGGCGTCAGTAAGAATCTCCAGCATGAGCTCCTGCATGTAAAAAGCCATTAAATTTCACCAAGTCACTCCCTTTTTGAGACTTGTAACTTTTCCTTTTCTCTCCACCCTTTTTTGTTTTCTCCAAAGTGTGACCTTTGGCCTATATTCACCGTCTGTGCATAGACTTTGGAAGCAGAGGGATTTGAGGCAGAAACATTTCCTTGGGCAATAGAAGTGGCAACAGCAGGAGTACCAGGGAAAACAAAGCGTTAGGATAAATCTCCTCTAAAAAAAAAAAAAAACCACACCAAAAAAAAAAATCACAGTGCCAAGCTATTCCTCCCAGCTACTACATACGTATGGGCAAGAATCTTAATCACCAGTGCATGAGGTACAGAGTATAGATCTACAGAACTTTAGAGTCAACTTAGATAAACTCACAGTGTTCAATAGAAATAATAGTAATTAAAAAAAAATAGTGGAGTGTGAGCAAGAGAAATGTACTAAAGTGTTAAGACACCCGGTGTTCAAGCAATTTTAGAGCAGTATTTATTGTGTTGCCAGTCGGGACGCTGCAGCTGAGAGCTGTGCTATGCAGGTCTAACCACTGCTTCCCAGATGCCAAAGGAGAGCAGAGACTCAAGGCAGTTGTCGTGATGGAGGTGAGATGTATCACCACACCAACAACCGTGCAATACAGCAGTGGACATCAGCTCGGTGGAGGAGGGTTACTCAGCAAAAGAAAGAAAACAAGCATAGGGAAGGGCTCCAAGAGTGGCTGAGACTGCTAGAAGGGGCATCTGGATCCTGTCTCCCTGGGTTTGACAGCACCCCATCGGCCAGTTCCAAAAGGAAGACCTGGTCCCATTTACTCACAGGTATTTTGTGTTTCAAAAGTAAATTCTTATTTCCCCAAATACATTCCAAGCTCTTAAGATACAGCCGTTACTACTGCTTCTTGTAATCTGTTTCACAAGGACTAAGGGAATTTGCAGTGGTCTTTTCACAGAGACTTTCTGCTTTGTCATTAGCTCACGGGGTGCGTGCTGTGCCCATTTTAAGGGTGGAAGATAGAGTTTGGGTGTTCCCCGGTCCTTCCTACCTGACACCGAGAGCATTAGACATGCCTCCAGCACTAAATATAGACCAACGTACATTGGAAACCTGGAAGTACAAGCACACACACGTACTAGTAGGCATAGCTCTAAGAGCAAAAACTGATCTACAGCAATTATCTTTGGGAACTCCCCCTTTGAGACCACCACTGCTGCATGTCCAACCTAAAATAAGCGTCTTAACCGCTATTCCTTTCTGCCAACTAAACCGTCGTACCATGTGCCACTGAAATACAAGGCATTTTGAGGACTCAGACTAATTGCCCAGTAACTACCACCTCTATTCTCTGGTAGAAAAGCACAGCTTTATTTTTAACTGTTATAACTATGGATTCCTTTGTTGATTTCCGGGAGCCGACAAGCATTATCATCACAGTAGGAGAAATGTAAGATTTTAAGATACATGATACCAGTGCTAGGCAGTTTGCTTGCCTTCAGCTTTATACTTGAACAGTTTGGTACAGATTCAAGGTGATGCTTGAGAAATTTCCTTAATAGCAATGTGCTATAATTTGTTAAAACTGCCATCTTTCTGTTGAAGACCATTTCCAGGTAATGTGGTGGAGCAGGACAGAATCAAGTCTGTTCTCCAGAGCAAGAGGACAGCTTTCATTGCTGACAAGGGACAGAGAAGTAAAAGCTAGTGAAATACCATAATCACCATCAGTGCGACACAGGAATTAACACAGTTGAATCAATCATAGAATGGTTTAGGTTAGAAGGGACCTTAAAGATCACCTAATTCCATCCCCCCTGCCATGGGCAGGGACACCTCCCACTAGACCTGGTCGCTCAAAGTCCCATCCAGCCTGGCCTTCAGCATTTCCAGGGATAAGGCCTCCACAGATTCTCTGGGCAGGAATAAGAGGTGCAGTTCCACCTAGAGGTGGTGGAAAAATAGAGCTTTCTTTTTGGTAAAATTCTAATACCTCAGACTGCTTCTCTTTTAAAATACCCAATTGTTTTGAGGTTTTCCATCAAAACCTTGGGGAAAGGTGGTATGTCCAAGTGGAACATTTTGATTATGGTGAAATTTCAGCAGAACATGTCTTTGCTTCAACAATGTTTCAGTAATTTCTAATTCATTCAGAACAGTCTTGTAGAAAAAGGCATTAAAATGAGATTTTCCAGGTGCAGAATATTTTTTTTAATTTCAACTATATTTTTGTATTATCTACATTTTTTCCTAGCTTTATTTTAATAGTTGATATATTGGCAATGTTATTTGCTGCTGTCATAAAAACAAGCCATCTTTATCACAATGATTTATGTATCTGAAGTCATATATAGTTGACATTCACATGAAATGCTATTTTTATATTATATTTTAACATTATACCAAGACCTGTTGGCCATGTGTTTGGAAAGGATTAAAAAAAGCACTGTCCTTATATTAAATTGGGGAGAGGGGCTTGCTACTTACCAGATTTCTATTGGCTATTCATGATATTTCACGTAACTGCTATTTTAAACATCAAGACCCACAAGAAATATCTATAGAAATATTGGAAAAGAGACAAAAAAACCCTGTCACTAAACACAAAAGATGCTGCATTTCATTACTGTAGTTGTTGTACTAAACCAAGCTTCCAGGTTAATAATCTACCAGTTCTCAGGAAAAAGAGACAAAATATTCAATCATATACATCCAATTTCTCTGCTTTAAAATTAATTCCTTTCAAAGAAGGCAACAGTTAACACAGCAGAGGGATTTTTGCCCCTTTGCAATGCGCTACAGTTCTAAAACACTAGCTGGAAATAGGACTTCAAGGCAGCGGAGGGGAGCATAAGCTGAGTTCAGGAGCCTTCTGTGATTCTGCATCCATTGAATCATTAGTACTTCTGAAACTCGAGAAAACTGGGTATTGTATAAAATAGCTGGAGGGAACAGCTTCAGAACATTAAAATACAGTCCACGGGCAATTTTCTAAAAGAACCCCCCTCCCCCTTTCCATAGTTCTGTCCTCCTTTTTAATATTTTAAGCTAGATGCCTTAAGTGATATATGTATTACTTTCCTTTCAGTATAAAATTTCTCTCTTTGACGGACTGCTTTGGTCTGGGGGCCCCAGCGCTGCTGTCTGCTGGGGGCTGCAAACCACTTCCCTCAGCCCCCCGGGAGCCCGGCACACCTCCGCCAGGGATGCTGCTGTGCAGGCTACGGCACAGTTTTCTTTGTATGTATTGCTTTCTTCTTCTGTATAGGGGTATGGAACAGTTTTCTTATGAACCGCAGTTCTTTGTTCTCCTGTTGGTAGCTCTTCAGAGCTGCAAGTATGGTAGGCACATGGAAAACACTAGACGGTACTGCTGCTGCTCTTCGTTAACCGGTGAGCTGAGGGGTAATTTCTACCTCTGCTACATTGATGTAAACAGGAGTAAATACAGTCTTGTCTATAATGCTAAACTAAGATAAAATATACATGAGCAAGAGTAGCTGAAGCCTGTAGTTTTGGGGTGGGGAGTTGGCAGCTTTTAGAGATTTACAATTTTTAAATTTTTTAATTTTAAACTGCAGGAGTTCGAGGCAAAGTTTCCCCTGAGTCATGAGCAGGGGCAAAGACTGAAAGCACACCGGTCACTTCATTGTGGGAGGGGTGGGCTTAGAAAGGCTTGCTGGTTTTGTTTGGCTGTTTGTAGAGTCAGTTCTAAGGGGTTTCTGACAAACAACAAGAACAAAGGAGCTAGTTTAAAAACATAAATACCTGTAGTTTCTCCTGGTTTTAGAGTAGTAAAGCCTTGTGTGCATGTACACACGCATAAACTATAATAGCAGCGAAGTGGGCACAGTTTAACTTGTATGCAAAACTAGGTGTTAGATTAAAAAAAACCAACCCAAAACTGTTCTCATATCAATGACAACTTAAAAAATAATATAAATGCTACAAGTATAAAAGATACTATGAGAAGAATGTTTCAAGCAAAGTCAGCTTTCCTGCTTCTTGATTCTGGGAGCTGATTCTCCTCTTTTTACTCCTTTTTACACCACTGATGACAACATATGGAAAATGTGAATACTGTAAAAAACCCTGAATATTTTAAAGTGAGCATTGATGGATAGAATGTACACAAAACTCATAGTTTTAAAATGAGCATAAAGTAGTGTGCTGTTCAAGCAATAGTGTACAGTATCATGCTTTCCTAAAGTGATCTTTTAATTAGAAGAATTTGTTCTTGCTAAAGCAGAACGCAGATGTGAAACAGGTAATTGTTTACCTGTGGAACGTACACAGGAGAAGAAATTCAGCAGTATCTAAAGGACTGTAATAGTGGAACAGTGAAGTTACAATTGCCTAGAAACAGCATAAGAGAGTGGAAAATTTAGCCCTGTACATCAGTTTAAATAACAGCCTGCATGTATGTTGTTAGATCATATTGAAAGTGACGTTCTGTTAAGAGGATTCAGCCAATGAAGCTGCACTGATGTAAGCTGGGGCAGAATTTGGCCCTGCCTATCACATATATTATACATGCACTGCTCATTCTCTTCTTTTGTTTTGCTCCATTCTGACCTGATGATTGTCTCTGTTGTCTGTGATGCTGACTTCATCCTTGACCCTGGCTTTCTTCCTCTCCCTGTATCTCCCGTGGCTGTGTATTACTGCTCTCATTGCTTTAGCCATCTATTTTTCTACCATAATTTCATCCTCACTGAAATCTCCCATTAAGAAATCTGATTATTTAAAGCTATCATTGAAGCTGCTTGCTTTCCCAATTTGAAATGCTTGTATTTTGACCTTAATGGTTCTCAATGTAAGCACCCAGCAGAAACATTAAAATTAATCCACGTAAGGCAAATTTTAATATAAAAGTGTGACAATTTTAATCTTCAGCTATCTCTACCAGCTCTTCATTGATTTCAGGATCTATTCAAAACATCTATCCGTGTTTTCCTCCATGGATTTTCTCCAGACTACCTTTTTATCTATAGGCTTGGCTTTCCATTCCCCCTCTTCTTAGGGAGTAACTTTCATCAGAGCTGCGTGGGTACCAAACGCTATCAAGTAAGACTGTGTTACATGCAGCTTTGTTTGCACTGGGTATATACAAATGCAGATAAGGTCAGTGGAGAATAAGGTCCCATTGGTCAATGCTATGCAAGAGTGCCCTGGGATAAACAGGCCATCTATGACACAGAATACCCCTCACTGTGTCCAAAGAGTGTATTTTGAATTAAAAAAAAAAGAAAAAGAGGAAGTTGGGTTTTCAGAGTTGAGAGGGAATGGTTAGGACACAAAGCCTATGTCTGCAAGAGTATTGAATATAATGGGGATCGTGATGGAGTAACCTCTCAACCTTTCTTCTGGCATGAAAGGCAGTGTTCGTAGGGGAAGGGGGCATTACAGTTGCCTTATTTCTTCGCCCTTACTCATAAATCTTTGAAGGATGACACCCTGCTAAGTTGTATACTTCCACAACAGCCTAAACATCCTTGTGACTAGGACAAACATGAAGACTTCTCAGCTTTCCCCAGCAACTCCAAATTAAAGCTGGAATGTTCCTCCGAATTTCACACACACGCACACCCCCGATTAGCACCATTCTCCACCACTCTGTCCTTTATTATAGCTCTGCCAGCATTGTTTATAAAACTGCTCCTAAGATGCTTCTGCTGTCCAAAACACCCTCACTCTTCTCAGTCTTTCCATCCAATCCTTCTGCTTTCCCATTTGTTTTCAAACTTCTTATAATACCCGTTTCTGAGTGACTCCAATAAAAGGAGAATTAACAAATTCCAATTAACAGAGGGACAAAAGAGGGAATAAAAGAGATCGCTGTGACAGTAAGCAACATCTGAAGAGTTCCCTGGACTTGCACAAATGTCAGTTTACAACTGCATTTGTACCAAAACCAGTAACATCTCACCTTGTGTTTGTGCAAGACACACGATAGCCACTAGGTAGCTGACAACTCCTATGGATGAAGTATGAACAGCCACCATTGCCTCCCTCATTCCCCTTTCAGGGATGCTCGAAGCAAGTACATTTCCAGTTAGGGAAAAGAACTGGAGTGCCTCCCTGTGCTACTCGTGAATGAAGTTCATTTTCAGATGTTTTCTTAATACTAAATGTTAGAAATGGCTGTTAGACAACAACATTTCAGTTTTCACAGATAAGTGTTTGGGGGTTGCTACTTTCTTGAACAGTGACCTTATTTTGGACCCATTTAACTCATCATGTCCGTATTTTATAGCTATAATAGGAAGCAGTTGCATAATCAGCTCACACATTTCTCTAGCTGTGCCATATGGTCCTGTGGTTTGCATACCACAGAGTGAAGAACAAAAATAAAAATCAGAACGTAGTCATCAAAATTCTGCCCTGGAAAGCTCATGCACAGCCAAATCCTCTACTTGGAGTGTGCCCACACCAAATTACAGCGCTAAAATATTTCCTCACAGAGGATATGAAAGACATCCACAAACTCCAGAAATGGTGTTGCGTGGCAGGACTTTTGGAAAAACTAATGTACTACATGCCACCCTGTAAAAACATGCTATGATAGAAAGCAGGCAAACAGATATAGGCAAGGCAATGTGACATAAGTTTTCTAGGTGAGGTTCTATGCTTAGAGGAACATTAGAGAACTATGGTATTCGAAGGCTAAAAAAAGTTCATTTTTCATTTTTAAATGACTGTCCTGCCTATTCCAGATGCAGCCACATGCTGCGCTCCTTGGTACGGTTCCTCATCTGTCTGGAGAGGGCTTGTCTCATAAACCCAAACACGTAATGATAACAAGGAAAGCACAGCTCCTGCTTATTCGCCAGAGGTCAGAGTCAACTAGAAACATGGCACGCTTTCCCATGGGGAGAGGAGGAGAAACAGAACAGCCTTCCCACACCATCTTGTCACTGTCCTCCCTGTGCTAGAGCCCGATGTAGACCTTCTGCTCTATCCTGACACAGAGCTACACCTCTTACAAGAGACAGAAGCCACGGTAAACACCAACATTTTCTTCTACCTGCTCATAGAAGTTGCCACCTTTTCATGTAATTAGGAAAGTCAGCTCATTGTAGTTCTTTATATCATAACAGTGAAGCTAGTTTTCATTTCATTACCTGTAGCTGAGAGTAAAGAAAATAGGAAAAAAAAAAAGTCAGACAATTTTCTTTAAAAATAAATGAATCAGTCAAGTCACAGCAAACTACTCATGAGGGACTTCATCCTTGGAATTTAATACAGAACAAGCTCTGCAGTGCACCAGTACACATTTTAAATAACGCCTTTCCAAGGCATGTTATCCTCTCCTCTTAGTGAAAGAAAAAAGAAAAAGAAACAAAAGGTTATATATCCAAGGGCAATAAGTATTATCCCTAAAGTAGCTGGTAGGCACTGCAGTAGTATTGGAGACAGCTGATTTAGAGGTAGAACTACTTTCAGTCTGATCAGATTGCAAGGAATTAATTGCTTTTCTCAGATTTTAGTATTGTTGCCCCAAGGAAGAACTGAAGGCAACAGAAGCAAGCTACAAGTATATCACAACCCAGACTGAGTAATTGTTCTGATTTACTGCTGGGCTGGGAGAGCCTAAAAATCAGGTTACTTAGTTGCCTGGACTAGGATATGCAGTCCCCAATTTAAATTTCTGTATTTGCTGCCTTTGGCCAAAGAACCTGGGAGTTAGAACCAGGAGCACATACAGTTACACACAGAGAGAGCTGCCAGGCTGGAAATAGGCAGGTCAAGACCTACCCATCTGGAAGGCTTCCATGGAGAGTTTCTGCTGTATATCTCCATTAACAGAGGAGAGAAGTAATGGAGAACCAAGGTGATGAGTGCTGGATTTCTTCCGCAATAGAATCCAGCTGTGATAATGTTCTTGTCGGGGCACATCAAAGGCCAGCAGCTCTCTTAGTGCTGGGAGGGATCCCCAGGTGGGCAGGACCTCACCAGCCAGCGCTCGTCCCACCACCCCTGGGAGCCAGGGACAATCCCCCACACCCACCTGGCACTTCCCTGGGCACAGGGACAGCCCAAGGCTGGGCCAGGACATCAGCCCATGGGTTGAGGCCGTGACCAGGCAGGGCTATGAAGAGCTGGAGACCAGCATCAGTAGAGCACAGACTGACAGTCCCACTCTGGGCTCAAATGCGGCCCTGGGCAGGGTGGGGAGGGGTGTCAGCTGGGGTCAATCAGGCCCATCAGTGCCCTGGCAAGTCTGAATGTATGTAACCACTTTCAAAAAAAAAAAAGAAAGGGGGGGGGGAATAATCATATTAATATCCCTGGTTTTCCTCTGTTTGGAGAGCTAGGAGTAAAATTCCCATTCATTTCAGTAGTGAAAATTAGCATCTGTCTTCTACCAGGAGTGAAGAGGAAAGAATTGCTTGTGAATTTGTGGATCAGGAACTTACCCCTTCCACTCAGGCCCACAAAATGATGTGATGTGCAGGTGACAACTCATGCCTCGAGGTTCAGTATTTACTGAATTCAGTAAGTGAAACTATGTAATTGATGAATACTGCATGCACATTTTCTGAACTTGTGTACTTCTAATTCTACCCTTACCAGAATATTGCAAATAGTCTACAACTTTACTTTCTACAGGATATACACGCTGATTTTGTTTCCAATTTTCAGCCATGGGGGATCAAACATACCAAAATTACCATGTACTTCAAGAATTTTTTTCTACTCCTTTTACTACTCTTTTTTTGTAAGTAAAGCTTCATAAAATGTCCTAGGGGTTAGAATTTGAGTCTGTTTTCAAAGAGAAATTTTTTTGGCATATCAAACGTCTGTAGACTTAAAAATGCTGTCACAGACATCCCAGCAAAACAGACATTTATACTTGTTTTACTTTCTGTTCTCACTCTGCTTATTGTGACTAATTGTGAATCATGTTAGTGAATAGGCAGCAAATACATACTGTTAAAGAAATAACACTGTTCCACTGTTGTCTAAAAGTTTTACTTGTATTCAACATGCAGAAGATTAAAGAAAGTCCAGGAAAAAAATTACTGTCATGACTTTTTCTTTTTAAAAATTAAACTCCAGATATGAAGGCCAGTGCTACAATATTGATTCTTCTTCAAAAATTAACACAGTGAGTACTTTAGGTGTAATGCTTTCAGGACTTACTCAATGTTATCAAAATAAATGAGAAGAAAAACTATGGGTGTAGAAGCTAGCATAAAAAGTGGGGGTTTTTTGAGGAATTTTGTAAATTTCTAAATACCTGATCATGTGTAAATTGTTACACAATTAATGCACATGATTAAATTTGCTCTGGCCAGCATTAGGTATGCATCTTTGTCCACAATGACTATGCAAAATTGAAAATTTTTGGGACATCCTTTGCTTCCCTGATTCCGTCAACCAAACTGGGGTCCTTCAAAGCGGCTGCAAGCTGTTACTGAGGACTGACTGCTCCGTGCTGCCCTCCTGGACACACGTGGGCCAGTCTATCTAGCACACGCTGCTAACAGCAGCACACCACCCAGTTCAGTGCCTTCAAGAGAGTTACACATATGTTTAAAGTTACGTACACACTTAAGTGCTTGGTTGGATGAAGTCCAATAGAGCGCCTCGCAGCAGCTCCTTATTTCACATGCAAAAAATTGGTTCAAGAACAGACGTGTATACAATTACAGGCTAATTTCTTAGTCTTGATTATTTTGAGATGTTGAAAACTTCCACAAGACGTGCTCCATGGTCTTGCTTCCAGAGAAACACTACAATCGGTCTATATCCAGTTGGCAACGTCAAAATACAAGCCAGCAGCTTTTCCCATAAAACATCTTCATCTCTCTATGCAAGCCCAGGCAGCCTCAATGGACTCAACTACTTCTAACTTATAGTAGTTTTGCTGCAGTGAGTTTCAGAGGTACTGTGGGTGAGATTAAAACTCTGCTTGGATTACAGCATATGGTAATAAAACCCTGGGGGCCGATCTGTAACGCTCGGCAGGTATTTCACATGCAACCTCGTCCCCTTCACTTTTGTTTTAAGTTATCTGTAGGCACCCAGGTGCTATTGTGCACGAGCACTGGACATCTCATGACTGTATTCCCCTATATGTCTCATACTGCAACTCCACAGGGAGAATTCAGTGCTGGTATTTCAAAAAGTGCCTATTTTAACTGCAATAGACAGACCTAACTCAGGCAAAGCAATTTGCAGAGACTTCTTTTAGCCACATTCGTCTCTGTATCGTGCTCTGATTTTACCGAAGAAAATATCTGGGTCCCTAAAGTCCCCCTGCTGCACACATGATGCAGCTGATGTTTTCACACAATCACTGAGGTTGGAAGGGACCTTCGGAGATCATCTAGTCCAACCTCTTGCCAAAGCAGATTCACCGAGAGCAGGTTGGACAGGAACGCATCCAGGTGGGTTTTGAATGTCTCTAGAGAAGGAGTCTCCACCAGCTCTCTGGGCAGCCTGTTCCAGCGCTCTTGTCACTCCGTTTTGGCTAAGCAGAACATCTGGGCATCCCTCTCCTGCCTAAACCCATCGGGAGGTTGCGGACCTGGCTGTCCCGAACCAGGGCTCAGTGCCGGGGCTCAGCCCCTAGGCAGCCTCATTCGCAGCACAGGCAGAACTGAGGTCGCTATGGGAGCGCTTTGACTATGATCTGTTCCCGAAGGGAATGTTAAATGCTGGACACTTAAACGATAGTTTAAAGGCCAGGCAGTTTCAGGCTGTGGTGGTACTGCCATACGTGCAGTTAGTCCGAGCTCTGCAGACCAGCACCTCTGCCCAGAGGAGGCACAGCATTTTCCCCACAGGCTTCTTCCTGGTGTTCCTTACAGTCTTCCTTAGGCATCTTTTTGTTATTCAAAATTATTTCAGTGTATATGATCAAGAAAAGGTATTAAATTGTTCTGTTCCTTTCACAGGCAGTTCTTGGAACTTAGCGATGGGGATGGGTTTAGTCCATTTTCCAGAAAGTGCCTCTACCAAGGAGAAATGCATAAAGAAAAGAGTATTTCATCTGGATAACCCAATGTTTCCATTACAATCACATAACATCTAATTATGTACTCCATAAATCTTCATATTTTGTTATGAAGCTCATAATAACAAAGTCTGATAAATAGATTCTCTCCCCTGGCCACTAGCAATTGAGTAGAAAAAATACTTATTTATGAAGCTTTATTAATAAAATGTGAATAATTCAAACAGCTTCTTCAGTGAAGAAACAGCAGTAGAGTATATTCTTATTTGCATATAAATGAAATGATGCTTTAGTGTCAGAGTGAAGAATTAAATAATATGAATTTTTACAGTGCAGTCCTGACACCCTCATAAATATTATGGTCATAAGTTGCACTTTCCTAAAAATCTCATTTTATCTTTTATTACAAAAATATGACCAAAGGGCCAAGTCCTGCTTATTTTACATGTGTGAGTATTCCCAAAGACAACACAATTATTCAGTAAGTGAGGTTACCAGATTCAGCCTTATGTCAGATAGCGGAGCAAAAGCACAGCGGTGTCTACATATCTATTAGGAGAACAGAATTTCTTATTTAACCACGAGAAAAACCTTGCATGTTGGTAAAATATAGAGAACAACAAAGACAATTGTAACTCACGTTCAAACAGACGCTCCGGGTGAGGCCAATATACAACACGGGGAAAAGGAAAGCTAATACCTGTAAGGTGCCAGTGTTCCCCTTGGTTAAGGTGGGTACCAGTTTGGCCAAGCCCAGTATTCCAGTTAGGCTGTAAGCAATCCCCAAAGCTGCAGCAAATAAGAGAACATTTGAATTACTTTAAATAGATTGTTGCAGCTGAGGAAAGCTTTGATTTTGTCTATTTTAATTCTGTCTACAGGCTGAAAAAGTCTCTGAAGCACAACCTCAAACCGGCTATCTGGCTTTGCTTTTGGCTGAGCTTTCTGGAAGGCAGCTCTGCAGAGAG
>VZSF01000218.1:0-18172 GCA_013398295.1 Chionis minor
GCCAGGAGGGGATGCAGGAACGCCTTCAGGGGAGGATGGTGGTGTCGGGTGCAGAATTTCCAGGGAAGATACAGGAGTGTCCCGGGATTGGGGGGATGTACCAGTGCCGGCGGGTTAACATGAGGCCCCGCTTGTCTCCCCTGCAGGTGAGACTGGTCAGACTGGGCTCCAGTGCCTGGGCGGCAGCACTGCCAGCAGGTAGGTCAAGGGACACGGGGGTGACGGTGGCTGTGTCCCTCTGCCACCCCTGGCCCCGCTGCCGGGGGGCTGCCGGGGCCCTCGCACGCCCAGGGACGTGGGTGCTGGGTGCCACGTGCTGGCTGGTGCGAAGGCCCTTCCCGGCTCCCGAGGCAGGCTCGGGGTGCAGCGGGATGGGGACACGCGCTGGGATGCTGGCTGTGGGGTGCAGCGGGATGGGGACACGCGCTGGGATGCCGGCTGTGGGGTGCAGCGGGATGGGGACACGCGCTGGGATGCCGGCTGTGGCCCGGGGAAAGGGCCAAGCCGGCGTCAGGGAGCGTGACGCCACGGTCCGAAGGTCCCTGGGGCTCGGCCTCACCCCGCCAACCCAGCCCGGTTAATTATTTGCCCGGCTGATGAACTTGGAGGATCTCAGGGGCTCGGCGGGACTTTGAGACGGCCCTTGGCCAGGCACGTGGGGCTGCACCCACCACCCACCACCCCCCGGCCAGGGTCACCGCAGCCAAATGGGGGGGTGGAATTAGTGAAGCTCGTTAGCAGCAAGCAGCTACTTCCAGTTTCCCAGCACGGAGAAGAGGATGGAGATGCCCCATGGCTCGCAGGAAGCTGCCCGGGCTGCTAGCTGTGTTCAAAATTTGCTCCTAAAATTCCCAGTTACAGCAAAATCTCCCAGTAAAACCTGCCGCCGGCTCCAGTTCCTCCAGCAGAACCACATCAGCTGTTTTAAAATACCCCCTTGGCCAGCTCAGTGCCAGCAGAAAGGGGATTTCCCGGGGAAAGGTTTTAAAAAGACAGTTTAATGCTCCGAACCTTCCCGCTGAAATAAGCGTTGAGCCCGTTTGCTTTTCCATGCGGCCGGGAACAAGTTTCTCACCCCGTTTCCTGCGGGAAACGCTCCATTCAGCATCACCGGGAAACGGGGAGGATTAAAGCCCGTGTATTAATTTCCCTTTTCCGCCACGCCGTGGCTGAGCTTCAGGATGCTCAAGTGAAATTCCTGCTCCTCCTCGCACTGCACTGGGGGGCTCCGGAGTATTTTAGGGGGTGGCCCCACCAGCCTGCCCCCTCCCTAGCCCATTCCTGGGGCTCCCCCGGCTGCGTTCCGACACCGCCCCGCGCGAGGCACCCCTCGCCCTCTCCTGCTTTTCGGCAGCGGGACAGGGAAGGGACAGCCCGGACAGGGAAGGGACAGCCCAGAAGGGAAACCCTGGCCCCATGGGGTGCACCTTGGTGAGGTGCTGACACCGGGGGGGCTCACGGCGGGGGTGTCATGTCGGGGTGCTCGTGTTTGGGTGCTGACACCGGGGCACTGATGTTGGGGGGCTCATGCTGGGGTGCTCACCCCAGGATGCTTGGGTGGGGGTGCCCACGTGGGGACGCTCATGTTGGGGGGCTCGTGTTGGGGGGGCTCATGCTGGGGGGCTCANTCCTCGTCCTGGGGGGCTCATGTTGGGTGGCTGAGGCTGGGGTGCTCATTTTGGGGTGCTCCCATTGAGATGCTTGTCTTGGGGTGCTCATATCGGGGTGCTCACATTGGGGTGCCCATGTTGGGGGGCTCATGTTTGGGGGCTCCCATTGAGATGCTTGTGTTGGGGTGTTCGCATTGGGATGCCCACGTTGGGATGCTCGTGTTGGGGGGCTCATGCTGGGGTGCTCATGTTGGGGTGCTTATGTTGGGATGCTCCCATTGAGATGCTTGTCTTGGGGTGCTCATATTGGGGTGCCCAAATTGGGGTGCCCATGTTGGGGGGTTCATGTTGGAGGGCTCATGTTGGGGGGCTCACATTGGGGATCCTTGTGCTGGGGGGCTCATGTTGGGGTGCTCCCGTTGGGGTGCCCATGTCTGGATGCTCACGTTGGGGTGCTCCCATCAAGATGTTTGTGTTGGGGTGCTCATGTTGAGGCACCCATGTTGGGATGCTCCCGTTGGGGTGCCCATGTCTGGATGCTCACGTTGGGGTGCTCCCATTGAGATGCTTGTGTTGGGGTGCCCATGTTGGGGGACTCAGGTTGAGTGGCTTATGCTGGGGCGCTCACATTGGGGGTCCTTGTACTGGGGGGCTCATGTTGGGCTGCTCCCATTGGGGTGCCCATGTTTGGATGCTCACGTTGGGGTGCTCCCATCGAGATGCTTGTGTTGGGGTGCTCCCGTTGAGGCACACATGTTGGGATATTCTCTTTGGGGTGCCCATGTTTGGATGCTCACCTTGGGGTGATCACAGTGAGATGCTTGTGTTGGGGTGCTCATGTTGGGGCGCCCGTGTTGGGATGTTCTCTTTGGGATGCTCATTCTGGGTTGCTCACGTTGGGATGCCCATGTTGGGGTGCTCACAGTGAGATGCTTGTGGTGGGGTCCCCATGTTGGGGTGCCCATGTTGAGGTGCCTGCACTGGGGTGCTCTCGTTGGGGTGCCCATGTTGGGATGTTCTCTTTGGGATGCTCATTCTGGGTTGCTCACGTTGGGATGCCCATGTTGGGGTGCTCACAGTGAGATGCTTGTGGTGGGGTCCCCATGTTGGGGTGCCCATGTTGAGGTGCCTGCACTGGGGTGCTCTCGTTGGGGTGCCCATGTTGGGATGTTCTCTTTGGGATGCTCATGCTGGGGTGCTTGTGTTGGGGCGCCCACTTTGGGACACTCAGGATGAGGTGCTCATGTTGGGGTGCGAACAGTGCTCAGGATGGGGTGCTTGTGCTGGGGTGCCCACACCAGGGATGCTCACGTTGGGGTGCTCCCATCAGGGGTGCTCACGTTGAGATGCTCGTGTTGGGATGATCATATTGGGGATGCTCATGTTGGGATGCTCACATTGGCGTGCTCACAGTGAGATGCTTGTGTTGGGGTGCTCACGTTGGGGCACCCATGTTGGGATGTTCATGCTGCAGTGCTCATCGTGGGGTGCAGAGTGCTCAGGGTGCTCACGTTGGGGTGCCCATGCTTGGATGCTCATGTTGGGGTGCGAACAATGTTCATGCTGGGGTGCTTGTGCTGGCGTGCCCACACTGGGGGTGTTCACGTTGGGGTGCTCCCATCAGGGGTGCTCACGTTGACACGCTCATGTTAGGATGATCATGCTGGGGCTGCTCATGTTGGGGTTCTCACTTTGGGGTGCCCACCTTTGGATACTCATGTTGCTTATGTTGCATGTTGGGGGTGCTCACATTGAGATGCTTGTGTTAGGGTGCCCACGTTGGGATGTTTGCGTTGGGGTGCTCATGTTGATGGGCTCATGTTGGGATGTTCTCTTTCGGATGCTCATGTTGGTGATGCTCATGTTGGGGGGCTCATGTTGGGATGTTCTCTTTCGGATGCTCATGTTGGTGATGCTCATGTTGGGGTNCACGCTCATGTTAGGATGATCATGCTGGGGCTGCTCATGTTGGGGTTCTCACTTTGGGGTGCCCACCTTTGGATACTCATGTTGCTTATGTTGCATGTTGGGGGTGCTCACATTGAGATGCTTGTGTTAGGGTGCCCACGTTGGGATGTTTGCGTTGGGGTGCTCATGTTGATGGGCTCATGTTGGGATGTTCTCTTTCGGATGCTCATGTTGGTGATGCTCATGTTGGGGGGCTCATGTTGGGATGTTCTCTTTCGGATGCTCATGTTGGTGATGCTCATGTTGGGGTGCCCATGTTGGACTGCTCATGTTGAGGGGCTCGTGTTGGGATGTTCCCCATGCTCACACCGGGGTGCTCATGTTGGGGTGTCCCCTTTGGGATGCTCATGTTGGGGTGCTCCCATTGCGATGCTTGCGTTGGGGTGCCTGTGTTGGGTGCCCACGTTTGGGTGCCCATGTTGGGATGTTCATGCTGGAGTGCTCATGTCAGGGTGCCAACAGTGCTCATGATGGGGTTCTTTTGCTGGGGTGCCCACACTGGGGGTGCTCACGTTGCGGGTGCTCACATTGGGATACTCATTCTGGAGTGCCCGTGTTGGGGTGCTCGTGTTGGGGTGCTCATGTTGAGGTGCTCGTGTTGGTGTGCCAATGTTTGGATGCTTATGTTGGGGTGCTCACAGTGAGACGTTTGCCTTGGGGTGCCCACATTGGGGTGCCCATGTCAGGATGCTCACGTTGGGGTGCTCATGTTGGGGTGCCCATGTTTGGATACTCACATTGGGGTGCTTATGTTGGGTGGCTCCTGTTGGGGTGCCAACAGAGTGCTCATGTTGCGGTGCTCCCACTGAGGGTGCTCCCACCAGGGTGCTCATTTTGGGGTGCTCATGGGACGAGGGCCGCTTTCTGCCAGGACGGAGTTGGAGGGCGGTGAGCAGGCTCTGCTGGCCCCGAGAGGCTTCGGGATCCTGGATCTGACCCTGCAACCTCCTGCACCACCCAGCATCCCGCGCCTCCACCTCCGTGCTGCATACACGCACCGCGGGGAGCCCCCAGGGTCCTGCACCCCAAATCCCATGGGACCACCGTATCCCTGCATACGTAAAGCAGGAGGAGAAACAGCTGGTTACGCAGCTTTTCCAGAGTCTCCTTCGCCTTTGGAGCGAACAAACCGGCTGGGCGTCCTGCTCTGCCAGCTCCCCGTGTTGACAGATCCTGCACACAGAGCAGAGCCTCCTTCTTAAATAAATATTTGACCGAAGGCATGAGCTGCTGCGCGGGAAGGCGGGTGGCAGGTCCCGATGCTGCGCTGGCCCCGCGGTGGCGAGCACGGCCCATCGCCAGCAGCCCGGGAATGCTCGCCCTGTTTTTTCTTTGCTTTTCACTATTTTTCAGGCTAAAAGCAGAGAGCGGGGACAGAAGTGGGAGTGGGACACGTTTCATCCCGTTTACTCGGTGCTATCCTACCCTTGCATTAGCCGGGGAAGCCCCCCAGTGTGCTGGAGTGGGGGTACCCTCCCCGGCTCAGCATCCCCTCTTCTCCCTCCCTGCAGGCACCCCTTCTCCCGCTGAGCCCCGGCAGCCGGCGGACGGCCCCGTGGTGCCGGGGGAGCCGGATAACCCCGCTGTGGGGGACTACGTGCCAGGCTGGACACCCCATTCCCACGCACCCTCCGGACCAGCCCCGAAGACCCCCGAGTTCCTGCGGCACCGGCAGCTGCCGGTTTTGCCTGAGGATGCCGGCACATCCGCGGCGTACCCTGTGCCGGATGCCGAGGGACCCGTCTATGAAAGCGTCCAGTACAAATCTGGGATGCTGAAAAATTCTTGGGATGCTGGCAGCGCCCCAGGGGACTCCCAATCCCTGCCTGCCGTGGAGGAGCCGAGCATCTCCGCGCAGGAGCTCATCGCCCAGGAGGAGCCGGGCAGCGAGGGGAGCGCCAGCCCCGTGTACGCCCGGGTATGCAAGATGCCGCGGGCACCGCAGCCCCCACAGCCCGCCGGCCCCCCTGAAGACGAAGAAGAAGCACCTCCATCGCTGCCGGAAAAGCGCTTCGATGTGGCATAGGATGCCCCAGAAATGTTTTGGAGCTGCCTCAAGCCCGGCCGGTTCGTGCAAGATTGATGGAGGGTTTTCCCAGCTGCGGGCAGAAGCGTGGGCAGGCACAGGCAGCAGCTCTGGAGAGCCGCCCGCTCCCTTCCCAACTCTAAAATTAAGTGTAGGTGGCCCAGGTTATCCCCCTACATCCAGCACGGGGGTCCCCGAGTGTCCCTCTGGGACATGCCCATCGCTGGGGGCCTGTGGGGAGTGGCAGCGGGGTGACCCTGACACGGGTCTGACCGAAGGAAAAAGGCAGAAGAAAAATGCGTGACTATTTTTGGAGAAGCTTCAAAAAAACCCCAAAAATTACTTCCATGCCTCATCCAGCTCAGATTCCCTGGGAAAAATCACCTGTAGCACAGTCTTGCTTCCCAGGAGCGAGAGGTTTTGGATGGGGAGCTGTGTAAATAATCCTTAATTGCTATTTTAATATTTTTTAATGACCATGCTGTGCTCTGCTCCATCCCTGGGGCGGTTTGGATGGACTCTGCGGGGGGAAGGAGCATCCCGCAGCTGGGGCTTGGGCAGGGGTGGGGGCAGCGGCCACGTTTTGCTGGATCCTGGGTGTGGGCTGGCCTGATAGAGCGGTGGGACTCAGCTTATCTCCTCCCTGAAAGGCTGGCAGGCCCCGGAGCGGCCTGGAGAACAGCGTGCAATGGGAGCAGCGGTTATGTGGGGTGACTGAGATAACACCACTGTGCCTAATCCCAGGATGTCCCCGTAACTCCGCTACGGCTACAACCACCTCAGGCAGCTCCATGGGGACCATCACGGCGCCATCACCCCCCCTTTGCCATTTGGTGGTGGCCACCAGCAGATGCTCATTCCAAAGTGGCCAAACCCAAGGAGACCCGTTGTCCCTACCCCACCACAGAGGCAGTAGGGTGTCCCAGCTCTCCATCCCCACAGTCGTCCATCCTCTCCTCCCTCTTTCTTGCATCATAGAAACCTCCAAAGCAGCCTGGGCTACAACCCCAACCTTCTCCCCTTTTTGTTCCTGAGCTCTGCATCCCGATGTAGCAGAGCTATGTCCCACGGAGACGTGGCATTGTCCCCTCAAAGCGCCCTCACCAGGCTTTGCTTCTCCCCTCCTGCATCCGCCCCTACCAGCACCGATGCTGGTGGCTGACGTGCCGTGGGCCACAGCGCAGAAAGCCAGGGTGGAGACTATGCCGCTATGCGGTAGCTTTGTTGGGACTGAGTCAGAATTTTAAAAAAGGGATTTCACTTTAAAGGGAAAAAACCCATCAAAAAAACCTAGCCCGCGACATTATTCCTGGCTCAGGAGCTGGGGACGTTTCTATTTTCACTTTTTGCTAGTTGGAAGCGTGCTGCTGTACGCAGCGGGGTGAGTCATCTCGGCACAGCCCCGGCACGCCGGGTCCGGCACGGCCTTGCCAGCACGGCCGCATTCGGTGAGGTGAGGTTTGGGTGGCTCGGAGGTTTCTGCTCGCCTGCGTCTCGCCCCCCGTGCAGACCCACCACCCCCTGGAAGCATGGGCTGCCATCGGCGGAAGGAGGTGCTGCCCCTCGGGGGCTACAGATGACTGACCCCCTGGTGTGGTTGGGGCTGGTGGGGTCTATATGCTCACCCACCTTCCTACACACTCATCTGTCCTTCCTATATGCTCATCGGTCCTTCCTATACACTCACCTGCCTTCCTATACGCTCATCCACCTCACTATACACTCATCCACCTCACTATATGCTCATCCACCTCACTATACACTCACCCAACTTCCCACACGCTCACCCGCCTTCCCATATGCACAACTGCCTTTCTATAGGCTCATCTGTCCTTCCTATATGCTCATCGGTCCTTCCTAGACACTCACCTGCCTTCCTATACGCTCATCCACCTCACTATACACTCACCCAACTTCCCACACGCTCACCCGCCTTCCCATATGCACAACTGCCTTTCTATAGGCTCATCTGTCCTTCCTATACACTAACCTGCCTTCCTACACACTCATCCGCCTCATTATACACTCACCCACCTTCCCACACGCTCACCCGCCTTCCCATACACACAACTGCCTTTCTATATGCTCCTCTGTCTTCCTATACAGTCCCCTGCCTGCCTAGACATTCACCTGACCTCCTATACACTCACCTCCCTTCCTACACACTCCTCCACCTTCCTATATGCTCATCCACCTTTCAACACACTCATCTGCCTTCATATATGTTCACCTGCTTTCCCATACGCCAATCCACCTTCCTAGACACTCACCCACCTTCCTATATGCTCACTTGCCTTCCAATATGCTCACCTGCCTTCCTATATGCTCATCTGTCCTTCCTATACGGTCACCTGCCTTCCTACACGCTCATCTGCCTTCCTATATGTTCTCCTGCTTTCCTATACATCAATCCACCTTCCTATGCACTCACCTGCCTTCCTATATGCTCATCTGTCCTTCCTATATGCTCACCTGCCTTCCTACACACTCATCCGCCTCATTATACACTCACCCACCTTCCCACATGCTCACCCACCTTCCCATACACACAACTGCCTTTCTATAGGCTCATCTGTCTTCCTATACACTCCCCTGCCTGCCTAGACATTCACCTGACCTCCTATACACTCACCTCCCTTCCTATACACTCACCTCCCTTCCTACACACTCCTCCACCTTCCTATATACTCACCTGCTTTCCTACACACTCATCTGCCTTCCTATACGTTCTCCTGCTTTCCTATACGTCAATCCACCTTCCTCCACACTCACCTGCCTTCCCATACGGTCCTCTGTCTTCCTATCCATAGGCGCTGTCGGTAGCATCCCCCCGGGCTGGAGCAGCGTCTGCGCAGGCAAGCGGCGGGGTCGCGTTCCGCTCCACACCGTCTGCAACCTTAGGTAGAAACACTAAAAATGGAGATTAAAAGAAAAACTAGGCTTTGCTGTCACCTGCAGCACCCGCCCCGCTCCTCTGCCGCAGGGACCAAGGTCCGGTCCCCAGCTGCATCCCGGTGCCCTGGGAGGAACGCGGCGGGGGTTGGACTTGCTTGAAATGCCCTAAAGGACATGAGCTCTGGTGCTGCTGCTGGAAAACCTTGGAAAACACCATTTTAATAAGCAGCAAAAAACCCACTGGGGGACCAAGGGGGTGCGTAAAGGCCCCTGGCTGCCGCCCCAGCGTTGGGCCAGGTCTGACCCCTCACCCCTGCGTTGCTGCAAGTAATTTTAGCAGCGTAACACTGAATTTTTAGGAGGGTGACACGTGAAGATCTGAGAAGACTGAAGATTTTCTTGGTTTGAGCCTTGTTTGCCGCGCCTGTCTCAGGAGGGGCGTGTTGGCATGCTCCCTGTCCCTTAATAAATATTAACCCATCGGTTGATTTAACGCTAACGACATTTTTACAGGTGTCATAAAAATAAGGGAGTGGGGTTAGAGCATCTGCAAGCTCGCCCATAAATTGGACAGGTAAATCTTTATGAAAGAGGATTCCTTTCATCCAGTTCTGCCAGAAGTATTGGCAGATTTAATATAGCTAAAAGAGGCGTCTTTGCCTCTCTGGACATTGCTGGAGTTGTCCTTGAAGCCCCAAAGAAAGAGGGGGTGATGTTCCTGGTCTGCAGCTGAACAGGGTTGAGAAATAAATCAGGACTTTCCTTCTCCGCTGGAAAAGGAGGCGACCAACCTTCTCCCTCTGACCAACCAAAGCATCTTTCATTAAAAATAAAAAAAAATTTAAAAAAAAAAGGTAGTACATTAATTAAGTGAAAAACAAGCAGAAAGGCATCAAGCCAACAAACGCCTACTTTCTTGCCTATCGTCCTTCTGTATCCCAAAATTCCCAGACTAGGGTGAAGCTGCCTCCTATTCCACCTTCGGCGGCACGTTGACATGTGCTGCAAGATGGGTACAAGAGGACGGAGGTCAGAGAAGGTGCTGAGATGCTGCAGGGGGTTGGTGACCCACCGGCACACCTGGAGCTCAGAGGGAAGAGCCTGTAGGTGCAAAAAGGTGGGCAGCTTCTGAAATATTCACAATATTTCACGAATACTGTGGGCAAGAGATGCACCGCAGTAGGACAGGCTGGCTGCAAAGAGAGGTGGCTCTGGCTGGTGGAAGAAGGCCCTGGGCCTGTCAGGAGGCCACCCCGAAACACCAGCATCCTGCTCCTGGAGAGCAGCTCGCTGGAAAAACAGACGCCAGGGCAAGAGACAACCCGTAGGGCAGGTGTTAGGGATTTTCTTTGCCTGCTGCTCAAAGGCCAGGCCAGTTAATTATTAATTTTCTATTTTAAATAAAGCAGAGTGAAAGAAGGAGGGTTGGCTGGGTAAGAAGCCCGGGACTGCAGGAAGGGCAGGTTGAGAGTGACATGGGCAGGCCCCAGAAGAAATGTCCATGATCCTAAAAACCTGCTCGGGGAGCAGCGTCGAGGTGTCATCTGCTGTCAGCAAGCACCAGGAAAGGACAAATCCTGCCCACGCCGCGTGCGTCCAGCCAGAGACCCCCAACCCCTCTCCTCTACCTCAGGTGGAGGATCTCCATAGGGTGCTCCCAGCCCTGAGACCTTTTGGAAGGGAGGACATCCAGGACAGGACAAGCCTTTGCTGACATCTCCCATGGAGGGTCTTGAAGCCTTCAGCAACCTGCAGGTCGGTAACTTTGTGAGCCAGAAGTGACGTCTTTGTATTTAAGAGCTTTGGGTAGACTATTCTTCCAACTGTTTGTCCCATGAGTTTCTGGATCCATGAGAACCTCTAGCACCCAAGGCATCCCGCGGCAAGGAGTCCCGCAGCTCCACAGGGGCAGAGGAAAGGCTCCACGTGGTTTCACTCATTATCCCATCTAGTAAAGGAAAATTTACTGTCTCCGAGCCACTCACCATCTTGTAGACCTCTGTCACACCCCTCCTTGGTCTCCTTCCTCCTCACCAGCGACTCAGTCTGTGCAGATCGCTCTTTCCCCTTTCTATCAGAGCTGATACAGCTTTTTTCTTACAGAGGAGCTCCTCCACACCTCCGATGGTCTTCATCACATTCTTCAAACAAGACAATTCTCCTCCACCGAGATGCAGTGGAGAAGCTCCAGCTTGTGCCCAGTGGTCTGACCCGTGGCGAAGAGCCAGGCTCCTCAGCCTGCGTGCCCTGGCTTTTTTCCTAGGAGCTCTGTGTCTCACCAGCTTGGATCCACTCAGCTCCCAAAATAAACCAAGCTCAGATGCAAGACAGAGCCCGTGCCCGGTGCACTTGAGCGAGTACTTTGTATAGACCTGGCTGGAGGTTGCTGAAACCCCGTGGACCGCAAGGCAAGAGCAGCGCTGGGAGTGAAAGCAAAGAGTTAAAAATGAGCAAGCCAAAGGAAAGGGGAGGGGAAAAAAGAGAAAAAAAAAAAAAAAGAGGAAAAAAAAAGCAAACAGGCCAGAGTTTACAAAAAAAGTAGAAGGCAGCAAAGAGCAGAAAAGGAAACCTCGTGAGTGTCTCTTCCCCTCTTGGCTTCTCGTCCCTCAGACAGCGAAGAGGAGGGGAGGCTGGAGCCTGTGGGTCTGCTCCCAGAGCTGGGCTTGTCTCCCAGAGAAGTCCCTGCGACTCCTGCACGGAGCAAACCTCTTCCCTGGCAAGAGCAGGAGAGGGACTGTGAGCTCTTTAACGCATTCCCGTGTTTCCTAAACACCCTTAATAGGCATACGCTCTCCAAAAAAGCTGGTTATCGCTGGGTTTGAACATTTCCACGAAAGCCAGGAGCTGTGGCGAGCGGTTAAAAGTACCATTTCCTCCGGCAAAACATGGCTGGGGCACTTTGGAAATGGGGGTTTTAAGACCAGCTCTTTAATGCAAGAATGGGCTCCGCTTCCTCGTGGGTGTCCCAGCAGCCGCTGGAACGGGAGTCGGGAGCCAAGCGGCTTTGCTCCCTTCCCCCTTCCCACTTCCATCGGCAGCTTGTTGAGACGAGCCGGCGCTGGCTGCCGCGCGCTTGGCACTGAGGGAAGCGGGGAACCTTGCCCAGGTTTGGCTGGGCGAGTTCCCCGGGTCGCGCACAGCCGGTTTGGGATAAAATACACTAAATATGTCGTCCGCTGCTAATTTGTGGAACAAGGAGGTTCCGCGGCTGTGCAAGCACACCAGCACAGGATGCTGGCGCAGCCGATACACAGCGCCCGGGGGATGAAGGATCATCGGGCACCGTCCCGTTATCCTAGCAGAAAATAATTATGTGGTCACAGAAAACCAAGGAAAGAGAAGGGGGAGCCCAAGGGTCCCTGGATGATTTTAAGGTGATTGGTCCCCAAATGAGCTTTTGCCAACAGGGCTCAGTCGGTGACCTGCAAGAGAAGAGCCCCCTTGCCAGAGCAGCTGCTGGCTTGGGGGGGTTTTGCTTTTACGTGGCTCAGGCGGTGCCCATCAAAACGCTGTTTTTTCAGACTATCAGGGAGCACTTGCATCACACTTCCAACCATTTTCCTACTTGCGTTGGAAAAAGCAATTTTTTAACGTGCTAGTGGAGTGTCCCTGCAGGCCTTAGTCACACGGTGCTTGAAATAAAGCACCCTGACGTTCTTTTTTCAGGTAACAGTGATGCATCGGGCAAAAAAAAAATATCATTTTTCCCCCTTTCCCCCCGCCTCCCCAAGAGCTTGTTGCATCAAGCAGGGGCTGAGGGCCAACAGCTGTAAGCAAGAGAGAGGCAGCAGAGGCAATCGGGAGATTTGCAACCCGGCCAAGGGCTCTGCAAACCTCTGCCAGCGCCTGCCTCTCCTCCTTCCACAGCCCCCTCCGAAAACCAGGGGGAGAGGAGGTGCAGGCCTGGGGCGCCAGCGGCGCTGTTTGGAGCCAACCGCCAGCACGGGGCTTCGTTACTGATGTTTACATCGTCCTTTCCTGTTTCCTTTTTTGTCTTACAATTGGAAATCCCGAGCGCGGCCAGGCTGCCATCGAAGGCTCCTCGCAGCCGCACCGCGAAGGATAAACAGCCAGGGAGCCCCTTTTTGCACTATATATGGGCAAGGAGCTGAACTCCCTTTTTAATTTTGAAACAAAGCCCCCCCCCCCCCCCAAAAAAAAAAAGAAAAAAAAGTGCGCACTTTCTTTTTAAAACGTGCTTACTCCTTGCAGTTTGTTCCATCTGAGCCAGCTCTGCTGAAAAGCGTTCCCTACAAACACGACGCAGAAGTGGCGCAGCACAGAGCGAGCGTCCAGGGGCACCGGTTTCTGCCTTTTCAGCCTGAAATGCGGCAGCCTGTTTTGTTTGTAACGTGGAAAAGAGCCCGGAGGGCGTTTGGAAGGAAGCCAAACGGCAAACATGCTGAATTGCATAACCAGGAATCACGGCCACATATCACCATCTTCCTCGCAACTTAGAAAACGACACAGCAGCAGCCGAGAGCTGCAGGACACGCGTGGGTCAGAGCTTCCTCCATGGATGCTGACCCACCGCCTCCACGGAGCTTTCCTGGGTCTCCCCCCCGCCGGCTCGCACGAGCCGCTGCAACTAACTGCGTTGCCGAAAGCTTTCCCGACGTCACGTTTCGCTTCGCCACATGCGGCTTTTGCGGATAATCTTTTCAAGCGCCTCCCCATGTCCTGCTTGGTGTCCAGTACGCTTCCGCATGGGAGAACTGGCAAAATTGCATTAAAACGGCGATAGGATCAGCCAACCAGCTTTCGCATCGGTGACTGGAACAGGCACGCCGCAAGAACCAGCTGGCTGGAAAAATAGAAGAAAAAAAGCTGGGATTATTTCACTTAAAAACAATAAGCATGTAAATTATTCTTCGCGGATATTGACTTCCCTTCTCCCCACACCAGCCCCTGACCACACAGCGTTTACTGTGGCGGCTCTGAATCAGACAAGGGTTCGTAGCTGCTTGTAAATCTGGGAGGCTTTTCCCCCTCCAGCTGGTCGCGAGCGTTGAGCCTGGGAAGGTCACGTAATCTGCTCCCAACCGGAGGCTGTGCAGCAGCACACGCTCCAGCCCACCGACCTCCTGATCATGACAGCGTGCAAGAACTTCATCTCCTCCCGACGGCCCAGTTTAAGCTTTTCCTAGAGGCTGGAAGGAATTGTACTCTGCAAAACCAGAGATGAGCAAGGCAGGTGCCCTGAATCCCGGCAATCGGCTGCTTGCAGGAGACGATGCTCGGCCACGGCTTCCTCCCGTGGTTCTCGGCTCACCAGAAGTCTCCACAGGGAGAAGAACTGCTCCGCGAGGTCGCCACAAAAGCACTCCTGCCCCACGAGAAGCGGTTTTGCAAGTCTCGCTTCAAGAAGGTAATTAATTGCTTGCAGCGTGGGAAGTAAGCGAAGTCACATCGAGACGTGATTAACTTCAAATCGATGGAATCGCTCGCGCTGTTAGCACAGTCCTCAGCATAATTTTGCCACAGGACAACTTGCGCACTTCCAAATAACTCCCAGGCGTGGGTGAGGGGTTAGCATGGGCTGGGGATCATTTCCTGGAAGGAGCTGGGATAAAGGAACTCATCTCCTGAAGCTCAGAGACTTCAGTAGTGGGGACATGGCCAGAATTTGTCAGTGGTTCTCAAGGCCTTAGTGTTGTTGAATTCACTAACAACATCAACGTCAAAGTTGGGAAAAATAAGGGAAACTCTCCCAAATCCAGTTGGCTTTTGTTACGGCCAGGATTTCAGGCAAATATTCTCCACCTGTGCACCAACACAGCAGGCATTCAGGCCTTCCACGAGAACGAGGGGTTGAAGGCAATAATTTTAGATGATGTAGCCTCCATTTTAGATGGACACCATGTCGCACCTCAGAAGCTCCTCACTTCCAACAGCCAACCTAACAGCGCCGACAAGCTCTGAGGTCCTGTGGGATGAAACGCTCCAGAAACGGGGGGAGAAATCCAGTTCCTGACAAGATGCACAAAAAGGTTTTAGCTCTTCTGCTGGTCTCAGCTGTTGACACTCGATTTGGGAAGGAGGGTGATGAGCAACGATGGGTCGGTTGACTTGCGTACGTCAGCGCAATTGCAGAAGTCAGGAAGACGAGCTTCCGTGTCACAGGAAACCCAAAGAACAGCAGCCAAACTGGGAGGATGCTTTTTAGGAAATTTCCGTACTTTTCTTCAACTGCACGGCCAATAAAAATTTACTTAATTTTCTCCTCCCATCTCATTTCTTCCTCAAATGTCTTGATGGCATGAGATGAGGATTTTAACAGCGTCCCGTTCCAAAGGCTGCAAGAATTAGCAACTTTAAGACTCAGACCTGGATTTTCCCACTCTGGAGTCGCTCAGATCACAGTACGTGTCGGTCCTTTGTAACAGCAACGACATGCAGGAAAATCTAGTCAAGAACCCTCCAGTTTATTTGGTTAATTTGGTACGGGTGGCTTGGCTCTGATTCACCTCCTATCAAAACAAAATGAATGATATTAATAGATTCAAAATGTCAGTTAAGCAGTTTATCCTGAGCTCACGTATTCAGAAATGAATAATCTCTTAAGGTCGAGGGACAGAGGCCAAAGCGAAATATCGGGCAGAGCAATGGGTAGGTAAAACCAAGCCAAACTTACTCAACTGCTCAGCGTTGCTGGACTCAAACTAATATTTCATATTCATTGAAATTAAAGCTGTGAGTAATGGTCATCCCGTGGACATGGGGTTTTTTATGTATGGCATTTTTTTCCATTGTGGTTTTTTTTCCCCTCCATCTGTTTTAAAAAGTTGCACAATTAATTAAAAAAAAATTGGGTGTGTTTCTCACATTGCATACATAGCAATATTGGGAACATTATAAAGAGTGAAAAAAAACCCACCAGAAATGAGCATATCTTAGTTCTGCATACGTAAAACAGGCTAAACCATTACTACATATTTTTAATCGGGATTTTTCACTTTGGGTTCATGGAGATTCACCAAGATTCCCCGTCAAATTCTGAGAGACCTAGGTTTTGTGGGATAGGAAAGGAAACCTCTGTTGTAGGTAACTAGTTTAAAAATTTTGAGACACCAAGGGTAGGAATGGCCGGGCGATTTGTTGTTCAACACATCGTTACAAAATCTGACCAGGGAGTGAGTAGTGAGGTGACAACGTTTACAAGCAAAATTAGCCCAAAGAGCCGTGCCTGAAAGCAGGGAAAGATTGCACAACACAGCACGCTGAGGAGATACGATGGCAGATGTGATCTGATATCAGTAAGAAACACATCTTCGAAAAATTACACTAATCATACGTGTAATCATACGTCAGGGGCTCTAAATCGGCTGTTAACTCTCAGGAATCAAGAAATTTGGGGGCGATTGCTGAGAATTGTCTGAGAAGATCAGCTTAACGCTCAGCAGCAGTCAAATCAAACGCTGGCAGCTGTTGGAAAAGAAATAGAAACCAAAATAGTAAACATCATTATGCTGGTGTCTAAAATACCACATTTTGATGACTGATGCCGATCTGGCCACCCCATCTCCAAAAGCGTATGTAAAACTACTAAAGTTACAGCAAAGGGTTATCACGGTTAATCAGAGGGAGACGTCAGCTTCTGTGTAAGGGAAGACCAAAAGTCGGCAAAGGACGTGACTGGTGGGGCAGGGAGGGAGAACGTGAGAGAACTTCTGAGTCACAAATACTACAGGCACAACGAAAGAATAATTAGGCAGTAAACACCTAAAACAAAAGCTGGAGACACCGAAGAAATTCCCAGGCAAACAAAAGCAAGCAAGTTTTTCACGTAACACACCGGCCCCTGGTGAAGCTGTGGGGCAGGATGCGACGGAGACCAAGCGAATTAAAAGGGTTCAAAAAGGGACTGAAGAAATTAATGGATTAGGGGTGCATTAGTGCTATTAAACATGATAGGCGGACGCTCTCCAGATTAAAAGTGGATTATTAACCACAGAAAACCTTTCTACCCTACGTGAAACGATCTCCATGCAAGATTTCAGAGGCGGCACACGCGCTCGCCATCGGTGCCACCACGCTTGCTCACAATCCCAGCAGAGACGCCACAGGGCGTCAACTCCAAATCGAAGCCCGGACCTTCTGGTTTGGGGATCAGGTACACCAGCGGGTCGATGAGCTTTATGCACCGGTATCGATCACGTTACATTTTATTGACAAATAAAGGAATTAGTTGCCCAGGACCGGGTAAGTATCTGCAATATTGTAGTGGATTGCACGCACATACAGCTTTCACCATATTATTAAGCACTCTGTGTAATACGCCTATACCAAGTCTCTAAATCTGAATTATACACAGCCACCGTTAGTACTTATTTTCCTCAGATTTAACCCCTTCAGCTTACACTCAGCTAAGATTTAACCTGACCTCAACCCCAAACTCTGACAGCAAAGGTAGAATCACAGAATGGTTTGGGTGGGAAGGGACATTTAAAGGCCACCTAGTCCAAGCCCCTGCCATGAGCAGGGACATCTTCAACCAGACCAGGTTACTCCAAGCCCCATCCAACCTGGCCTGGACGTTTCCAGGGATGGGACATCCACCACCTCTCCGGGCAATCTGTAGAATTCGTAGCAGCGAGGTAGAATTTGTGCAACAAGGATCGGTAAAGCCGGGAGACATCGAGTAACATCCCAAAGTGAGAGTTTTACAGGTCTTGGGAGGACTTGGCAACATTTAGGATAGATAGTTCATCGGTGCAATTATTTATTCACTCGGGCACCGATGGGATTTTATTTAAGGGGCTGTAAAAGGTATTTTTTTTACCACACCAGGGTGAAAAGCCTCTAAAGGCGGCAGCCTCTGTGGCTGCGCCTGGGCCGGGTACCCAGCCTGGCGAGGGCAGGGTTCACTCGCCACCTCTCTGCTTCTTCCACCCGAAACACCCAAGTGAGAACACAAGATCCGTCTCCCTCAACTTTTAACGGAATTTCCCCCTTCTTTTATTAAAATAAAGCCAGCCACGGTCCCCACACGCCACCCTGAAGCCGAGCCGGTACTTTTGTGTTCCCCCCCGAGGAGCAGCGCGGCCTGGTAGACCCGCCCCTCGCCTCAGCGGGAGCTCCCCCCGCTCCAGCCCCGCGGGGAGGCGGGAGACGCCGGCCGAGCCCTCCCGGCTCCCCAGGGAGGCCGGGGCAGGCGGCGTTCCCCTCCCGGGAGACACTCCCTCCCCGGCGCTGGGCGAGGCCCGAGGGAGGCCTCCACGCCCCCGCCGCCGTACCGCCACCGGCGGCGCTGGCCCGGGCGACCGGCGGCCGGCGCTGAGCCACAAGCCCCTCCGGCTGCCGGGAAGGCGGCCAGCTGCTTCACAGCCCGCTCCCCGCGGGACGGGGGAGGGTGGGAGGCTCCATCCCTTCGGCTTCCGCCCTCCCGCCGCGGCCGCTCCAAGCTGGCGCCGCGCTCGGCCGCAGCGCCGCTAGAGGCCGGCGGGGGGAGGCCGGGGCTTCCCCCCCCCGAGAGCCGTCGCTATTGGCCGCCGCGCGGCGCCGCCTCCCGTCATTGGTCCCTTCCGGCTGGCCTCCCGCCCGCCGATTGGCGGAGCTCCCCCCCTTCCCCCCGCCCTCCTCCCGGCTCGCGGACGGGGGCGCGAACGTGCCGGGCGGGCTGTTCCCTGGCCGGGGGGCGCGCGCGGCCGCCACGTGGGGAACTGCACGTAGT
>VZSF01000221.1:0-28062 GCA_013398295.1 Chionis minor
CTAGGCAGTCTTCTGGTAATAATTCGTTTGAGAAAGAAAGTCAGAATGGTACACATATGTACAAAAGTTCCATCTTGCAATGCAAACATAGTTCAAATGTATTTATTTATATATGTTCTACTAAGATGTAACTGTCTCAGAGCTGGTTAATAGGAGCCACAGCAGATCTACAAAGCCTCTGTGCTCAGATTGGAAACTCATTCATGGAGGACTTGAAATAATGAGACACTTTTTCTTTTCAGTTATGTTAATCATTCTGTTTGTGTTCATATTTCCATGATTTTGTAAAGCATAGACAGTGTTAACACCTAACGAGGAAGCAATCATCATTGCTTCTTTTATATCTTAATCATGATTACCTTTTGCCTTTGATTTGCAATAATTTTAACTTAAATATAGGTTTCTGAACAATTTAGTTGTGGCATAAACCAGATAGCATATAATGTGGGAATACATGCGAGGAAATATCTGTTTTATGGTTCCATGCCAGTCTCTACAATGAGACTTTTGCACAGAAGGTATTAATGGAAGTACTATATACCTAATTTATCTGTTAATAAATTCTTCTGAACTGAGGAAAATACACTTAAAGTATTTAATGCATTATTATTTGAGGCCATGTTTTAGAAATCTTAAAAGTATTTAGCTTTTGAATGCAATTCCTTTCTCTATCTACCTTTGCATTGCAGAATTGCAGATCACTTACATTTCTTGTTTAAGTTTAAAAGTGTTAGGAAAGATAATTAAAGATTTTTCTATGAAAACAAGTAGAAAGAAGGAACAGCAAAAAGTACTACAAACCCAAAAGTCCCAGCTTCAATGTCAAGATCTAACATAAGCCAGCAGTTTTATTAAATGAAAGATTATATGTCAATTACAATATTTTGACCTCTTGTGTTGGAACGAACTAGGAATTGACAATTAAAATATTGATTTGTACAGTAATGCAGATATTGATATTTGTTCTAAAAGAACCACAGGACTAGGTAATAAACGACCATTCCTCTGCCCTCTGCCATATATATTAAAAAATATTTTGCTATAGCTATTTTTTGCCATTCCAGAAAAGATTCCTGGTTTTACGTAATTTTCAATTTGGGGATGAAACAACATGCTTCAAAGACCAAAAAAACTGCCACAAAAAAACTTTGAAACTATGACCAATAACTGGATATTAATGTTGAAGTGTGAAAATGGAGTTGGGTCTCTTGCTTCAGTTGTGTCATGTATTAGGGTTAGTAGGCAATGATGAACATCACAATTATTGGTATGAATGCCAGAAGGGCAGTAGGTGGGAAAGAAAGAAGCCAGGGTAGGTACATACCTACAGATACACACACATGTGTAAGTATTTATACATGAGTATACAATGAAATATGATACAGGCAATGTGGAGGTAGACACAATGCTGTGGATCTATGCAGACTACTAATCTAGATTTTGAAAGCCGGCTCCATATTTTCTTAATAATTACACTGATGCAGCTATAGTACATCAGTTCTGGGTATAGCTCAGCTGTGAACAGCTCTGCGACACTATAAAGATTCACACTTATTCAAATTCAAAGCATCAGAAAAAAGGACTTGCAAAGTCATTTGCATTTGGCAGTGAGTCCCTGGATCTCGGAGGCTGTTGGCTATTTTGGGGTCTGACAAGCATTTCTGTGGGTTTGACCAAAAGTATCTGTCAGATGAAACTGATGGGCTGTTTCACAGAAATCTTGATATATGCAAATCGGGATATTTATTTATTTATTTTGTCATAAATTTTAGAAAATTAGAAAGACTGCTATGTTAAAAAGAAATAATTCAGTCAAGTGTCTTGGGTGCATTTGGGACCGAATATTTCACTGTCCACCTATCTCCCTCTGTTTACATTTGGTGAAGACGACAAACAGCTGTACCAGAAACTGGCTAAAGGTTATCAGAATTTCCATCATTAAATCAGCTACACAGAGAACAGAGTTTGTAATAATTTTATGGCTGATAGTTCATATCACACATGAGGTGAATTAATAATACGGATATGAAGAAAAACAATTTATTAATGTTAATAACTCTTCCAATAAAATTTCCAGGAGGACCTATAGTGATAAATTGAATAATTATGAGTATAATTATGACTAACTAGAACCATAATTTCATGCTAATGCAATAATAATGACACAAAAGTGTAGATCATGAATTTTAACTGCTCAGTTATTCCAAAGTTCCACAAGGAGAGACGGAAAAAAAAAAAAAAGTCAAAAAAAAAGCCAAAAAACCTCCTCGGCCTTAAAATCTGATCAAGCTATGCTTTGCTGCCAAATAAAAACTATTCGTTGCTTAAATAGACATTAATTTGACTATTTTTAGTGGACTGCAAAAAAAAAAATCTTATTTTAATTAGAAATCTAGTAGTATTTTGAAAGCAGAAAATGGATAATCTGTGGAACACACCCTGAATCATCTATTAATCCTCTTGTGGCGTCTGAGGAGAAAAAAGAATACACAGAAGAATTATGTGTTATCATTTTAAACAAAGAATTGTTATACTTGAGTTTTACTTTATTTCTGGGGAGGTGTGTACATAGGATAATCACCCCAGAAAAGCAGAGCAAGTGTTCAGCAGTGACATCAAGTATAAGCTGGACCCACAAGCAAATGTAGCTGAAGGTCAGATTAATTTTTTATCAAATTGTTTTGGGCTGGGGGATAGTGAAGCCAACAAAAATGAGAGGATTTGGTGAAAGATTTCTCTGAAATAAGTTTCATTCCTGAGAAGTTTTTACAAAAACTGAAGACTCTCAATTCAGGATGGCTCAGAACAATATAATGAGGAGTCCAAGGCAATTCTGTAGTTTTGGTTTAGCATGGAACAGACCTGATTTAATGGGTCCCACTTATGGTGTAAACTGTTTGTCCGTTAAAACTGCTGGAAATTAAAAGCAGTGGGGCAAAACTAATATAATTACCAACACATGTATCTTGAGTTCTGTATTTTATTTTGGTTGGAGGAGATTTTCTAAGCTTAGTCTTCACAATATGGAGAAAAAGCCTTGGCTCAGAACATGATTTAAACTGTAAATATTTGTATATCGCAGGTAGTGACTGTAGCTATTTATTTTCTCTATCTATACATTCAATTATTTGAGAACAAACAAATTTATAAGGAAATACACCTATGATTTAGTTGTGTTTCTCTGGTGACTAGCAAATTCACCCAAATGCCCTGAAGGAAGAAGATGCTACTTTTCCTAACCATGAATACCTGGGGATTACTTGCAAAAGCAGCCGTTGGTGTTGGCCAAACTTATACCAAGGAACATGCCAACACTTCATCTACACGGATTTCTTTATATCAGTGTTTCAGCCCATCTCCTGGTCCTCTTTAGGTAGAATAAGCACCCTTCCCTTCCCTTCCCTTCCCTTCCCTTCCCTTCCCTTCCCTTCCCTGATTCACTACAAAAATTGAAAAGAGGAAGGAGAAGTTGGAAATACAAAGGGAGCAAGAATCAGAAACAGAATGAGAAGGTGAATGGGCAGGAAAGGGGCAGGGACAGTAAGAGAATAGGGAAAAGGAAGCCAGAGATTTACTTGATTTAGTTGAACAGATATATGACCTACTTTCATAAGTGCTTATGACTTATGATGTAGTGTAGAAACATTAATTGCAGACTATTTTTTTAAAATTAGATTTTAAAAATTGGTTGAAATAAAGCAGAAATAATGAATGGTAGAATCCATTATGTACAGCCACAACACTGATTATATCAATAATATTAATAAAGAATGTCCAATACATTACTTTATTTCTATGGGGAGAGAGAGGAGTAGAGAAGGAAAATACTAGTGTTTACACCAGTGCTTGCAGATAGAAGAACCTCCAATACTTTTTCATGACTGTGAAGGAAGTTGTAAATGGCCACTTTAGTTAATGCCAGCCTAAATAATATATTAACTTTTGTTTCAGTAGGATAAAGATTCCTCAAGACAGGTAGCAACCAACACAATTAAAGAAGGTAAGAGATAATCAAATTAAAATTAATCCTAAATGAGAAGCCAAGGTTAAAAATTTAAAATTGTTTAAGTTCAAGCATTAGATGTTACAACACCTGAGCTTCCTGCATCTCAGCTTAACCTCCAAGGAGTATCTATCCTTTTCTGTATTTAGATTTTTAAGTAACAATACTTTTCAGCAATTTTCTTTCCATAGGATAAAATCAAGACATAGGCTTTTATGGGTAAAATCTGAAATCGTGAATGTGGATTAAGGTTCTTCAAATGACAATCAGGAATTTAAAGCTGATACATTTACTCAAACCCAGCTCTCTGAGAAGCCTCAGCAATCACCCACTGAGACTTTCATGAGATTAAACTTTTTTCATTCTTATAGAAACTCAAGCAAATCTAAGACAGTGGATTTCTGAGAGACCTAGGTTTAGGGTAACTTTATGGGCCTTTTTTATATCAAGTGATTTGTATACACTCAGGAAAGCAAAAGACAGCAACGGCTCACAGTTGCGCAGGGATTGTAAAACCAGTCTAACAGTATGTTCAGCTCAATCGTATTTGGTCTAAGATATTGAATCCAATGAAAAAAAAACAAATTTGTGTCTGGGTTTTTTTTCCCCTATACAGCCATTTTTTGGCTATCATTGACAAGGATATGGTAACAGCAGGATTTTCTGAAGAGTCAGTGGGAGAATGGTCAGTAAAACAAGAAGAGAAATGGGAAATGATAGCTATATGAAAGTAATGAATTGTGCAGTGCTTCAAGAGAGAGTTCCTAAATAACACTGTAAAGTATCACAGAAATAAAGTGGGATAGAAAACAAGCATATCCTATCACACTAGGATAAATGAAGAGGATGGAAACCAGCCTGAGGCATGAACAAGAGATTGCTCCAAATTCTGCCAGAGATTTAACTCTCATCTGAATGGCCTAATTTCATCTAAAAGCCAGAATAAGATATAGCCATATTGTGTGTCACCTCCCTTCCTGGCATTTCCCTTTATGGTTCCCCTGAAACCAGGAACATTTTTAAGCGTTGATCCCACACCTCCCTCATCAGTTTTCAGCAGCCAGCAACATTAAGCTTTAATTTGTAACACGCAATAGCAGTGTGGTTTCAGCTACAATGGACCCAGATAACATTTCCTTTTACACAGACAGATAAGATATAAAAATGAACCCGATCAAAGGTTAATAATTAATATAATTCCCAGGAATGCTAGATTTTAAAAAATATTGAGGATGGACTACTTAAATAAAAAGAATAAATTTCTAGTTCAAAGGCTTTTGTGCTAAGATTAATAACTCTAGTAGATAGAAATGAATACAAAGTAGATAGTACATCCCTTATGTGGTTTTTTTCATTCTTTCTTTCTTTTAAATCTAGCTATTGGGACTAAGTCAAAGAAGTTTACAATTAAATCTTTGAGATTTGACTTAACTTGATGATGTCTTTGGAAGGGAAAAAATCTATAAAAATCATCTCATGGGGTGTGTGATGCAATAATATTGAAGATTTTGTTTTACAGACTCACATGTTTCAACTGAAGTTTTTATTATTATTATCACTATGGTACATTTCATAGTTTCAAACATAAATTGCATTTGTTCAGGTCGGCTTTCTCTGCTGAATGTGTGAAGCTGTCTTTCCATTTGAAAAGAATATCTTCATTCTGCCTTGAGAGTTTCTTAACTTTCTTCATGTTGCATGTGTTGTTTGGATAATACCGTTGGGAAATGTTCTTAATGAGAATAAGAAGATGGAAATGTATTTACTGTGACTTTGGGTTTTTTATTTTGCTCTTAAATATGTATCAGCAGTACTGAACATACCCAAAATTTTTCACACTTATTTAGAAGCTCATCTGTAGTTTCAGGGAGGGAACCAACCAAAAACCCCCCCAAAGCCAAATAATGCAAAAGAAATCTCTCACGACCTCCCATAAGCAGATTGATGCCCAGCCTTCCTCCAAGCAATGGCTGCCTATCCAAAACCCATTTCCTCTCCTTTCTTATTGCTGACCATGATGCTACATGACATGAAGTATCTCTTTGGTCAGTTGGGGTCAGCTGTCCCACCTGTGTCTCCTCCCAACTTCTTGTGCACTCCCAGGCTACTCACTACTGGAGGTAGAGTGAGAAACAGAAAAATCCTTGATGCTTTATAAGCACTGTTCAGCAGCAGCTAAAACACTGGTGTGTTATCAACATTGTTTTGGTCACAAATCTGAAACATAGTATTATATGGATTACTATGAAGAAAGTTAACCCTATCCCAACCAGACCCAGTAAAACCCCCTTTCTCAGAATGGCTGAAAAATGAGATACTGAGCACCAGTTTTTGGGAAAAAAAATAAGTTCTTCAGTGTAGGGGAAAAAAAAAAGTTGTCTCACTCTATGCTCTTTCATTGAGTTAATCTTCTTTTCACACCAAAGTAAGGAAGTAAGTCATTCAAATTGTAGTTCTGTGGGTTCTGTCCTCTGCACAAGGAGAAAATCACACAGCAGACTGCTAGCACAATATAGACTTTCAGGCTTAAAATCACCTTTTTACGAAAGTAAAGTGTGACTTATACATTAACAATTAGGAAAAAACAAGAGTACAATCATCATGAAGAATTGTTCACCAATAAAATGTTCTGGCGCTTTTGTTTAGGTGTGACTTATACAAATGAGAGAAGTTTAAAGTACTTGCCTGAAAGACATCTAATCTTTACTCTCCAGATTAAACTACCATTTACTTAATGGGCTGTGTATAGAACAGCTAATACAGACAACTGGAACAATGATGCAAAAGAAAGTTCAACAACAAAAGGAATGATACTTAATAATTGTGTAAGGACAGTGAGCCAAGTTTTGCTAATACTGCCTTCCTCCAAATCTTCTTGTAGCTTATTTACTGCTGGCAGAACAAAGTAGTTGTTGAGCATCAGTACAGATACCAAAGTCTGATTTAATGGTCATAGATAATTCTGAATACTTGGCCTTCAACTGCTGTTCCAGAGCATGCATCACCTGTAGTTCCTTTGCTCTCTGTCCTTACGATATCTCTCCGGCTCTGAGTGGATGTTTTGGATGCCCAGGATATCTCTAATGGTAGCACATGCCTGTGTGGGACTTTGCTAGCAATAACCATCATGTTATCACCAATATGAAGGTCCCTGATGGGCCCCAAGGGCTCCTACAGTGCTGTTGTGTTTGAATTTTATGCACAGAAATCCTATGCCACGGTTTATTCTAACAAAGGAGAATCAGTAACTGGAATCAGTGTTGGACAGTGATTTTTCACTTATGCTAATTCAATGAAGAAAAAACATTATACCAGAGATATGTAACATTTCTTGAAAGGAAGATGATATAGGTTGTCAAAGAAACAGTTCAGGTCTGTATGTTAGGGCTCCTCCCTGTAAGACAATGTCATAAGCATCCATTGTATGCAGGTTCTGAAAGAGGATTTTAAAACAGAACAATAGAAAAAGCTTTGTTTTCTATGTGCATGGATAAAGAATTACATGTTGAAAATTCTAATAGATTTTTTATATTACTTTTTTATTCATAACACTATATTAAAATATATATTTAAAATCTCTTAAATGTTTCCATTATAAAACCTGTACTGTTTGAATAAAAATATTCTAAATAATTTTATTGTGAGGATTTTTTATAAACAAATACACACTAGGAAAACTGAAAGAAAAATTGGTGTTTTAACACTGTCTTTTGTGACCAGTTTCTTTCTGATTGCTAATCAGATTTTCTAATCAGATTTTCTAATCACCTAAGCTCTGATTTCAAAAAGTAGTACTTCAAGAATAATACATGCTCATTAAAAATAAGGTCTGTCTTTTAAAGGTATTGTAATGTATTAGGAGTCCATTGTGAGCCAGGAGTATTTAATTCTATGTAGGTCTAGTGTAGTTCTCAAGAGAGATACACAAGGGCATAAGTTAAACAGAGACAATCAATCAAAGTTTACAAGGAATATACAAGGGGTTTAACGTCCTGTTTATAGCAATATATCCAATTACTGCTGGTGTGTGTGGTACATGTATTATGCAGATTTGGTGCCTTAAAGTCATATTTGAATCTTTTTTTCTTAAGAGACTATGCAAATATAATGGCCATATCCTAATTGCTCTTGTCAAGTACTGATATCAGATTTATCATTTGTGTATTTTCAGGTGTTCATTAACAAATGGAAAAATGCTCTGGCATTCCAGTTTTATCAAGAAAGATTAAGAGTGTAGCAAACGCTTTCATAAGCATGCCTTTTGGCCTTCCATTGCATCTCAGGAATAAAGACAGAACTGACCTACTTAAAAGTGCTAGATGCTTCCAAAGCTGTATAGCTAACAAAATTAGTGGTTAAACACACTGAAATGTACAGATTGTTTTGTAACTCTGTTGCTAAACAGAAGTATGTGGAAGTCCCTTCTTTTAAAACACAGTTTAAACATGTTCACTTTGCCTAGAAGGTGACAAAAAGCATGCATAAGATCAGTTACTGCAGGATGATTTTTACACTAATAATTTCAATTTCTCATTTCAATTTTAATCATTATTAAAATTACATCATCTAGACTTTGCTAATAATTTCCTTTCCTTTTTGATAGATACCTTTACAAAATTTTAACATTTTGGCATAAAGCCTTCAAAATTTGTTAATACCTGTAAATTTTAGTTTTATAAACATTTAGAAATATTGTACACTTTTACAGCTGAATGTTAAATATATTAATGAGATTAAATAAAAATTTAAAATGGCAATAGGGAAAAGCTGAAATTTAATTCTATTTTAATATCACTTTTGATGGAGTATCCATAACTATTTTGTGATATCATTTTCATAAAGGCTTTTTGTTCAAGAGTAATGAATCTGTAAAATGAGAAGGTTAGAGGATTTGAACTCACATCTTAGTAACCATTCGATTTTAAAAGATACAATTTTGAAGTTTGAAAGAAACACATGTGAAAAATGAGGCACAAGTATTAATATATGGTTAATGTAAACGATGTAATGAGTGTGTATATATATAGTTAAGCTGCCTACCTGATGCCATGGAGCAATGATTCTGCTTTGTTATAAACCTAAGATGAAGATGAATGCCCTGTGAATTCACAAGCCTGCCTAGGATCTCTGAATAAACATGCATTCCCATTATAAATAGATGAGGTATCTTGAGGAAGAACATTAATTACTTGAAGTATGGAGATATGCCTTAGCCATTAATTGCTATGCTAGCACAAAATCCTAAAAAAATGAATAGGCCATGAACTGGAAAACCATACAGCTACTTATCCTTCTCTGCTACTACTAAGCATGCACTGTTCACCCAACTTCAGCACCACTATGTCTGCCAAGCGATAACAGTCTGAATAGCAGAGAAAAATGTCTCAATGCTGGGAACGGTCAGAAGAGCAGAGAAAGTTTAGGCCTAATTTTGCCATCAGACGTCATGTTGATGATGTTTGAGTTTCAAAATAGGGTAAGTATTTAATTTATAGATTTTGGGTGCATCTTTAGGGAGCAAAATTTAAAAGAATTTTGATATTTTTATGCTGTCGACAAAAAGTGAATCATCCATTATACATTCTGATACAATATGATCATTGATATTACTCTAAGACAGACAGTGACAGGCATAATAGAAATTAATTGTATATTTATTTAATCAATAATCATTTAGTCATCCATCACATGGTTAGAAAACTTTATAATAAATATTTACATTCTGTTAAAAAAGAAAAAAACCCAGAAAGGTAACCATAATGGAAAGCACAGGAACTAAATCAGTACATGATTATTCTTGTATTCTCTGTTCTGTTCTTTCTTTTATTATGCATGTTCAAAATAAATCTGTGAAATTCTCTCTGAGAACCTGAACCCTGTGCCTGTTAAAGACAGGAGTATTTTTTTCATGGGTCATTGAATTGCTCTGAGCATGCATCTTCCGGAATTGCTTCTAACAGCTGCCATTGAAACAAAAGGTAGTTGGCATTTTGCATATTTAGCTGGTTACTAAAATGCAGACTTTGAAGACTTTAGGTTTTCACTTTTTTAAACATTGGCTGGTAGGTTTATTTTTCTGAAATACATGTGGTCACAAATAGATTCATATCTGAAGTGAATACAACAGTCACAACTGAAGTGTGGTTCTCATAACATACGCAAAGGATTAAATTGAGATTCAGACTTCTGAATCTTGGGAAACCATTATAATTTAAATCTACCTCTCAAGACACAGTTGTAACTTCACTGGTATAAATGAAATTAGTGTAAAACCCTCACTTCCAGAAAAAGGCAATGATATGTGTCCTTCGTACTCTTTAAAATAAATTGCTTACAACACATTTAAGCATATAACACCATCAAATTGTGATCACAGAGCTAGAAATTGATTTTCTTTTTAATTTATTCACTTCCTTTCTCAAATTGTCAAACAAATAAAGGCCATTTGTGTGATGGAATAATTTACACAATTGTGATGAACCCATTTTCTCTGTCGGATTTAGATTTCTGCAGTATCCATTAAGTTATCCCACTGATAACATTATGCAACTAAAATTGATACATTTTCTTCGTTCATTGCTTTTGAACAATTTTTATTAAGTAATGGTACAGTGTTATCCACCTAATTGAAATGGCAAGGTAAAACAAAATCTTGTCAATTAATCAGTTGTCCAAACTAGAGTTATAAGTTTATATTATTCAAGGAGACAGTCACTTTATTTAATGAATTGCTTTAAGGCTTACACCCCATTTAAGACTGCATTTCAATTTTTTTTGAGTACCACTTGAAAGAATTAATTTTAGTATTTGAAAATTATGGGTAGAGGCAGCCAGACGGTGTTAATATGTGTTGTTTAACAAAGCAATTACTCGTAGGGACGGGTAACTGAAAGGATATGGATCATATATGCATTTTGCAGTCACAGCTGTTTATTTTTTGCAGAAAAAAATCTACATCATATTATCTTTCAAGACCTGATGGAAATCAGAGTTAAGTTAAAATCTATTAGGCTTTGTACAGTGTCGACAGAACTGTTTTTATTTCAACAGCAAATTCTGGCCTCATTTTCACTTTTTATATTAAACGTGAACATACATACATTAACTCTTGAATTCCAGGGTGACTTTGCAGGACTATTATCTGGAAGAATTCTCTTTCAACTGAAACTGAGCAAATGTTGCCTTGGCTAGCATTAAGGGTCATATAAACATGGTATCAACACAGTATAATTTGCAGAGAATCAAACTTTCAAATGGAAATACACTTTAAGCATTATAGTATGATGTGTTTTGTCCACAGAGAACTTCTGATATTGACAAGGCTCTCAGAAGAGCTAAAATAAGGAGGAAAATAAACAAATTTTCAGCCACTTGGGTTGCAAAAGTAGTGGTTCCTTTCATAATAAAATTGCCCAGATGACTTATACTTAAAGTTTTGCATTTGTTTTGTGTATGGTACATATCACTTATGGCATGTGTGCTGTTTGGCCTCCATGTCATCATTATTTTAATTTCTCTTGGTGTATTTTCATACCAATAAGTAAGTTGAATTTTTTTCTCTACTTGTGCTACTGCAGGACTTGCTTTTTTACAATATCTGCAGAGAGAAATTCTCTAAGTCAGGCATTTTTTTCTTGTGCATTAAGAGCACCGCAAACCACTAGGAAATACTTGCCCCCATTTTTCCACTTGGATTCTCAGTGCTGTGACTGAGACAGTGAAGATTTAATCTGCAGTAAGAGTACCTAGAATCTATGTTGCCCATATCTTAGATAAGCACTGTATCGTCTAGATTATTATGCAAAAAATGAGTTTCAGCAGCACCAGTAAAGTTCTTAGTCCTGAACCACATAACATTAAGCTTTTCTGGGGAATCAGGAAATTAGAGTTTGGGTTGCCACAGGGCTCTACAAGCACTGGGCACATATCTTTCTGGAAAGATACTTCTTGGTGCTCAAAAATAACTCACAAGTCTTTCATGTTGAGGGGCTCAATAATGAACATAGATAGCCTGTCCTCAACTGGCCCCAAAGTGTCCTTCCACCTTCCTAGACTAACTTCAGGCCAGATGTGCATTGCTGTTGCTCAGTGATGGCTGGAATGGGGATAGCTGCTGCTGCTGCCACCCCTGGCTTCACCCACCCACTTGAGGGGTGTAGGACAGACCCACTCATATTGCTCCCAACACAAGCAGTATCATCTAAAAATGTCTTGGTAAGCAGATTTCGTGACCAAGGGAAACATGCATACATTGGATACCTACTATCCAATTAATTATCTTTGGGGGTATCCAAACATTAAAAAATAGTTTAACTTCACTAGTGAGTTCAAGCGTGAAAGATTATGGCTAACCTACATATTTAACTCTCAAAATCTTTTTTAACGGGCAAAAGAAAACACACTATATAGAGAGAGTTAAGAATTTAATATTGGTGTCATTTCTGCATTGATAATCTAGAGTCCAAATCAGAAATGCATCAATAAGAATGTAGTACAAGTTGTTTTATCAAAAAGCCCTTCCTGGGTCTTACCCTTCCAATGACTCTTGGCGTCCTGAAGGTGGTGGTGGAATCTCCCTTGAGAAGGAGGCCTATGGTAAGTCAACAGCATCTTGAAGTCCTTCCTGAGACAAATATGATATTCACGGTGAGGGTCCCCTACTCCTCAATATTGGGATCTGGTTGGGTTTATTTTTATATATTTCCTTCCCATTGCATGCAACCTTCTGGCTGCTCCCAGCTAAGTGTGAGTGTGGCCCCACAGCCTCCCCCAGGCTCAGCCCCCTGGAAGCTTTTGTTTGTTAGGCAGTGAAACCCTCAGTTTGCCAGACCCTCCCCAAAGCTTTCTACTAGGGATAGAAAAAGTTACATTTACTGGGCTTTGCATTTTATTCTTATTTGCATATAAGCTATATAATCACCAGCAACACAGGCTTTTATGCATTCATTATATTAAAGGGATTTCTTTTATTTTAATATCCTGTATGTTACATAATAAAAGATCAGCAATACTTGGGGCAATAAAATATGTACATACGCTATTGTGAAAAACTTTCTTTGTAGACAAAAAGTAGCAAATCACAACAAATTCTAAGACATTTATGAACCTTAATTATTTTTTTCATGAAAAGCCAGTAAATTATAAAAATCTTATTCTGACACAAACCACCTTTAATGTAAAAAAAAATATTTTTACATTACCAGCAACAACTGGTGTCTTTTTGGCTTTGTGTCAATCACTTTGGCACAACTTTAAAGTTTGGTATTAGAATAAGTTATTATATATTTATTTTAAGGTAACATACTATAGCAGAGAAAGAATGCTTAACCATAGAAGTTCATTTAATTCCATTTAAAAAGAACAGTTCCAGCACTTTGTAGTGAGCCATTTTTAATTCCAGTGTCATGGTGGCTTAATATACAATTGTTGACATAAAAATCTTTTTTGATAACAAAAGGAAGTGAAATCAGAGACAATAAATTTTCTGTGACTATGTTTTTTATTGATATGAAGAATATCCATGCTGTGAGTTTTAAAGTTGGGCTAACAATGCATATGAACACAAAATTAAGAAGGAATGAAATGTTTCAGTGATTATAACTGTAATCCTGTTGAGAGTAAAAGGATGAATTGTATATCTATAAGGAAAAAAAAAACAAAAACACTTGTAAATTATACTGAAGGTGCTGTATTATCTTGTTCCTGAAAAATCATTATATAACTAGCTGTCATTTAGAGGCTACATTCTTAGCTTTCATTAAGCATATTAAAACAAGTAATAAGGGGTTGAACTAAAGCAAGATATTTTCATCCTTTTATTGTCATACAGATTATCATTATCCAAACAGATTTGAAGAAGAGATGATGAAGAAAAGTTAATGACTTTTGTCTAATGTAAAGAGTTGAGTTCTCTTTTGTGATTTACAATAGTTAACTTACAATGACTGTTAAACAGCAGCTTTTATACGAAACTCTCTAGGTGACAAAAATATACAGTGACCTAAGAAAAAAAAAACCCTTACATGGGTAGTATTAAATGGAAAAAACCTTCTTTGTGCAGCATGTGTTTGTCGGTGATAATGAGCCTGACAACAAAAGATAAGTAGGAAGCAGTGCATGAGAAAAGCAAAAAGATTTCCCCCTATCAACTGGTGGTTTATGGTATATACCTGCTAGTGAATCCTTTCTACTCATGTCCACAAAGAAACACACACTGCTCTCATCACTTATTCCGTTAAATCTGAGGAAAAAAAAAAAAAAAAATCTCTAACAAGCAGCTAAGACAACTAAAAAAACCCTGAAAAATAAAATCTTATTAGCACTTTGCACATTGCATAATAGTTTCCAAATGCTGAACAAGATTTTTATGAGCTAACTTGAGCACTGGAAGCATGTTAACCATTGCCGCATGGACTGGTGCTCTGGGTAAATTAAGCCACATGTAGCTCTTTAGCTGTGTGGTTAGGCTGGCTAGAATACTTTCCCTACATGAGCTTGTTCATTTACACTCAAATGTTCAGGCAGCACAATGAAATCCATAGCATAGAAGTTCCCCTTGGTGTAATCTTTCTTTAACCACACCCATGCTATAATGTGGGCAGGTGTTTAGTAAATTTTTACTCCTGGAATTAGCATGACATCTAAATTTTGGGTTTCATTTACAAAAATAAAAAAAATAAATATATAAACTTAAAATTATTTCCTGATTTAATTAAAAAGGAGAACTATTTGGAAACATCAACGAGGTATGTGTACAGTACTGTTATCTTCTTGAGACATCAATGATTCTGACACAGTTCAGTTAAATTGTATGGAAAGTCTCCTCTTCTTCAGAGCTATATCCCTGAAAGTAGAGACAAAGTGGGTTTCTTACGGTTAAATCACAGTTCTGTCACTGTGAGAAGACCTTGGAAGGGGAGCTTCCATGCCTAAAGCCTATTTTTTGCAGGTTATCCAACTCAACAGATGGCCTCTTTGGATGTCATGAAGACTACATGACTGTAGTCATCAGACCAAAGCACTGGCCCACAGAGTAGGCTTTTCTGAAGCCAAGCAAACATACCTTATACACCAAAGTCTCTAGATTATCTTAATCCATTAGTGTATCTCTTTCTGTTTACATTTCTGGGCATCACATGATCTTCACATTAAGTGCCTTTCAGAAGGCATTATTACTCCAGTACTACAGAGTAGTATGAAGTAATGTGAGCTACTTCTTACTCCAGAGTTGCCTTAAATAATATGAACATTTAGAGCACCTTCTGTGATTGCTCTTTTCATGCACAGCGTGGTGGGACCTGCCTGCTGTTGTCAGTACACTTTCATCACTGTGGAATGAAAAAACTGCAGGGAGCGTGCTTGGAAGCCATTTTCTCATGCCACCATTGACTGAAATCCATCTGGAGTGTCTACAGATGCTTGGATCTGACTTACTTTCTTGTTGCCAGAATGTTGTAACCCTATCAAAATGGAAAAGAAAAGGTGTTGACTTCCTACCAGAGGCATTTATTATTAAGATGTCTAATAACACGCTACCGCAGTTCTGAAAAAAAAACCCCAAAACCTCAGTTTTCACTCATTTCAACAGAAATGTATGGTACTATTATCTGTTCAGTAAGTATTATATTGCTTGTTCTGGGTTTTGGTTTTTTCTAGCCTCTTTTGCTGGTCTGCTAGGGTTCTTCTACACTTCTATTTCTACTTCACTGTTCTTTGCATGTCTGCTTCTAAATTTATATCGCCTTTTTTTTTTTGAATTTTTTGAATTTGAAAACAAATTCTAGTAAAAGGATAGCTATAAAGTAAAGCCTAATGCTGAAGTGATAAGGAGAACGCCTCCTTCTTGTCATTAGTTTGCTTTACTGTTGACTAGGAAGATTTTGAAGATTAACAAGTCCTGAAATCTATTCTCTTTCAAATGTAGATCATCCTTCCTGCCTAACTATGTTCATTCATGTTAGACTAATTGTTATATCTTTTTAACATTGTGATTCTCCTTAGCTGTTCATGAGGCCTTGTGGAATATATTACATGAGGTTCCAGTTTTAGTGGATAATTAGAGAAAGGGTATCAAAGCGGCATCTTGCCCAGGCACTCGTGAGGTTCAGGCCAGCTCTGATTTTGAGTATTCATTGACAATGCCTGTGCTGTCACTGTTGCATGTCCCAGGGACTGAGCTCAGTTTTCTATATCACAGATGAGGGCTGACTTACAGCTTCTTTGCACTGACGGATCAAATTCGTACTGCATACCAGCATACACTTGAATAAGAATTAGTTTGAAATCCTTTTGCATTTTGCCTCTCTAGCTTACACCATATTTGTTTCTTAATGACAAAACAGGCAAATTCCATGTAGGGAATTCCTCCCTTAATTTTAATTAGTAGTCACTGTTTAGTACCTGTTCATGCAGAGATGTTGAATTTGGAGGCCATCCAAATGAGGTAAGTCACTATCAGGTGTGTTATTCTTGATCCCCTACAACAGAGAGATGACTGATATGAGACTATACTGTGGTATGGAACTGGAAAGACAGGTGACTCCACAATTTTAAGATGTAAAAAGTCACATTAGATGTTTCCTTCTGGTAACTGTCTTATATAAAAGGTATACTATATTCTCATCTGCTATTTTTAAGGATAGAGGATTGTTTGCCATCATGTGGAATTTAGCAACCTGGCTCCTAGTCCTTGATGCAGTCATTTTGAGGGAGGGCTATGGTCATCTTCTGTGATGACACCTTGTAGACTGTCATCTACATCTTCAAAATTTCCAATAGCTTTATTCCTGTAAGGGGTATCCAGTCATCAGAATTTTTTCCCACATATTGCTTCTACAGAGTTCCATTAAAATGCTATTTTGTCATAAAGATTTTCTGCACTACTTTGGCAGATTTATGAACGTCATAACCAACTACACTTGTTAACTTTGTAATGATCATATCTTCTGCAAAACACTTAGCTTCTATTGTGGGCCAACTGGCATCCTGTTGCCCACGTAATTTATGATGTCACCTGACACTATCAGTGTCCATGCATGGCTGACTTGAATCAAGCAGACTTATTCCGGTACTGAACATTTGCCGGGACATTTACTGAGCTCTTAGAGGTTTTGAGATTTTGTCACCAACTGACAGGTTCTGAGCTAGAATGACAATGACAATATTCAGTTACAGTTCATGTTACAATTTTTTATGTCTTAAACAATCTATACAAGCAATATGGTGATCACTTCCACAGGGAAGAGACACAGAAAGATTGGAATTTTCAGGTTGTATCAGCCTGACACCACTTTTGTCATCAGCATCCCAGACTGCCAGGGCGGGAGACAAACACATAATGCTGTCTGTTTGCATGCAGTTTGGATTTCATATGTAAAATCCTCTACACAACACATACTGCATCTCCGTCTAACTGTTTCTGTTCGCAACACCTCAAACGCTTCTTTCACTTCTGCATGGGAGACCGCTCCCTACAAGATATTTAAGGATAGTTGTCTTTATGTAAAATGTGAGTATTTTGTTTCTTTTTGCAAAACACAAGGAACAGAAACACACTTTACTCCTTGCTCTAAGACACTCTTTCTTCCTAACTTTGAAATCATAGTCTCTGTCATAATTCTGATAGAGATGCAAGAAGTAACTTTGTTGGCAAAATCTAGATTTGGGGGAACTCCATATAAGACTCCAAAGCGCATTTTTTCTTCATATGTTTTTACTGTGGTATTGCTACTGTTCAAAATCAATGTTCCTTTAGACTTACTGAGACTCAGCTCATGTGTTTTGAACTCTACATAATGAAAGATCAGCTGAGGAAAAGGTGTTGAAATGTCTACATAGAAAGGTCAATATATCATTAGAGTCTAACTGCACACTATATAACAATATACTTTTTTTGAAGGTTATGTTTCTTTTCCTTGACATCTTGTTCTCAGAATTTTGTGAAATATACACAGGAATTGTACCTTTAATGGCACTTACTGGGACTTGCAGCAGAAAATCCTCCTCTATATTGCATTTTGTTTGGTATATTCAAATCTTTAGTCTCATTGTTACATATCTAGAGTAGCACTGGGCTCTTCAATGACAACCCAACTGAACTCCAACTGCCTGGAAAGGCTATTGCATGAAGCCATTGCCTATGGCAGAAGACATTTTTTGTATCTGCAGAATGCATAGCCAGGCAAGGACGTGTCTGCAGCACAGATGGAACTGTAGTTCAGACAGCTCTCAAAGGTAGGACAGGCTGAACCTCATCAAGGCCTCTAGCTGTCTTCACAATAGCTCTCCTTAAGTTCACCAGATGGGCTCTATCCAGCTCGGCCTTGAGCCTAGGCAACCAAACCCACAATATGAGTGTGGGGAGAGTATGCTTGCGGGGCCCTCACAACAGAAACTCATAGTGAATAATGTGTGAAAATACAAAAATCGACTCTTATTTCTTTCCCTTGTGGGACTATATCTCATTTTGCTCTGTCTTGTGTCTGGAACCTGTCACCTAAGCTAGAGAGAGATGGCTATTTCATCCTTTTTCTGATAAAGGACATCAGATCCCTTTGCTAAGCCTGTCGACAGAGCGTGACATTGGTATCCAGTATTGTTAGCATTTTAAATGTCACCTGGCCATTTGCTGATAATCTTGCCAAGTAAATATGATTTTGCCATTGCTAGTAAAAGGACATGGCATGGACTTACGGCTTGTTTGGTCTTGTTTTGGCCTTAGCTTGTTTTAATTGTGATAGCAATTACCTAGCAATTAGGTGGATATAGTTTAAATTTGTTTTAGCATTAGTTTAGCTTTGTGCAGTTGTGTGATGAAACATCTAATGTTAATTAATACATATTAATTAGCAAATAGTAGTTAAAAGTATTTATTCTGTGTGGAAAAACCTATTTATGACCCTAGAATAAAAACATGATGCAGAAGACTACAGATAAAGAATGATACTAGGAATTGTGAAAACAGCATAGTGATTAACTAGTGGTCACTAAACCAGTGAAACCCTGTGAGTCAGGTGAATCTGCTGTTAGGGTTTTTTCATAGAAAAAAAGTACAAATGCCTTGTGGAGTTGGTAACCAATGATGAAAGAGCAACGGAGCAGATTGTGTTAGAAAACATTCAAAAGCAAATTAAAGCAGATTCAAATCTGAGGAGGAGGAAGCTCTCCACTATGAGTAAGAAGGATGATTTATCATAACTCCCCTACACCCTTTTTGAAGAAGTCTTTTTGAGGAAGACTAGCTAGCACCATCAACCTAAGACTAGAGGAACATTGGGAGGGTGAGCACAGTACCCAAGAAAAGGTAGAGAATAGCTAAATATTATTAGACAATAACAGTTTTAACTGCATTATCAATTGGAATTTTCTGTATTGATTAGATAATTTTGACTATGAGTGCTAGTATAATTGTAACTGGACTAAGAAGAATTGTTTGCTGTATTTTGATTATACTGTTAAAACATTAATTGTACTAACAATAAATTCCTGGCTGTGCATACAGGGTGTGTTCCCCTGTGCTCACAACAAGATTTGGAGAGTAACAGTAACCATCTGCGGCCTGTTGACCATATGGCAGATATGACAAGTGACCTCCTTGTAATACTGTTGGGAATCCTCCTGACAACAAAACTTTGAGACAACACAAGGTCCCTACAGGTAGCTGATTTCTTCTGGCTTTTTTGTGATGATACCTGAGACAGAAAAATGAATAACAAAAAGGCTTTTGCTACTCTCCAGATTGTTTTCTTACAACACTGTGCTGAAACTGGGACATGTATAATGCGGGAAGTAGCATGAAAGTATGCAATTTGCTGATGTGATGGATGGCACTGAGTGGAGGAAAGTCCTCTATTAGAAGACTGTTTCAAGCAGGAGAAACAAAATTATCCATAAGGTCTGTTGGGTGTAGATATTGGTGTGCACAGCTGGTCTGCCTCCCTGCCAAGTAAGCATCTTGATTCCTTCCTGAACAGAGACCAGGAGCACTCTCACATCCTTGTAGGTATCAGGAGGTCAGAGCACTGGAACACAGTAGTGACATAATTTCATAATATGCAAGTACAGTCTGTGATTCTTCCATAAAATGCTGACAGTTACTCAAGTTCAAGCTGATGCTATATCAAAACTCATAGCAAGAAAAGATTCTATTCAAATTTTCTGAAAATCTGAGTTACTAATTTTCTCATTCAAAATGAAGTATTCTAAAGAAAATGTCATTAGGAGAGGTTTTTCAATCAGGGATGGAATTTTTATTAGATTATAAAGAAAACCAAAGAAACAAGACCTTTCTGATCATCTAAGCTCCATGGTTCCTTTGCTGTTAATGAATAGGTAAGACCTGAAGCTGTGAAATGCAGCTTTATTTTCCTCTTAGGAAAAAAAAATCACTGGATTTCACTTAGCTCTTCTTCTGCCCTCTGTAGCTTCTTTTAAGGAGGGACCTATATTTCACCTCTCAACAGCACATAGTCTGCAGGGCCTGACAACTAATAACTCGTAGGATGCTTGAACATCTGCGAGTCCTTACCTCACAGATGTTCTGTTAGCTACATGAAAGAAATCCCTTGTCACCTGTCTCCATGCAATTCCAATTCTCAACTAATTATGAGTTTGTGTATAGTAATGATCACTCCCATGTGTCACGGAAGGAATTATGAATAAATTTTTATGCAAATGAAACTCTGCTTGTGTCTCCACCAGGAGATGGAAAGAAAGAGTATTTTTTTTTTCAATTGGGACACATACTTTTTGGGTTCTTGATTAATATTTTCTGTAGAAGTATACACATATGACTACTCTTTTTGTTCATATAGGAATGGGAGAAGAGACCTTCTTAGTCTAGATTTGTAATTTTAAACATTTCAAGTTTTTCAACTAATTCAGTATTAAAGCAGAAGAAGGGATTGTGCCTTGTGAGTTTAAGTATCTTGACAAAAGGCTTGTTTTTTCTGAGTTACTTTCCCAAATTCCTAAGGGTAAGAAGTCTTCTTGATACTTCAGGCTACATTTACTTTTATTTCCATGGAAATCCAGTTCCTGGACTAGTATTTGTATTTAAGAATTGTTGAGTTCCAAAAAGAGAGTATTCCTCTTTCCCACCCCAACATCATTGTGAGCTGTTGATACCATTAGTAAATACTTAATTTAGAGTGTTTCAATTAATCCCTTTAGTTTTAATATGAGAAAATAAGGTAAAATTCACCCAGAAAGATTAATCAAATAATAAAGGGGACATTTTAGAATTTTGGTTGCTTTTTTTGTCCTTCTAGAAACTACATGATATCACTGTAACAATTTATAATAAAAGTATGTGACATTTTAGTTTACGAAACTCTTGCCTCTTTTTCTTAAAGTCTGATATCTTTCAGCTTGGGAATCTAATGCCACATCCTGTAGAGACCTTCACAGATAAAATAACGGTGGCTGCCCAGTGAAGCAACAAGTTCATACCCAAATGTGACAAACAAGACAGTGAAGACAACTTGTATATTTGATTAAAAATGCAGTAGAAGAATGAATCTTGCATTTAACTTCATTGTTAATATTTTTATCTACTGTATCTAATTTAGGATGGAACTGAATATAAAGTGTAATTAATAATTGTGATAACTATCATTGATTTGGCACGGTAGCTTTTAAAAAATCATTTCTCAGAGAGAAGTAAAAGTAATTGAGTACTGTACAGTTCACAGCTAAACTGAAGGAGATTTTTAGTTAAGTGGTATGTTGAGCCCTTTGACCCAATTCTATCCAAGGTCGAAACTGGAACAAATTTCTAGTGAATAAAATTCATTCAAACTGCAGAAGAAGGGATGGCAGGAATGTATGAAGGAATGCATTTACTAAAAAGAAATCAAGTTTTAGTTATTCTATCATTATTAATACTCAAAAAATTATCCAAAGGTGAGAAAAACATTGTAAAAAAATCATATAATTTGTTATATTTGAACTATATATGCAGAAAGAGCATTAGGATGGAATATGCTAAGAGGAGCTAAGTCAAACACTTAGGTGAAAGGTATGTGAAAGGCTCCTTAAAGGGTGTCTAGTCAAGGGCCTTTACAGTGCAAAAGGGGATAATCAGAAAAGACAAAAGCCATAAACAAGATCATACAGAGACATAAACTTGATCAGACAATAATGAGAATTAAACATGATCAGAACCACTAGCTAATAAGGGTAGGCAGAACACAGAAATATTTATTTCAGTGTGATTATTTGATTGAGGACCTTGTTAAATGGGATACTAAGGAAAAAGGGGACGCCATAAACAAAATACAGAGACACAAACCTGACAAACAATATGAAGGCAAAGACAGGAAACACACCTGGTCAGTTGCACTAATTAATGGGTTATCAACAAACTGCAGGCAAACCAGGACTTTGTAAATAGTAAGGTCACAAACCTGAGGGACCAGAATGTTTGAGGGGATCAGTGTGACTGTGATGAGGGAACACGCAGGTGAAGCAAATCAGGGGAAATGAAGGAGAGAACACAGAAAGAGGTATAAAAGGGTCCAGTTGCATGTAAAATGGAACCAGTCAGTATACTTGTGTGGTTGAGCCCTGTGTCTGATCACTACAGCTTGTCCCATCTTTTTGTATCTTTTTCCTAAACCTTTTCTTTAACTGTCTCTCAGCATAATCTCACTCTCTGACACATGTGCGTGTGTGCTGTAAGGACCACGTGCTAGCTACTTGTGAGACCTCTGTGACTATGAGTGAAAACTGGTGCCAGCTAATGGCATCAGACGAGGGGCGTGGGTGCCCCTGACTCATGGTGTCAGCTACAGGAGTGAGTGGAGGTCTTTAACCTCCAGCCATGGGGTGGGAACAGTGCAAGTCCCAAAAACCAGCTACCAGAGGGAATGGTGTGATTGAGGAGCTCAGTGCTGGCAGCCGGAGTGGGACCTCAGGACACAGCCCACGTGCTGGGTGCTGGCTGCTGGGACTCCTCTGAGCATCTTTATCTTCCCCTGTCCTGGTGCGCGTGAGGTGTGTGTGTGCTGGTATACCTCAAGCTGGACCAGCAAATGAGTAAGGGGGCCTCGGGTTGGGGCAGGGGTACCAGGTGGGTGGAGGATCCATGGTGGTATGAGAAGGATCCATGACTGTGGGGTGCCTTTGGGAGGAGTGTGTGAGTCCTGCATGTGTGCAGCAAACACCAAGCTGGACCAAGTGGGTGAACAGGGGACCTGTGGGATGGGTAAGGGAGCTGGGATGCAGGCAGGGATGCCAGGCAGACAGAGGGGCTGTGTGGGTACTCAGGGGACCCATGAATGTGCATGTGCTTGTGAAACTGGAGGGTGTTGTGTGTGTGCTACACTAGTGACCTTCTGTCTCTGCCAGCCCAAGAGGAGGAGGGGACCTGCCTGTCTGTGCTTGTGTTTTATATGAGTTCTGTGTGCAGGTGCTGTTGAAGGCAACATCCTGTCTGTAGCAGCCTGTGTGACCCACTCTGTCTGCATGTGTGTGCCTGTCTGTCTCTGGGACACGTGCTGAGCTTCACCACTGGTTGAACCTGCAAACAGGAAAGTGGCAGCTATATCCCTCAACTTGGGCAAAGGACCCATGTCCCTGGGGAAATGGGGCTGGGCGCCAGCGGCTGGCAGGAGGGAGCCCTGGGCTGGCGCTCCTGGAGGCAGCCTCACTCCTAACATCCCTTAACATAAAGTATTAGAGCTACTATAAATTGATCTTATAATATTCTTTTCTGTTTTAAAGAACTAATTCATCTGAATGGGAATGTTAGCAAACTTTTTCATCCTGCTTCTTGTTGCTTCTAGAGGGATTTAAGCCACCATAATGCTTTGATACTCTGTATGAGATCTGCATATATCATTTACTTCACCAATCTATTTGCATGGATTTTTCAATGACCATAAACTTCAAAAGACATTTAGGAAAAGATAAAATGTTCCCAGTTCTACTACCCATGCATAAAGTGGTACAATGAGTCAAGAGGACTGTTCTCAGGAATGTTATTATTGTGTCTCTACATTTTGTATGGAAGATAAGGGTAAGTTATTTTAGATATCACCATTTATTTAATAAATGTGTACCTATCTTTGTAATTTAATAAATAAATAAATAATGTAACTCTTACAGATAACCACTTTAAAAATTACTTATACAAACTAATTTTGAAGAATGTCTGCAAATTCATTATTTCATTCAATGGCTGTCTAAAGTTTTCTTTATTCATGATTTATTTTGCTTCTGTCTAATTCATTAATTAAATCACTTGATACTAATTTAATTCTCCTAAAATCTGAAAATATGCTGTTCACAAGTGGTTCATAAATGCATTGTTGTATCATCATATTGTGAAAAAAAACAAAAAACAAATAAAAAACCCCCCAAAACTTGTGAGAAACAACTAAAACTTTTGAGAAACTAAACATCACCTTTTTCAAGTCATCCATGAAAATACTTCTATTGTAAAATCACTTTCAAATACTTGTACTGATACTCAGAAAAGTCAGTTTTCCAGAATCTTTCCTACAGATTACTGCTGGAGCAAAGAAATATGCAGACAGCAGAATTTTTACTATGACAACTTCACGATGAGTCATACAACATTTGGGTATTGAAGCTGATAAATTTACTTAAATTCTGCTCAGTTATTTAAAAACTACTTGTTACATTGCAACAGAGAAAAATTTGTTTCATATGGACTTGTCTTGCTTAATGATTTTAAGATTAACTGCCATATTTTTCACTTATATTTTTGTATGTTATCTTCATAACAGATAACCATAGGCACACGGTTTTTTTAAAAGTTTATTCTAGCAGTTTATTCATCTGAATACAAGAAATTAAATTAATACAAGCTACATGTGGGAAATTATTCTTTACACATCTTGGAAAGGCATACTTTATTCATTTTTGAAGCTATGCCAAGTTTATTCTTAGAGGGTCGTATATTACTTTTCCTGTTTATCAGATAGACAGGTACATAATTCTTCAATATTGTCATTCTTAGGTTTTTCTGTTGTCCCACTGTAAAAGCAAAATGCAGGAATGTTCCCTAAAATATTGATTTTTCCAGTGTTAGATCAGTACCGAACAACAAAGGGTAAAATGGAACAGTACTGATGGTCACAAAAATGTCCCATATAAACTGCGAGGAGAGTGAATGTAAAAAATACCTCTAACAGCCTTTCTACAACAGCAAATCTAGTCCTAGGTGGGAGTTGGATCAAAGTGACTTTTACACTGTGTCCTGTGATACTTCCTTGAAACCACCTCTTTCTGATGGTAAAGAAGTAAAGCTGTAACAAAGAACAGGAGAGAGAAGGTTTAAGAAAAATCTTTGACAGTAAGAAACTGGTGGATACATAATCTCCTTGATGTTTTAAGAGGTTCTTCACTCACTACCTGGGGATAGGAATAAGGAAAAACTTTAATTTATGGATCAACATAGTCAGTGACGTCAATAATGCTTTTGATCAATACCAGCTACTGTTAAATCATACAGTGATAATTAGCCTGTTTTCTGTGATCATAGATAGTCTGGATGCTGTTGCAAACAAAGATTTAATTACACTTTTTTCCTTAATGTGTACTCCATTCAAAACTTGCTATAATACAGAGAAAAGGAATATTACTATGCTAGTGCATGGCTTGATGTTGGAGCTCTTTCTTCCTAGTGATAGAATGAGTAAGCCTGTATTGTCTTCCCATAAATTCACTTTTTATATGTTATATACAAATTAGAAGCTACTTTTCTGATTATGTACATATCCAGTCTGTACTGCTGGATTTTCTTATCCTGATGTTTTTTCCTGGATTATTTCTTGGACAGAGCTAGAAATGACTCACATTACATCTACAAAATTTTCCTAGATTTTTTCAAATTTAGTTTAAATTTTTTTGTTGAAATATTAACTTAATGTAAAAATGTAACATTTTTCTATTAGTCAAATTTAATGTGATTTACATTTGATCTTCTATCATTTGTTGTGAGCCATTAAGTCTGAAAAAAGTTACGATTCTACTATTGGAAATGTGACTTTTTTGTAATTTTTTGTAACACCATAGAATTTGCACCTGATGGATCATTGTATCTTTTGTCCATGTGTTCTAAAATATAAAAATTCAACCAAAAGGCAGGTACAGTGGAGAAACTAGATCTCAAGAACTTACTGTATGGGAAATCCATTTTACTCCAAATTTGGTGACTTTCTAAGCAATGCTAGTGAAGCAGGAGAGTTTGGAAGAGACCCTAGCAGGAAATGGCAAAAACCTTGCTCTCTGGTAATTCTAAATCTTTCTATATCTGGTGAGTAAGGTATTGCCCTTCTACTGTCCCTCTCCATGAGCTCAGGAGTGATGTAGCACTCCTTCTCTATGACAAGGATTAATAGTTTTACCTCTTGAAGCAGATCTATGCTGTGTTAGTTCTATTTAGTGTGATTGTCTTTTGACTGATGTTTATAACATAGCAAACATTTTGGTTCTGTTTACATCAAGTTTTTCCAAGAGGAAATATTCATAGATTGACTATAGTACCCACAGATAATGAGTGATTATCTATAGTTGGCGATGAGTCTTGGGAAAATTATATTAAAATATAATTATTAACATTATGCACCTGTAGTCTGGAAGGATAGTTTACTCTGTAAGTATGAACTTGGGGTTAGACTGATATCTTAGAAGCAATATTTCATCTTATTCTTCAACCAAGTCAACCTGACATTCACTATGCTTTTCTTCATCCCACCTGTATTAAAACTATTATACCATCCTTTCTCTCTATTGCCCTTCTAGCATGATCCTAAGCATAAAGTGAGAATTTTAATTTATTTTGAAAATTGATGTAGTTTTACTTTACTGATTTGACAGCTGCAGGAAAGATAATGTCTGTATTTTCTGATAAAACTTTTGCATATTTTGAATTTCCTCGTAGGTCTGGTGTTTCAGCTTCTTTTGTGATAATATTTGCAATGGTTGGAAGATCAAAAGCCTGTTCTTCATTTGTAAATACATTTATGAATTTTAATGAGCCATTTTATAATTGTTAACCTAAATGCATAAAGTACTGCATAAGAGACAATGTTGATACATGCTCTGTGCAAACCTCAGACGCAATATAATCATCAGTGTATGTGTTTATGCCAAAAAATTATGAATATTTTTGTCTCGTATTTCTTTGCTCAGCTGTAAACATTTTTAAAATTTTGATATTAAGAAGAACTTTCACCTTCAAACACTGAATATTTAATTTTTTTTCTTAATTTTTTTCTTAAAATTGTAACACTAATATTAATGGTAACTGATGAAAATTCCAAGCAAAATGTCTCTATAAATGCCAAATTGCCTTGACCAATTTTGGAAGATATGATTTCGTGCTGGATCTGGCTGGGATGGAGTTAACTTTCTTCTTAGCAGCACACATTATTCTGTTCTTTGCATTTATGGTTAAAACACTGTTGATAATACACCAGTGTTTTGACTATTGCTGAACAGTTTTCTCTTCATCCTTCTTCCTCTTCCTTCCCCCTGCCCGTTCCCTCAGTGAGCAGGCTGAGGGTAGTCAAGAAGGCCGTAGCCAGGACAGCCAGCCCAAACTGACCAAAGAAATATTCCATACCATATGATGTTGTGCTCAAGAATTAATGCTCAGGAAGAAAAGGAGATTTTACTGATTATGGCATTTGTCTTCCAAAGCAGTTGTTATGCATGGCCCTGCTTTCCAGGAAGTGGCTGGACAACTACCTGTTAATAGGAAGTAGTGAATTCATTCCTTTTTTTTTTTTTTTTTNTTCTCTTCATCCTTCTTCCTCTTCCTTCCCCCTGCCCGTTCCCTCAGTGAGCAGGCTGAGGGTAGTCAAGAAGGCCGTAGCCAGGACAGCCAGCCCAAACTGACCAAAGAAATATTCCATACCATATGATGTTGTGCTCAAGAATTAATGCTCAGGAAGAAAAGGAGATTTTACTGATTATGGCATTTGTCTTCCAAAGCAGTTGTTATGCATGGCCCTGCTTTCCAGGAAGTGGCTGGACAACTACCTGTTAATAGGAAGTAGTGAATTCATTCCTTTTTTTTTTTTTTTTTT